>JARTUT010002257.1:0-96666 GCA_030674115.1 Micraspis discolor | reverse complement strand
CAAACAGACGAAACCATTACAGGAGCCCTCTATCGGACGCAACTAATACGTTTGAGTCGAGCCTTGAAGGAAAAACGCCCGCAATGCACGTAGACACGACAAGATAATACTTCTGCATGATTACGCTCGGCTACATGTTTCCAAGGTCGTGGAAACATACCTGGAAACATTGAAATGGGACAACCTACCTACCCGCCGTACTCTCCTGACATCGCCTTTTCTGATTTCTACCTATTCCGATTGATGACGCATGACCTCGCCGACCAGCACTTTCGTTCTTACGACGAAGCCAAAAATTGGATGGATTCGTCGATCGCGTCAAAAGATGAACAATTTTTTCGAAGAAGAATTCAGAAGCTGCCTCAAAGAATGGAGAGAGTTGTGGCTAGCGATGGAAAATATTTTGAAGAATGAGTATGTAACGAGTTTTTTATAATAAAACCTCAAATTATGAAGTAAAACGGTTTTCTATATGTACGCCTATGTAAAAAAAATTTCATAATGAATCTACGAATACGGAGTTGAAAATCTCGTAAATCGAAGCAATAAGTCAAAAATAAACCATTTTACATTACCATCTTCCTTTTTGTGGCTCTACGTCTCCTTTTAGGACGATTTTCCGAATAAAACTCTCTCAGATCCTTGCGCCACATCAAAGGGACCGAACCTGATGCCCAATTTGCATCCAGAACTGGATCTGGAAACTCGTCACCGGCAAATATATATAATTGAAGTATAAACTTCCTCCAACAACCCCCGACCACCCCTCTTTCCAAGAAACGTCGCTTTGTCACTGTTTCTTTCGAGGAGAAATTACGTAATTAGGGTGTGGGTTCCGTTTAATTACACAAATGTCATCGCGCAGCCCAGAGGGATTATTTTGCCCGTCATAACTCGAAGGTTGAATCTTTCGCGACCCCTCTTTTAATCTCTTCGACTGTGAATTAGGTGAAGAATGTTCTGGCGGAATGTTTTTTTCTACCTTTGTCGGGATCGCTTTACAGGCCAGAGAACAGGGTAACCGCAGTCGACATTTTTAGTGTCGGCGCACCGTAGAGATTTATGAAAAGGGATGTTTTCCACCGGCGCTGGTTAATCTGATGACCGCAAAAATTTGGCGATGAAGAATGGAAAAGGACGCTCAGGATGGATTTGCGTTTCTTGCCGAAGCGTCCCTGTGAGATCTAGCCGGCGTTATGTCTTCGTATGTGGAATTTGAAGATTCCTGGTATCAGAGACAATCGAGACGGTCAACTCCATGACAATTCTTGTTCGATGTTAAGGATTATGTTGTGTCACTGTCTGTTCCATCTCAACTACCATAAGTCTATCTTAGTCCCACTTTAGGAACCTATTTTCAGATGTCGCTGTATACATTGACTAGATGATTGAAAATATTTATGTGCAATATGATAACAAAGAAGAAAATTTTCATGTAGACCTAACTTAGTGTCTGCAGTTGAAATTTGAGAAAAAATGAGTTAATATTTACTCTAAACGATGATTGATGAATATTGTCTTATATGCGGTGCCTTAGAGGCCGAAGTCAATAATTAATTTTGTTTTCCTTCTAATCCAGAACGGTAAGAATAAAAGTTATATTTATTCAATTCTTGCTTTAAATCGAATGTTTATTATTTAAGTTTAAAATATATTTTGTAGGATCAATTTGTGGAAGAATGCTCTTGGTTTTCGTTGTAATGCTATGATAAGAAAACGTCAGAGAATTTATGATGGACATTTTAATGAAAATTCCTTATATTTTCAAATCTTGATCATTGTTTTAGGAAATATATCAGAAAGAACAGTTCTGAAATCCAATGTTCATTCTGAAGGGCCTTAAAAGACACATAAGCTGTTCATTATTCGACCAGATAACCATTTCATCCAATGGGATGCTCCCAATTTATATATTTCATTTAAAGAATAGCCAGATCATAGATATGTTTTAATTTACCCAAGTGAAAAATTCACCATTGCTGTAGGATGTGGAATCATGAGACTAGAGGAATTTTTAAAAGACCATCCCTCCCATCCTAAAGTAACAGAATCTGCTCTTCAGGTACTTAGATCCTACGTTGTATTTGGGGACTTGGGTTGTTCCGAACACAGGGATCGCATAAGGGATATAACAACTTCTGACATCTGTAGGATTGGAATTCTGATCTGAAGAAATTAATTTATTTTTTCAGCACTCTGTTCTGTTAATTTTACCTTTATTAAGTTCCATGTGAAGTCCACTTATTGTTGAAAGTCGATCATTGATAATGACTCAACCACATCTCAAATTTGTATTGCCAGTTTTTCCCCAACATCTTCATTCCTAATTATTTCTTATCTCAAGCACCCTTTGTTATTTTTTGCATCATTTTATGTTTATATTCTGTACGATAGATGTCATCAATTTGAGAGCATAAAATAACTGATAAAATAAACATATTGTTCAATAAAAAGAGCTGTAATCAATAGTGGGTTATAAATATTTCTAATTCTCAAGATGAAAATATCGATATGTAATTTTAAAAATGTATTTTGCGAACATAATAAAAAAATTTTAACTTTGATATTGCAAATACACTGCTCAACAATTGATAGGGATCACTTTCTTTTTCTAAATTTATTTCTGAAATATTCGCTCCAAGATTATAAATTTAGTCAGATATCAGAGTATTTTCAGTTGATAATATGGTTCATTTGAGAAAAGAATGAAAAAATGGAAAGTTCGAGAGAAAAAGACTTAATTAGGAACACTAAAAATTCTGTGTTTGAATAACATAAAATATTTATGATGAAACCACAAGAAGGCTAAAGTTTCGGTTAAGCTAGTACCTAGTTGGTCCCCACGAGCTCGTCTCAAGCATTCTACCCTACGAGGCATACTTTCAATCAAACGATTTATAAAATTTTGGGGCAAATTCGTCCAAATATCCCGTAAAACGTTATGAAGGTCCTCCAGGTTATTGATCGGTTGTTCTAAGGTTGACAATTGTCAAAATCTCAGACCAGACATGTTCGATGCAATTCATGTCTGGAGAGCGAGCTGGCCAGTCCATCCTATCAATAGCATGAGTTTCTAGCGCTTCATTAACCAGGCGACTACGGTGTGGACGGGCATTAACAGTGGCGTATATAGGGGAGGGGGTGCAGGGGCCCGGGCCGGGGTCATAATGATTCTGGACGAGTAAGTCTTGAAGAACCTGACGAAAATGACGGAAATTTCCGATCATTGTTGAGATACCGAGCTAACAGCGGAGATAATCTTCTCAAGGACCAATTGATCAGTGCTGGTGGAAAGATAATGTACACAAGTCCCGTTAGAACGACATCATTAACACATTCGGTTCTTTGATTCAAACCAAAATTGTGGCAAAAGTTAGAAATTCTATCTTCTATTCCGTTTTAGCGGATGAAACCACCGATATAAGCCAAATAGAACAATTTTCACTTTGCATTCACTATGTTGAGGATGAAACTTTTAAAATCAGAGAAGATTTCCTAACATTTGTTCCCGTTCATGATGTAACTGGTGCAGGTTTGGCGAAAACAGTACTAGAGACCTTGTCAAATTTAGGTTGACTTGAACAAGTTGAGAAGCCAAGGATACGATGGTGCTGCCACTATGAGTGGCAAGTTCAGAGGAGTTCAAGCTGCTATCAGAGAAAAACTACCATTGGCCCTTTATACACATTGTTCTTCGCATACACTCAACTTGTGCTTGTCAGATGCAAGTAGCATTTCCTCTATTAGAAACTGCATGGGTGTCATTAAAGAAATATGTGCATTCTTTCATGCATCAGCTAAGAACACAGAGATTTTAAAATGCACGATTTCAGAGTGCTTTCCTGATGAAAAGAGAAGGAAAAAGATTTCATTGTGCGAAACGCGATGGGTGGAAAGACATGACTCAGTTATTCTATTTAAAGAAATTTTAGAAGCTATCATACTCTCCCTAAATAAGATAGAAGAATCGAGTGTTTCATCAACTAAAGGATTTGCTTTAAGTCGTGCCATTTGTACTTTCCCATTTATTGTTAATCTTTTCATTTTGAGCCAGATGCTGTCGACTACACACAGCTTGTCTGAGACCCTTCATAAAAAAATATTGACCTTAGTCAGGCTATAAGCAACATCACAACTGTTTTAGACCTACTGTCAAAACAGAGATCAAATGCCGAGCAAATCTTCAAACCATTATATGAACAGGTGAAGGCAATAGCCTCAAAACTTTTTGTCACAGAGGAGCTTCCACGATTTTGTCGGCTTCAAACAACAAGCACAATGTACCTCATACCACAGAAGAAGAATATTATAGACGAGCAGTTTACGTGCCATACCTGGATGATTTTTGTGAAGCGTTAAGGAAAGATTCCAATCTCATAAAGACACAATAATATCTTTACAAAACATTCTTTCACAATTTTGTATCAGAACAGACATCACTTCATTAGACGCTGCATTGAAATTATATGAATCAGATTTGTCATTTAACGACATTGTGCGAAGGGAGTTTAAGCTGTGGCAAGAAAAGTGCAAAACAGGAAAGACCTGAAGTTCTGCCAAAAACAAGACAAAGATTTATTCCCCAACATGTATATCCTTCTAAAAATACTAGCTGTCCTTCCTGTGTCAGTCGCTACCGTTGAAAGGACTTTCTCTAGCCTAAGAAGACTGAAAACTTACCTAAGGAACACAACATCTGAGAATAGACTAAATGGTCTCGCATTGCTCTCTATTCACAGAGACATCACAGTTAGCGACGAGGAAGTTCTTGATAAGTTTGCTAGTGTACCGAGAAAACTGGGGTTTGTTTTGTAACCATCTATGTAAGCGAATGTTCAGCTAACCTCGTCTTCAATATATTTTTTCCACTTATAATGAAATAAAATTTCTCAATGTCGTTTTTGTGAAAACCTCTCGTCACGTTGCAGGAGTCCGTTAAGTGGGGATAGTTTACAGACGTGAGTGAGGCTATAAATAGCAACAAATGGTAATTTCTTTGCATCGAAACGATATGAACATAATTTGTATGAGAGATTGATGAAAAACAGGGAGACTATGCCCAAAGTTATCCTTTGATTCTCAATGAAAAGATTGCATCTAACCTAATCTAACCATTGGATTATTTGATGGTACAAGCATCTCGCACAGCACACACCCACCCCCGGAATTATTTTCTATATACGCCACTGGGCATTACCGTCAATTAAAATGAAATTCTCGCCCAAGGCAGCCGCAAACAACGGAACAATTATGGGTTCAATAATCATAACGTGATATCTCTGGATGGTCATTGTGGTGTTCTGCAGAACAACCAACTCTGTTCCTTGGTTCAAACAAATGCCTCCCCATACACATATAGAACCTCCGCCAAAAGCTGTTGTGGGTACCATAAACTATTCTGCATACCTTCGACCTCTTTCGCTCCAAGCAAGAATACGTCCATCGGAGTTGACCAAAGGAAATCTAGACTCATCCGTAAATAAACATCGGCTCCAATCTTCAACTGTCCAATTGCGGTGCTCCTCAGCCCATTGCCTTCGATGAACCCGGTGTTCCCTATTCAAACGGGGGATGTTGTACCCTCCTACGTGCTCTCAAACCACGAACATGTAGCCGTCGTCTTACAGTCTGGTTCGAAATTAGAACTCCTGTTGCAACTCTCAGTGATCTATTGAGCCGCGACGCCGGGTAAGTGGTATTTCTCCTAGCATTGAGGATCAAAAGACGATCTTGGGCAGCTGTTGTACTGCGCTGCCGACCTCCCCATGAACATAAGCTACTGAGACGTTTTGGATGAATCTATTCCAAGCCCGACTCACGACACTTTGCGAAACATTCAACCGCCGGGACACTTCTCGCTGGGACAAACCTTCCTGTATCCACCGTATGATTTGGTCCAGTTGCACAGAAGCCAAACGTCTTCTCGGCATGACTGATAAGCTGATATTGTTCTCATTTCTTCAATTATTGCCACCTTAGGTGTTTGAACGAGAGAAAAAAACAGATTTAAAAACAAATACCACATTGCTTTTCACTCCACCTGTAACAGCCTACAGATAATAATCGATTTTGTTAACAAGAGCCGATGAAGTGAGGAAAAATTTGATATAATCAACTCAAAACATCTTAATTTTTCTTTAGAGAACATATAATGTAAAGATATTCACGAGATAACTTGAAAAAATACAAATGAAGAGAAGTTCATAAGTGATCCCCAGCAATCTTGTTGATCAGTGTATTTGCGTCAATCATACATTGCATATCGAGGATGAAAGTTTTTTCATTATTTTCTCAAAATTCATTTTTAAAATTCAATGATCCTGTGCTATCGATTGAAATTTCCCGCCAATCTCAACGCCATCTGAAAATAGGTTCTTTTGGAGAGAGATAGAAAATTACATCGGACACAAATTTAGTATCGGTTGTCTCTGCTCGGTATAATTATTATACGAGGCATGGTTTTTAAATAATTACCGTTTTGCGATTCCGCCGCAGTAGCGCTACGGTCGGCGTTCCGCGCTAGTAACCTACATCTCTTGTCTACGCACTGACGCCATTACAGTCTGATTCTTCATTGTATACGTTGTTTACTGAGTGTTTAAGATGCCTCCGACAATCGTGAGTCCCGCTGATGGTGGAGTACGGGCTGTTATACGATTTCTCAGTGCTAAAGGTGTAAAACCGATCGATATTCATCGTGAGATCTGTGAAGTTTACGGACAAAATATTATGAGTGATGGAATGGTAAGGAAATGGGTGAGAGCATTTAAAGATTCTGTCGTTAATGAAGATTTGGTGCAGAAAGTGGACGAAAAGCCCTGATCTGGCACTCAGCGACTACCATTTATTCCTCCACTTGAAGAAACACCTGGGCGGTCAGCGTCTGCAAGACGATAATGAAGTCAAAACATTTGTGACGTAGTGGTTAACAAGTCAGGCGGCAGAATTTTTCTCAGGAAGGTACCAAAAACTGGTGCCACGTTATGACAAGTGCGTCAATATTCGCGGAAATAATGTTGAAAAGTGGATTATGATACAGGCTTTCATGTATAAATAAAATTATTGGGATATCTTCACACGTCTCATTTTAATTCAAAACGGTACTTACTTAAAAACATGCCTCGTAGCTTGATGAATACTCAAGAAATTATCTAATTCAGGTCTGCACATTAGGATGATTAGGTTCGGTATTTATCTTCCTATACAGCATCTCCTCTTTCTTTTGTCTTATAAGAGGGGGCAAATAAACACCGCCTAGTCAGGCATTACTCTAGATTACGACTAACGTTACCCCTGCAAGATAAGTTTCTCACATGAGCAGGAAGAATCCCCAAAGACGGGCTGGTAGGACTGCATTTCAGTCTTGCTCTAATCCGCGGATAAATCGGTTTATTTTCTGCTTTTTCCAAGCCGGAATTTGGGCTAATTGAGTTGGTCAGAGTTCAACTTTGCGCGAGTAATCTTCTTTAATGCTTAGGTCTCCAGATTTTGAAACAGTTGGCAGGGCTCGGGGTTATTATGCGATCCTGGAACTTTATGAATAATAATTCCTTGGTATGGAAATGGGTTTTTATAATTTTGAGTCGTCAGTGAATATCCTGTAATTAACACTTGATGTTGGAGTTAAATAGAATGGTATTCATTTTTGAAACATAACCATATAACTGAAGGTATCCATTTAACTCTAAAAACTTGGGAGATTTCGCCAACAAGTGCGGAAAGGTCGTTTTTTACCATTTTGATAATGTAGACAATTTGTACCCACTGCGCGTATTTGAATGTTCAGATAATCTACCCATTATGTCAAAACAATTTGATCGCGTTAGATCCCACACAAATTCATTCGCTCAAAAATATGGTCGTGTCGATTGTTCGAAGGAAATGCTCCAAAAATACGATCGCGGTCCTTCGAAGCACGTCTATGACATCGTGACATCATGACAATAGTGAATCGAGGAACTTAATTCAATTTTTGGCTATGAAGCTCCATCAAGGACCAGTGTTTATCGATGAATTTCGTGTAGGACAAGTCACAAAAAAAAAGAAGTGAAATACAACCTTGTGCAATTAGCAACAATATGAACACCAGTGGAATCATATGAGAGTGCCGGAGAGGTATTCCTCAATACTATAGTAGGTACTTTGAATCAACAACGACTTAACTTCTTTCTTGAATTGTCTCAGCTTCAATGATTTGATTATATTATATTATGGATGATGATTTCCCTTTGAATGAGTTCCATAGCAGACTTCAAACATCAGAAGATCTGAAAAATCATAACTTCGACCGCAAGACCCGCTTCGAAGAATCCTCCTTGCAGATTGGCGACAAATTTTGTGTATTAGATTTGAATATAGAAAGTATTTCTATATTGCTTATTGCTATTGCTATATTATTTCTATGGTGCTGAGATTATTCTCCTTCAAGAAACACATACGGATACTAAAAACAAATCGTGAAAGAGGAACCATAAAAGGTTATGTATTCATTGATTATCTCCTTAGTAAAATTTACGATTTAGCTTGTTATGTTAAAAAATCCTTGATTCACAATATCGAGTTGATCCGAAAAGGCGAATTTAAGGGTGTTTTCTCTATCTCTTTCAAATTTTGTATTTTGTTATTCAGTTCTTTTTCTGCTTTTGTCTTTTTATTTCCAGATTCGATGTAGGCACCTTGAAGAAGTATCTGTTTTCATCAATAGAAGACCACTCTTGAAGAAAAAGTCCCTAAAATATATTTCAGCTCATTTTTGTACTTATACTATATATATATATTACTATAAATTTTTTGTTCAAAATTTCTTGTTTATAGCACTTATTTTACTAATAATGGTATTTGTTAAATTATTATTTTATTCATTTTATTTTTTCAACATATGTTTGGCGTATCTACGTCTTTTCAAGAATATAATACAGTCGACAATTTCCTGTAAATTACACAATAATAAATACACAAATATATCAACAAATAACAAATGTATTATTCTGTAATTTACAGGAAATTGTCGACTGTATTATATTCCTTGAAAAAGGCGTAGATGCGCTGAAACATATGTTGGAAAAATAAAATAAATAAAATAATAATTTAACAAATACCATTATTAGTAAAATAAGTGCTATACACCCAAGAAATTTTAAACAAAAAAATTAATACTAAAGCACAAGGAATTCTAACAAAAATATATTACTATATATATATATATATATTAGGCAAATGATTGTAGAGCTTCGCGTCTACGTAAGAAGAGTAAGACTGATTAGTACTTCGTTGTGTGATGTCGAGAAATGCATAAATCATTTCCATGCCTAGTTTCATAATTGTGAAAATCTGAACATTTTTTCAAATATTGTATATTTTTATGAATGTACAATAAGCAGTTTAAAATGAAAATACATGAAAATGTCAGGATTTTAAATTTGTTAAATAGTGGACGGCAGGAACCTGGAATCAAAAATGAGCCTTAAAATCTTCTTTTTGACACATGAAGACACGGCTTACCCAAACCGATGACCCCCACAGAACTACACTATAATTCAGGTGGCTGTATACCATACTGTAATATATACCCAATCAGGCATCTACAGGAAGAGCACTTTCGAGTCGCGATATGGCATAAAAGGATTTGTTCCACCTTTTACAAAGTTCATCAATTTGATTGGTCCATCTAAGGTTGTGTTGAATGATTGTTTGGGCTATCATGATGATGGTAATAGCCCAAACAATCATTCAACATGAGCTCCATCATCAACAATATCTCGTCATCAACCATCTAAGGTTGTTATCAACATAAATGCCAAGGAATTTAACACAATCGATGGACTCAAGAGACCCTCGGAAATAGTACAGAATCATCAGACGGATTTGGGCGGTTTTGGAACTTGAGAATGTGAGTTTTGGTCAAATTTATAATCAAGTTGTTACGATGACACTAATTTTTGAAAGATTTGATTACAGATTCACACATTATCTTTAGCTCCTCCAGACTTCCTGCTCTAATTGCACTTGAGGTGTCGTCCGCGAAGAGTATCAGGATGCAGGATAAAATGTGGTCAGGCAAATCGATCTCAAATAGAATAAATAAAAGAGGTCCAAGAACCGAACCTTGAGGAACTCCAAAGTTTGTTTGGTATTCGCTGGAATTGGAATCATTGATCCGGACGTAAATTCTCCGACGACTCTTCATCCAATCCAGAAAAATCTCTCGAAAACCCAATTGATACAGCTTTTCCAATGTAAATTTATGCTGCAAAGTATCAAACGCTCTAGAAAGATTAGAGAATATCCCCGCCTTGGTTGCACCTTCATCCATAGAAGAATACACGAACTCCAGAAACTCACAGCAAGCGGTCTGGGTTGATCTTCCACATCTAAAGCCATGCACAACTTGAGATAATTGAAAATTTTTCAAGGTAATTGTATATTCTCCTGTAGATTACCTTTTCGCATATCTCGCGCTCGCCCACGAAGCACTTCCAAGCAAGTGGTCGCCTGTTTCTTCGGAAAAATTGAACATGTCGCAATCGTACCACTAGAACAACGCAGAAAAGTCGATTCTGAGTGGCACACAACCGTTTGTTTGCCAGTTGACTTCCAAGAAATCAGGAAAACTAATCGCCGAAGACGGATCACCCATCAGTACGACAATGCAAGCTCTCACATATCGTCTTGAACAACTGCATTCTTGAGCACTCAAAACATGGATTTGATGAGTCATCCGCCGTATAGTCCTGACCATACGTAAAAATTAAATGAGAGGACAACATTTGTCGACACCTAAAGAAGCAGTTGATGCATTCAGAATGCATATTTTGGAGTGACCTCAATCTGAGTGGTATTAATTTTAATATTTGTTTTGTTCTCTAATCCCGTTATGTAAAAGGCAATTCTCGTATTTGCTCGCTCCACTAATGCGATGAACGGCTGGATGCCTCTTCCTACGTGCAATTCGAATAGGAAAAGGTAGCTTGATGCACGTGGGCGTCAACTTCGGAAAGATACGCCCGGAAATTCTCCTCTTCATCTCTATCTATAGAACTTTCGATTAATCACTCCGACTCCGGAGATTGCTTTCGAGCAACAACTTTCGTATATTTACGTACAGCTGGATTTGACGATGTCATCAGCAAAATTGATTGAAAGAAATGACGTAAACAGCAGAGGAATTACTTCCAAAGTAACGAATTAGAAGTTTTGAAAAGGTTTCGATTCAAAGTTCTACTGATTATTCTACAAATACTGAGTCATTTACTCAATCCATAGAATCTGAAGATCGAAATAAACACCTCAACCTCTTTTTTCAAATTAATTATTCTTCAGAAGATGAGACAATTACGAAGAACCATCCTTCCAGTGTGCGAGCTAAGCATTATTGACGCATGGTAATCTCAGAGAATCAAGACCTCAAGTGCAACTGTGGACCGGTTTCGAGGTGATCAGCACGGTGTGGCACTGACAGTCTTGAGAGAGGCTGACAGTCTAACAAAGAATGTGATGAACTTTCCAGACATGGCCAGAAAGAGCGCCATCTACATCTTGAAGATTGGAACCAGACTCACTTTCGCTGCTCATTAATTTTTAACTAGGAAAAATAAAATTCGAAAACGAGCACCGAAGGAGCGAGTTTCTGAACGCATGAGTGTTGGAATTGCCTTCTGCAACGAGGATTAGACGATATTTTCTCTATTTCAGTCAAAAATTGTGAGAAATTCATTGGAATTCAATGAAAAATTCAGATTATACCTCCTAGTGCCTTTTGTATTTTATTTTCGCAGTTGGTGTGACTGATACGAAAATCGACAGATTATAGAATTTGAATAGTGCGTTCAAATCTCCACATGGTTTAGTATTGACAACTGACATGCAATGGACGCGTTTTGACATTCGAAAGGATATGATGTCAGTGTTGTCAACCACAAAACGAAAAATTAACTAAAAACAATGTTGTAATGAGTTCATTACAGCACTTTTTAGGTACGACACTGAAATAGAGAAAATTACTTACTCAATTATAAAGTTCTGCTGCAACTGTTCAGATAACTCACCTGGAAAAAAAGAGACATGTTTTACTTTACTGTAAATTGGTTAATTTTAATTAGAGTTATAGGTTTGTCCTTCTCAGAGCTTACTTAAGTTCAAACTATTCCAGAGTACTTTTTATATTTGTCTCCTTATCCATATTTGATGCTTAAACGTTATTATTCAATACAATTAAAATTTATATTTATATCTATTTCATTCAGTATTGAGTCAGTTTGATGACATTTACTACCAACAAGAGATATCGAGCTCCATTAAATTCGTCTACGTGATATCCAACGTATAACTTAACGGCCATTTTTAACGGAAAACAAATAAATAAGTCCTCCGGCTAGAGATGGGGTTATAAAAACAGCGTCTATGAGAGAAATGAGGCACTTTGTGTCGAAGTTCTAGATGTAGAGATTCCCGAAGCTGTAACATTACACGGCTTGGGTTCCTAATAAAAGTCGATGAACATAAAAACTGTGATTAGAGTCGTTGTTAATCTTCCACCCCGTGGAAACGATAGGGTTAGATTCTGAACTAACTGGAAGGAACCGCGACCGGTATTACAGGGAATGGATAGGGCATATCTTTCTACTATCCCGAGCCCGTTGATAGTGAATTTTATGTTCTCTCAAGTAAAGAGTTGAGGAAGGCAAGGAAACAATGTTGAGAAGCTCCCACGTGAGATCAGAAGCTTTTGAGCGCTAGGTCTTACATTGAATTTTTCTATATAGTAATATTATTCATTAATTCCAAATAATTACAAGACGATATAAAAATAGAACTCGTAATCACCAAAATTGCAGTATCAACGTTATTTCCAAATTCTATGATCTCAGCATCACCTGTAACGATCTCATAGGCGTGCTTCGAAGCACCGCGATCGTATTCTTGGAGCATTCATTTCGACTAATCTACACGAGCCTTTTTTGAGTGATTGACAAAGGTCGCATGATGATCTTGCAATATCAGTTGGCGCACAGCATCAAAGGTTTTCGGAACTGATTTTGGACCACGTGAACTACGACCTCGGTATACCATCGATAAACAATGGTCCTTGATTGAGGTTCATCGCCAAAAATTGAATTAAGTTCATCGATGCACTGTTGATGAGTCAATCCACGTCGAAAGTTGTAAAAAATAATCGCACGAAAAAGTTCACTGTTTAATACCATTTTGAGCGAGATGAATCTTTCAAGTTAATGTAAACAGCACAAATAATGAGCGTGAATCCAGCAACGATTTCTCCAGCATCACTTTTATCGCTTAGCGGAGGTTGCCTTGCACATGCCGTAACTATTGATCCCGGCTGAAAATTTGCTCTGAGGAATTATTCGCTTCTGAGTTTCAACAGTAGACTCTTTGAGTTGTTATTATAAGATAATAAAGGTAATATATGATATAAAATGTTCGGCGTGATCCATTGCCATTCGCTTGAGGTGCTACAAATAGAATTTGAATCTTTGGAATGGGCTATTCGATAGAGTAAGACGAATTCCTGAGAAGACGTTGTCGCATATGTTTAATGAAATTAAAGTGATATTTATGACTTGAATAATCATTAGAATCGATGAAATACAGTGTCACGCTTCAGGGAGGGTACAGAGGGATTGGAAAAAATGCAAAGTCCATCAAAAATAAAAAAATGCGTTGTCGCGCCATCTCACGATATTGAAGTTAATAATTTTGATATTCAGAATATTCTATTGTCAATGAAATTGATTTTCGGGCTTCAGGAACGGCAGAACCGGACTTTGAAAATTTCTACCAAAAAAAATTAAAAATTCAACAAAAATTAAAAAATGCGTTGTCGCACCATCTGACAATATTGAGGTTGTTAATTTTGATATTTAGAAGACTCTATTATCAATGGAATTGATTGTCGGGCTTCAGGAAAAGCAGAACCGGACTTTGAAAATTTCTACCAAAAATAATTCAAAGTTCAATAAATATCAAGAAAAGCGTTGTCGCACCATCTGACGCTATTGAGGTTGTTAATTTTGATATTAAGAATACTCTGTTATCAATGGAATTGATTGTCGGGCCTCAGGAACGGCAGGACCGGACTTTGAAAATTTCTACCAAAAAAAATTCAAAGTTCAACAAAATTCAAAAAAAGCTTTGTCGCACCATCTGACGTTATTGGGGTTGTTAATTTTGATATTTAGAATACTCTGTTATCAATGGAATTGATTGTCGGGCTTCAGAAACAGCAGAACCGGACTTTGAAAATTTCTACCAAAAAATTCAAAGTCCGATAAAAATCAAAAAAGCGTTGTCGCACCATCTGACGCTATTGAGGTTGTTGATTGTGATATTCAAAATACTCTGTTATCAATGAAATTGATTGTCGGGCCTCAGGAACGGCAGGACCGGACTTTGAAAATTTCTACCAAAAAATTCAAAGTTCAACAAAATTCAAAAAAGCTTTTCGCACCATCTGACGTTATTGGAGTTGTTGATTTTGATATTTAGAATACTCTGTTATCAATGGAATTGATTGTCGGGCCTCAGGAACGGCAGGACCGGACTTTGAAAATTTCTACCAAAATAAATTCAAAGTCCGATAAAAATCAAAAAAGCGTTGTCGCACCATCTGACGCTATTGAGGTTGTTGATTGTGATATTCAAAATACTCTGTTATCAATGGAATTGATTGTCGGGCTTCAGGAAAAGCAGAACCGGACTTTGAAAATTTCTACCAAAAAAATTCAAAGTTCAATAAATATCAAGAAAAGCGTTGTCGCACCATCTCACGATATTGATGCTGTTGGTTTTGATATTTAGAATACTCTGTTATCAATGGAATTGATTGTCGGGCCTCAGGAACGGCAGGACCGGACTTTGAAAATTTCTACCAAAAAAATTCAAAGTTCAACAAAATTCAAAAAGGCTTTGTCGCACCATCTGACGTTATTGGAGTTGTTGATTTTGATATTTAGAATACTCTGTTATCAATGGAATTGATTGTCGGGCCTCAGGAACGGCAGGACCGGACTTTGAAAATTTCTACCAAAATAAATTCAAAGTCCGATAAAAATCAAAAAAAAGCGTTGTCGCACCATCAGACGCTATTGAGGTTGTTGATTGTGATATTCAAAATACTCTGTTATCAATGGAATTGATTGTCGGGCCTCAGGAACGGCAGGACCGGACTTTGTAAATTTCTACCAAAAAAATTCAAAGTCCGATAAAAATCAAGAAAAAGCGTTGTCGCACCATCTGACGCTATTAAGGCTGTTAATTTTGATATTAAGAATACTCTGTTATCAATGGAATTGATTGTCGGGCCTCAGGAACGGCAGGACCGGACTTTGAAAATTTCTACCAAAAATAATTCAAAGTTCAACAAAATTAAAAAATGCGTTGTCGCACCATCCAACAATATTGAGATTGTTAATTTTGATATTTAGAAGACTCTATTATCAATGAAATTGATTGTCGGGCTTCAGGAAAAGCAGAACCGGACTTTGAAAATTTCTACCAAAAAAATTCAAAGTCCGATAAAAATCAAAAAGCGTTGTCGCACCATCTGACGCTACTGAAGTTGTTGATTGTGATATTCAAAATACTCTGTTATCAATGGAATTGATTGTCGGGCCTCAGGAACGGCAGGACCGGACTTTGAAAATTTCTACCAAAAAATTCAAAGTTCAATAAATATCAACAAAAGCGTTGTCGCACCATCTGACGTTATTGGAGTTGTTGATTTTGATATTTAGAATACTCTGTTATCAATGGAATTGATTGTCGGGCCTCAGGAACGGCAGGACCAGACTTTGAAAATTTCTACCAAAATAAATTCAAAGTCCGATAAAAATCAAAAAAAGCGTTGTCGCACCATCTGACGCTATTGAGGTTGTTGATTGTGATATTCAAAATACTCTGTTATCAATGGAATTGATTGTCGGGCTTCAGGAAAAGCAGAACCGGACTTTGAAAATTTCTACCAAAAAAATTCAAAGTTCAATAAATATCAAGAAAAGCGTTGTCGCACCATCTCACGATATTGATGCTGTTGGTTTTGATATTTAGAATACTCTGTTATCAATGGAATTGATTGTCGGGCCTCAGGAACGGCAGGACCGGACTTTGTAAATTTCTACCAAAAAAATTCAAAGTTCAATAAATATCAAGAAAGCGTTGTCGCACCACCTGACGTTATTGGGGTGTTTAATTTTGATATTAAGAATACTCTGTTATCAATGGAATTGATTGTCGGGCCTCAGGAACGGCAGGACCGGACTTTGAAAATTTCTACCAAAAATAATTCAAAGTTCAACAAAAATTAAAAATGCGTTGTCGCACCATCCAACAATATTGAGATTGTTAATTTTGATATTTAGAAGACTCTATTATCAATGAAATTGATTGTCGGGCTTCAGGAAAAGCAGAACCGGACTTTGAAAATTTCTACCAAAAAATTCAAAGTCCGATAAAAATCAAAAAAAGCGTTGTCGCACCATCTGACGCTACTGAAGTTGTTGATTGTGATATTCAAAATACTCTGTTATCAATGGAATTGATTGTCGGGCCTCAGGAACGGCAGGACCGGACTTTGAAAATTTCTACCAAAAAAATTCAAAGTTCAATAAATATCAACAAAGCGTTGTCGCACCATCTCACGATATTGGTGCTGTTGGTTTTGATATTTAGAATACTCTGTTATCAATGGAATTGATTGTCGGGCCCTCAGGAACGGCAGGACCGGACTTTGTAAATTTCTACCAAAAAAATCCAAAGTTCAATAAATATCAAGAAAAGTGTTGTCGCACCACCTGACGTTATTGAGGTTGTTAATTGTGATATTTAAAATACTCTGTTATCAATGGAATTGATTGTCGGGCCTCAGGAACGGCAGGACCGGACTTTGAAAATTTCTACCAAAATAATTCAAAGTTCAACAAAAATTAAAAAATGCGTTGTCGCACCATCCGACAATATTGAGGTTGTTAATTTTGATATTTAGAAGACTCTATTATCAATGAAATTGATTGTCGGGCTTCAGGAAAAAGCAGAACCGGACTTTGAAAATTTCTACCAAAAAAATTCAAAGTTCGATAAAAATCAAAAAGCGTTGTCGCACCATCTGACGCTATTGAGGTTGTTGATTGTGATATTCAAAATACTCTGTTGTCAATGGAATTGATTGTCGGGCCTCAGGAACGGCAGGACCGGACTTTGAAAATTTCTACCAAAAATAATTCAAAGTTCAACAAAATTAATAAATGCTTTGTCGCACCTTCTGACGTTATTGTGGTTGCTAATTTTGATATTTAGAATACTCTGTTAACAATCTCAATATTGTTGGATGGTGCGACAACGCATTTTTTAATTTTGTTGAACTTTGGAATTATTTTTGGTAGAAATTTTCAAAGTCCGGTCCTGCCGTTCCTGAGGCCCGACAATCAATTCTATTGATAACAGAGTATTTTAAATATCACAATTAACATCCTCAATAGCGTCAGATGGTGCGACAACGCTTTTTTTTTTTTTATCGGACTTTGAATTTTTTTGGTAGAAATTTTCAAAGTCCGGTCCTGCCGTTCCTGAGGCCCGACAATCAATTCCATTGATAACAGAGTATTCTAAATATCAAAATCAACAACCCCAATAGCGTCAGATGGTGCGACAAAATTCTTTTGAATTTTGTTGAACTTTGAATTTTTTTGGTAGAAATTTTCAAAGTCCGGTCCTGCCGTTCCTGAGCCCCTGACAATCAATTCCATTGATAACAGAGTATTCTAAATATCAAAATCAACAACCCCAATAACGTCAGATGGTACGACAAAGCTTTTTCTGAATTTTGTTGAACTTTGAATTTTTTTGGTAGAAATTTTCAAAGTCCGGTCCTTCCGTTCCTGAGGCACGACAATCAATTCCATTGATAACAGAGTATTTTAAATATCACAATTAACAACCTCAATAGCGTCAGATGGTGCGACAACGCTTTTTGATTTTTATCGGACTTTGAATTTTTTGGTAGAAATTTTCAAAGTCCGGTCCTGCTTCGTTCCTGAGGCCCGACAATCAATTCCATTGATAACAGAGTATTTTGAATATCACAATCAACAACCTCAATAGCGTCAGATGGTGCGACAACGCTTTTTTGATTTTTATCGGACTTTGAATTTATTTTGGTTGAAATTTTCAAAGTACCGTCCTGCCGTTCCTGAGGCCCGACAATCAATTCCATTGATAACAGAGTATTTTGAATATCAAAATCAACAACCCCAGTAACGTCAGATGGTGCGACAAAGCTTTTTTGAATTTTGTTGAACTTTGAATTTATTTTGGTAGAAATTTTCAAAGTCCGGTCCTGCCGTTCCTGAGGCCTGACAATCAATTCCATTGATAACAGAGTATTCTTAATATCAAAATTAACAACCCCAAAAACGTCAGATGGTGCGACAAAGCTTTTTTTGAATTTTGTTGAACTTTGAATTTTTTTTGGTAGAAATTTTCAAAGTCCGGTCCTGCCGTTCCTGAAGCCCGACAATCAATTCCATTGATAACAGAGTATTCTAAATATCAAAATCAACAACCCCAATAACGTCAGATGGTACGACAAAGCTTTTTTGAATTTTGTTGAACTTTGAATTTTTTTGGTAGAAATTTTCAAAGTCCGGTTCTGCTTTTCCTGAAGCCCAACAATCAATTCCATTGATAATAGAGTCTTCAAAATATCAAAATTAACAACCTCAATATTGTCAGATGGTGCGACAACGCATTTTTTAATTTTGTTGAATTTTTAATTTTTTTGGTAGAAATTTTCAAAGTCCGGTTCTGCCGTTCCTGAAGCCCGAAAATCAATTTCATTGACAATAGAATATTCTGAATATCAAAATTATTAACTTCAATATCGTGAGATGGCGCGACAACGCATTTTTTGATTTTGATGGACTTTGCATTTTTTCCAATCCTCTGTACCTCTCCTGAAGCGTGACACTGTATTTCATCGATTCTAATGATTATTCAAGTCATAAATATCACTTTAATTTCATTAAACATATGCGACAACGTCTTCTCAGGAATTCGTCTTACTCTGTCGAATAGCCCATTCCAAAGATTCAAATTCTATTTGTAGCACCTCAAGCGAATGGCAATGGACCACGCCGAACATTTTATATCATATATTACCTTTATTATCTTATAATAACAACTCAAAGAGTCTACTGTTGAAACTCAGAAGCGAATAATTCCTTAGAGCAAATTTTCAGCCGGGATCAATAGTTACGGCATGTGCAAGGCACCGTCCGCTAAGCGATAAAAGTGATGCTGGAGAAATCGTTGCTGGATTCACAGCCGTGCACAAATAGTATGTCAAAATCATAGACATATAAAGAGATAGACCTAGCATTTCATTCATAGAACTGTTGAAATTAATAGCCAACATTGAATAATTTCACCATGTATCAGACAAAGACAGGAATATATGATTTATAGCACTTTTGGCAACGCTGCATAATGAAGTCGTCAAATACTCAGTGGCGTACTGATTTAATGGTTTCGTTTAATTTCTGAGGAACCTTCAAAATTAGAAATATTTGAGATTATGATAGAAAACCTGTAGAATTAGTACAGTAAATCTAGAATAATCGATTTTAGGTAAAAGATGCAAGACAAATTGCTTCACTGTGATATACGATAATAGAGGGTATTTCTTTATATATTTCGAAAGATTTAATGAAAATTGAAGATATTATAATATTGAACTATAATCCCTGCAAGTACGATTATAATCGATATCTTTTGTAGGTAGTCACAGGAGTGAAACTGCTAAGTCTGTTAGATTTGACCGAGTAGCAGTTTTATCTGCTGTAAAAGACATTAATAGAATGCCATGAAAAAACCTGGTTTTGACCAGAGCATAATATTGTGTGAAACATGTTTCATCAAATTTGGGCGAAAGATGGGTAAATGAAACAAACATTCAATGTTTAAATTTATTGATGATATAAATTCATAACAAAACCATTCAAAATGATATTTATACATCTAAAACATATAGACTCAACATTGATCATTCCAAAACAAAATTGTTTTAGAGTATATCGACCTATAGTCCTAAATTTGTTCGAAATATCTACTGATTTCCTCGTTTCATGATTGAACCATGTAAATAACCCACCTAGACATTCGACATAGAAAATCGTACCAAGGAAAATCAAATTTTTTTTGTTCGGTATTGCTCAGAAACCTAAAATAAAAATTATTCAAGAAGTCGTACATGGATGAGTGATACAAATAGGGTTAGATATTGATTCAGGTATTTCATTTTAGTCAAATGTATAACTTTAAAAGCTATTCAATTAATACAAACAACCTTTGCATGCACTTAATTCTACGACACTGATTGTTCAAATATTTAGAACATATTTAGAAACTTACCGGTGGAAAAAAAGATTTGGGTTCAAATACTCATAGTTTTTGCAAATATAACATTGTCGAACCATGTTTTACAGTTGAAACACTCTTTCACTTGTAAACAAATACAAGTTAACTTTCTAGCGTTCTGGCAACGTCACGTATAATATAAGAAGGAAATACGGTTAGTGAATTTCAAGAATGAATATGTTCGCGCAGAGTTGTCGGTCATCACATAGTGAAGTATCAGTTCTTAGTTTTTAGTTCTGTACCAACGTCAACATGCTGAATATTTCAAACAGTTTCAAGAAACAAATTTCAACCAAAGTTGTTCAAATTGACTTCATGACATCGAAACGTTTCAACTCATGAAATTTCCACGTTGTCGCAGTTTCATTCGAGAGTCAAATCCGTGAATAGCTAGGAGAAGCTGGGAAGCACACACCGGCATGAAATCTTGGTTAACCCTTTTACGATGATTGCCTGTCTGGAAATTTCGACCTGAAAAATCCGTTTAGATCCACCATTTAGTCACGTAGCTTATTGTTGGTTCCTGAGAGCCCGCTCACCTATACGATGTGCAGAATTCGACGTAGGAAGCACATACCTTCATCTGATTACCTCAGGAAATGGAAGATTCCTTGCTTGCTGCAGTCGCTCCTAAGCTACCGAATGGGGACATGAACAGGAAATCGATACTCTTATGGATGAAAGAATGCATTCCGCTTCATTCGAAGTCATTAATTAGTTTTCTCTGATGGAGAAATCACACCCGACTGAAATTAATAAATGAAAAAAGTAGTTCTTCATTGAAATATCTATATACAGGGTGAGTCTTTGACCACTGCGTTAATTTTAAGCATAGGTTCTTGAGATCAAAAGAAACACTTCTTTCATCACGGTTTTTCCATCTTCAGCTGCGTTAAAAAGTTATAAGCATTTTAAGTTTTCGCATTGGGCAAATACCGCTCTGTAGTCCAGTTTAGTTTGAATGAAAAATACCTTCCACAGCATCCATTAATGAATCTGAATTGTTTAAAAACATTATTTTACCTCTAAAAATGATTCACTCACTCATGTTTCATCCATATTCAGAAGGAAGATACAAAATACTAATTTTTTGGTAAAAAAATTTAACACCATAAATAAAATTTTTGTTTATCTACTATAATTTCTTTCAACTTTTCCCTTTCTAGTGAGAAATTCCAAAAACCTCAAAATTATTGGATGTTATCATCATACATTTGTAATTTTCTTCTTAAAATTTTCAAATCATGAAAACTATCATTTCTATGAAAACTTCCAAGGCAAGGGATGTCACTTTGCTTCAAAGCCAGAAAAAATCATCTATGATTTTCCAAAGACTGATATTTCTGAAGTTTCTTCTCCTTGACAGAGACCAGTGAACAGATCTATGAGGTCTCTTGATATTATACTATTAAAAATATGAAAATCTTTTCGAAATCTTCAACAACAAGGAATGATGTCACAACGAATAATTATTTTAAAGTGATGTTACTTTGCTTGGTGATTATTTTCTGTACTGAATACCAATAACAATTTACTTGGATAGATTACAAGTATTCCCAGATTTAGGTGTGCAATTATACCTGCTTGAAGAAAAAAACTCAACTAGGTGTTCTACATTAAAAAAATTTTGGTAGATCATTATAATGAATCTATTTTGTTTAGACTATAATTAATTACTGAACGTGCGTAAATTTTTAGATTATATAATCAGAGTATCTGTTTTAAGCATGTAAACAAAAACAGAAATATTGAATAATGGTTATTCATAGATTATGTCAAAATTTAATACCTTACCATAGAATATCAATTTATTACCGAACCCCAGGAGAGAAAAAAATTAATAATGGCCAATTTTTTTTATATGAAAGATAATATCTGTAACCATTATTGATCTTTAGTTATAATTTTTCTCAGAATTACTAAAGTTAATTATTATCACATTAAAATGTTATTATAACGTCTCTGTGGTGGGTATTTCCCAATAAAATAGTTTTTTGTGGTTCCTTATTGTTTTGATTCTGTTTGAAACTGTCAACAGTTATTTGTGCCTGTGTAATGTGTGATGTAGAAAATATTGCAAGGATAATTTCGATAGTTTGAAATTATTATGGTCAGAAAATACATTATATTCTAATCTTTTTTATTATGTTATTCATGTTCTTCTTGTTTCTTATAATTAATAAAGACATAAAATATGGCAACATTGGACAAATCTGATTATTGAATCATTTCAGCACAGAGTTGGATTTGGGAAAATCAGAAAATTTGGGCAAAATTATATCGATTTAATTCCTTTCAACTTCAAATATTTCAAGAATGGCGCAATTTAGGAGAAAAGATGATGAATGATTTTATCTGCAAAAAAGACTAATAATTCCAGGAAGTACAAGATGCGGACCTTTAGTACAAGCGATATTTGTTTTTCATGCGATTTAACCAATCTGTACAGTAGTAGTGAGAAACCCACAAGAAATGGAATAAATCTAATGAAGCCAAAATATGCATGACTGTTATGAAGAACCTTCTACAACAGATCATTTCAATAGATATTGTCATTTGAATATTACAGGTGAAAATACAATTTTTATATGAAATTCCATCTTTTGAACGGGACCAAATTGGGAAAAATGTTATAGGAAGAAAATGTTTCTGTTGACGTAAAGAATCTATGGCTAAAATTAACGCAGTGATCAAAGACTCACCCTGTATATGATAAAGAAAGATGCCTCTAAGAAGAGTAAAGAAATAATAATGGTATGACTTCTTTCAGTGACCTGAGGAAGATTATAAATAAATCGAAACGTCATCTTTTTATTAACTGAGTTTCTCGCATAAACAGACCTGTGATCCTCAAAACCACTCAAATAGACTATTTCTGGTAGAACTTTCGATTCATATAATTAGCATTTACAAATAAGAAATACAGTCCAATAAAGCTCTCTACACTCAGATAATTTTTTTAATATAATTGACAGAAGCATTACAGTTGAAAGTTCAATGTTTAAAATAGTGAATCCAACAAAAACTTTTACGATAACGCCAAGTTGATTAAGCTACAATTTTACATTTTTGTTCCAATGAATAACGTTTGTTAACAATATAAACTAAGAATTATTGAGGCAGATTTTTTTTTTTTGAGGCCACATGATACTCTGATATTCAAAGTATTCAAAGTATTCCTGTTTAATAAATAATAAAATAATAAAATCGAATAAGTCTATGAAAAGAAGCATAAATATCCATTACTCTAATGTCTTATGCTGTGCTCTAACTGATACCGCAAGATCGTCATGTGACCTATAATGAGATTAAGACAACCTTAGGCATTAGTGGGACTGGTATACATCCAATAATGCATAAACATTTGACTGTCAAAAAAATTTGTTCGCGTTGGATCCCACACAATTTGTCAATCGCTCAAAAAGGCTCGTATCTATTGGTCAGAAAGAAATGCTCCAAAAATCGCGGTGTTTCGCAGCCATTAAATAAGTATGAGAGATGAAGGGTAAGAGTACAATAGAAATGAATCAATATGAATACTTAATTTTATTGCTTGGCTGAGAGCAACAATTTTTAAAAATAACTACATATAATGAAGTTTCAACACCTAAAAATATGATTATTAAAATGTAACAACAAATGTTAGAATATATTTATTATATATAGTGGCACGACAAGGGCCTTTGAAAATTAAAAGAAAACGAAAGAAAATTAACAATGAAATTCTGATAAGAAAAAATGACTCGAAAAGAAAATCGAATGTGGAGCACTGACTTTTGCCTACCTGGTTTCACAGTACGACTGAATCAACGTGTCACTCACGAGCGAGAAATAGTCACTTTTTCACCAGAGTTCTAATTTGTAGAAATTGAGAAATTCATTGATTGCGAAGAAAGTGTTGCACGACGATGTGTGGATGAACGACGACTTCGTACCCTCTTCTTTGCTCGACATAGGTCATATGCTCCAACATATGTTACGCGCTCATCGGGAAATGAATGAACATATGTGGGCCGCACGAAACGAGCAAGCAACTTGGAATAAAATGAATGAATGAAACTAATAACAATGAGTTGCAGTAACATAACCGCCCACCTAAAATAGAATATTTTATGAAACAAAGCAAATATAAAATTGAAAAGATATCGAACATAAAGCAAAAAAATATATACATATATACATCAACATACGTCATAATTATTGAAAAGGTAATGGACATAATTTAACCACTGATCTCTGCAGTACACCTTGAGTAGTCCGAACAGTAGCTACTCTGGCTATTTTATCAGCGCCAGGATGCAATTTCTCAATGCGTCCAAGTCGCCAGCGCAATGGAGGGAGTTGATCATCTTTTATCAAGACGAGTGCACCTATTGAATAAGGAGGCGAGTCACTATTGAACCACTTTTTTCGTTGTTGCAGTGTGTTCAGGTATTCTAAATTCCATCTTTTCCAAAAATCCTGATGGATACGAGTTAAAAGCTGCCAACTGATCATAGGCCAGACCAGAAAAAGACAGACGACCGCCCACCCTGAGAACACCGTCTTCTCCAATAAATGGATTCAATTTTCGAAGTGATTTAGATATGGGATTTCCCGAGATGAGATTATCGATCTGTTCCTTGAACACAACCCGTTGAACCTGCTTTATAATGAAGAAAAGTGCATCTTTGAGATGAACTGCGGAAAATCTATATATCCTAGGAGCTTTAGAGTTTTTCATGAAGTGAACAAATCTGAAATGTAAGCTACCACCCTTTGAACCTTAGACAGAGGTGAATACCTGGAGAGCAAATCATCAACAAACGACGGAGAAATGAAAGTTGACAAAGAGAGGTGACGCTCTTCTGTTTGTACAAGATGAAGAGAATTCTCTATTTCATCATTTGCGAAGGTGAGATGTTTGGAACGAAGCCAGTCAGGGCCTGTCCACCACAAAGAGCAGTTCAACAGTTCGGTTGGCGTTAAGCCGCGTGAAGCACAATCAGCTGGATTGTCTTTCGATTGAACATGATACCAATTCTCTGTTGAAACTAAGTTCTGAATTTGAGTTGTACGATTGCTTACAAATGTCTTCCATCGATGAGGAGAAGACTTAATCCATGTTAGAGCTACCATTGAATCAGACCAAGCAAAAATGTCATCTATTGTAAAGGCTGATTGGTAAACAGAGGAAACCACATTAATGAGTTTTGATAATAAGAGACAAGCACACAATTCCAGTCGTGGAAGTGAAATTCTCTTCAATGGGAGACTTTTGATTTACCACATACGAAAGAGATGTCAATGGAGCCGTCAAAATTGAAAAACCTGAAATATACCACGGCTGCGTAACCACGTTCACTACTATCTCCGAAACCATGAAGTTCGCAACGATAAAATGGTTTCGATGCAAGTTTCCGAGGTATTTTTAATTTACCCAATTCGGTTAATTCGGATTTACACTGATTCCAGCGACGGCTGACATCGTCTGGAAGTGTATCATCCCACTGCAAACCTAATTTCCAAAGATGCTGGATCAAATGTTTAGCAAGAAAAGTAAATGGAGAAAGGAACCCCAAAGGGCCGAAAATTCGAGAAAGTTCGGAAAGTATGGTACGTTTGGTACATACCTGCACAGTAGTTTTCGCAAAATAAGAAAATTCGTCCGACGAAGGAAACCACCTCAAACCGAGAATTTTGACTATCGGATCTATATCAAAATCCAAAGAATGGTGATATTGATGATCTAGAGGTATGGTTGAGAGTAATTGAGAACTGTTACTACTCCATTTTCGGAGCTCAAAACCACCACAATTCAATAAGGAATTCAGTTCCTCTTGCAACGTTTTTGCGTCTTCCAAATCATCACAACCTGTAACGACATCATCGACATAAATGTCTGTGAGCAAAATTTTGGCTGCTCTCGGAAAACGAGCTTCCTCATCCTTGGTCAACTGTGCCAAAGTTCGAAGGGCAAGAAAAGGTGCTGGTGCAACTCCGTACGTAACGGTATTCAGCTGATAAGTTTTTATGGGTTCCGATGGAGAAAAACCGCCACAATATTCTTTGAAAGTTTCGATGTGAATTTTGAACTAATATTTGACGATACATTTGTTTGATATCAGCTGTGAAAACGAACCGATGAACACGAAAGTTCATCAAAATGACAATAATATCCTTTTTGTAATTTAGGACCTATCAATAGAGCATCATTTAAAGATAAATGACCGGGTACATGAGCTGACGCATCGAAAACAACCCTCAACTTTGTGGATGGACTGTTTGGTTTAATTATACAATGGTGAGGGATATATAAAGCATTTTCACAATCCAAACTCGTAGAAATCAATGACATATGATCTTTTTCTAAATATTCCTTCATGAAAGTAGAGTATTCCTTGTAAATCTTCTGATTTTAAGTTTACGTTCAAGGGATAAAAAACGACGTAGTGCGAGAGAATATGTGTCACCGAATGAAAGAGTTGACTGATCAGGTTTAAATGGTAATGCCACAGTGTACCGTCCAGATGTATTTCTAGAATAGTTCTGAGTGTATAAGTTCTCACAAAATTGATCTTCTGGTGATACAATGACATTCTCTGAAACTTCTTCAAGTTCCCAAAATCTTTTCAACGAGGAGTTCAAACCTGATTCAGACAATGACAAATGAAAAGTGTTAACTGATATGTTAGGTGATTGAATCTTTCCCATGAAAACCCAACCAAATACTGTCTCAAGTGCTGTTGGTTCCAAACCGTTACCCTCGATACGACCCGGTCGAATTATTAAAAAGGATATATCCGCTCCCAGGAGAAGGTCTATTGATTTTGGAATAGAAAAGTTCGGATCTGCTAACTTCTTGTTATAGACACAATTCCAAAACGAATGATTTACGAAAGAACTCGGCATTTCCGCACAAATCTTCGGAATCACGACGGCATCGAATGTAAAAAGATGGATTTATTTGACCTGATGGGCGAATAGTACATTCAGTGCTGCAGTTAGCAGAAGATGAGCTTTCACAAATTCCATTTATCGAAAATGAAGCATCACAAATTTTCAAGCCTAATCTATTTACACACGATTGAGTTATAATATTTATTTGAGAGCCTCCATCTAACAGAACTCGGACCTTCTGATATCTACCCCAAGCATCACGAATTTCGACCTCAGCGGTTGCTAAGAGATCGGTAGAATTTGAAGAAACATTGGTTAAAACCTGAGCTGAGCCTGAATCCGATGAATTTGCAGCATTGAAATGAAACGTATCTGTTGAAGAATTATCCGCATTATTACGCATGTGCAACAGGGTATGATGCCTTCCGTGGCAAGTACGACAATTTGACTTTGAAGAACAATTGTTATTTGTTTATTATCTTATGTCCAGAATGGAGGCAATTGATACACCAATTTTTGTTCTTCACAGTCTTGAACCGATCTTGAACAGTTTGTTCTAAAAATGATGGACATTTGGTAAATATTATGAGCTAACTTGCAATAATTACAGGTTATACGTTTCTTGAATGATTCAGTTTCCGTTTGAACGAGAAGAGTCGAATTTCTTTTGTTCATTGAGAGAGAACTAGATTTCAAAACTTGAGAATTCAAAACTGAATGAGTTTTCGACGGAAGAGAAAGAGCTACTGCCTCCAAGGCTATACACTGATTTGTCAGGAAATTTCGCAAATTGACAAACGACGGAATATCGGTTGAACATTCTTGTAATTCAAAACGTTTGATCGTTGCTGAATCTAATTTCTGAATGAGAATGTGAAATAAAACAAAGTCCCACTGGTCAACGAGTAAACCTAAATTCCTTAATACCGATAAGTTCTCCGCAAAAACCTCTAGAATTCGCCTAAGGTCTTTAGCTGAATCACCCTGTAGCTTTGGAACATTACAGCAACAACACGTATTAGCGAGAAGTCTTTTATTTTGATATCTTTCCGCCAATGTCTGAAAAGCGCTTTCATAATTTTCAGCAGTCAATGGAAACCCTTTAACTAAATTTAAAGCATGAGAAGAAAGTGAACTAAGGAGGTATTGAAACTTTTCTATTTGACTCAAGTTAGAATTTTCATGTACCAAACTTTGGAACATATCGAAAAAAGTAGGCCACTCTTTATAATTCCCATCGAAAATGGGCAATACTATCTTTGGAAGTTTAACATTTGGCGAACTAATAGAGCAACTATTTTGGTTTTTGACTGGATTTATTACTTCAGGAAATAAATTAACATAAGTGGTTCTGATGGTGTAATAATTATCCATAAAGGCTGTTCGAATAACTCTTTCAGTGTTCAATTCCGGTTCTTCGGAAGATACAATTATAGAGACAATTGAGGTGTGTAATTTTTGAAAGTTCACGAGAATATCCTCAAGTTTTTCACATCTTAATTTGAATCTTACGTGGAGACTTTCATCAGTGACAGCGAATTGTGCTAAATTCAGAATTTCCTCGAGATCATCAATAACAATTTGACGACGAGCTTTGAGTTGTTTCAATTTTGTCGTCATTATTATTATTCAAGGTATACTGCAGAAAACAATATGAATTTTGTTTTGAGTAATTTCGAAAAAAGAGTAAATAGGCTAACCGATTGAAAAGAACTAAATTAACCAATAAAGTAAATAATTAAGATTGAATCTATTGAATTGAAAATCGAGTTGAAAACAATGAAATGAAAATAAACAAAAACAAGAATGTCTATCTTTGTTTATGTTTTGAATCAAGGTTATGAGCATAGATGAGAAGAACAAAGGAAGAGTTGTCTATGTAATTAAAATGAAAAATGAATGTATTGAAAGCTAAATTCTATAACATGCGCAGAAATTAAAGGATTTATGAATGTGTTCGATATCTTGTCAAGTTTAAGTTTTGAGGTTAGGTGAATATCGACCGAATGAAATAAATGCAAATGAAAAAAAAACGAAATGAAAAAATTCAAAATGCTTGATCGCAATAATTTTGAAAACGCGGTTCGAAAATATGCGGCTCACGAAGGACCAAAATGGCACGACAAGGGCCTTTGAAAATTAAATGAAAACGAAAGAAAATTAACAATGAAATTCTGATAAGAAAAAATGACTCGAAAGAAAATCGAATGTGGAGCACTGACTTTTGCCTACCTGGTGTCACAGTACGACTGAATCAACGTGTCACTCACGAGCGAGAAATAGTCACTTTTTCACCGAGTTCTAATTTGTAGAAATTGAGAAATTCATTGATTGCGAAGAAAGTGTTGCACGACGATGTGTGGATGAACGACGACTTCGTACCCTCTTCTTTGCTCGACATAGGTCATATGCTGCAACATATGTTACGCGCTCATCGGGAAATGAATGAACATACGTGGGCCGCACGAAACGAGCAAGAAACTTGGAATAAACGAGCAAGAAACTTGGAATAAAATGAATGAATGCAACTAATAACAATGAGTTGCAGTAACATATAGCTTTCCGCTTCCGAGGTATTTTCAAAGAAACGCAGAGTAAGAATTATTATCAGCGAGTAACATCTAGAATAATAAAGTAACAGCTAACCACAGAAATTACTTATTATATTCAAATTTTTGAGGCTATCCCTCAAAATTTTGAATAGTTTTATAAGGCATGTAACGACAGAAGAAAATAACAACAAATATAAAAAAATTAGAGACAGTTGGAAGTATAGTCAATTGAATTAGATATTGTCGTCAACGTCGGTAATACAGTGGGACGGTATTATAGAATTCATAGTTGAAACTTCATTACTGTAATGCTAGATGGCGTTGAAGTAGCTAAATTTGCCGATTTTTTCTTATTTTCCGAAAATAGTTTATTATACAAGGGCAAAAAAGTATTAGATTTTAGCTCGGGGACGCTTCGCGTCGGGAGACAAAAAACCGAGAGCTGCATTCAATATTTTTCCCGTGAATAATACACTGTTTTTTTCTGTGACAGGAAAAACGACGATTCAATAGTGAAATAACATATTATTACAATATATTAAAGTCAGAATGCTATCAATATGAAATTTGAATTTTCAAACAAGTAAGCTATTAGACCTGCGTTGCTAAGGAAAACTTCAGTGTAATCAAATATCTATCAAGTTAATTTTGTGATCTGATTCAAAGATTGTGAACTCAGTAAATGTTTAGTAGTTATTTTGAATACTGTTATGTTAAAAATGTTTAATTCTGAGTTTTCTCTGACCTCACCGGAGTTGATAGAAGCAGCGCAAGTAGCGTCGAGAAAATTATTGCCAGCTATTCAGTGTAATCTAATATCTATCAATTTAATTTTGTGATTTAATTCAAAAACTGAGAACTCAGTGATTGTTTAGTAGTTATTTGGTATACTATAAAGTTTAGAATGCTTGATTCTGAGTTTTCTCTGACTCCACCGGAGTTGATAAAAGCAGCGCAAGTGGCGTCACGGAAGATATTACCAGCTAAATGAAGTTTATTTAATGGCCAAGGTTGTTGTTGTATTTGGGATTGCAGGAGCTTGTCAAATTTGTGAAATCAGCCAGGTAACATTAGATGATATCGAAGATTCGGGAGAGTTATTAATTGTGAAACTGAAGCAAACAAAGAATGATGTAAACAGGAGATTTGTACTTACTGAAGAATATATTAAATATTACCGGATGTACATCAGCAGCAGCAAAAGATCGCCGCCTGTTTTATGCATAACGCAATGGAAAATGTATCAATCAGGTTGTGGGTAAAAATCAGTTTTATAAGGAACCTGAAACAGTCGCTTATTTTCTTTAACTTGAAAATGCTAACTCATATACATCATATCGAAGATCCTCTGCTACACTTTAGGTTGAATCTAGGGAGACTTGCTGACACTAAAGAAACATGGCGGTTGGAAGTCATCAACGGTCGCAGAACGGTATGTTGATGAATCGGTGGCACACAGAACATTTATTTCTAATAAAGTGTTCAGAACGTGTGGAAATTCTGAAATAACACCCGATTTGCGACCAGAGATCTCTGAGCTATAAACTCAACATACATTTTTCGTTGCATCTACTAGAACATTTTTCTGAGTGCAAACATTTTGACCTACAATTATTCCCCTAAAACAACCAATAATGATTCTACAAGGTATTGCACGATATAATAATCACAAGCACCTCTTCAACAGCGATATCATACACCTTTATCACCATCACAAACGATCCCAATCCAACCTGATTCCCCCATTATAACCATTCATAACAACACATTAAGCCTGGAAAGATTCCCCCTTTAATACACCCAAATGACCCCACTTCCCGTCTGTCCATGCAGAATTGATGGGAGACAATGGGATAAGTTGGAAGAGGAGCGTCCAACCGATAGGCATTTACAGTTCACTTCCGAAGTACGGCCTTCAGGCTGCTTTGTCCCCAGTACAAATACAGGGGGCTGTGGAAACTTTCAAGATGGCGCAAAAAGTTGCTGTGGAAGTTGAGGGACGTTTGGCTTTCTTGCATGGAAATGGTTTTAACGCCTACATTTCATTAATTACGAAGATTTATATAGCTGGAGCTCTAGCTGTTATCGTTATCATGAATAATTAATAGGCAACGAAATACTCCCACACGAGTTCCTGAAGTTAGTGAAAGAATGTTAGCATTAATCTCAAAAGATTTCAACTACCAGGTATACCACAAAATAGAATTCCCAGATTGAAGTCACGTAAACCATTATGGCATAATACGTTCTTCAATATGAACAGAAGAGATAAAGAATTATGGAAGACTGAGTGGAACTCTTACGAAATGTTCAATAAATATCTCGTTTCTGATCCTTCTGAAAAAATTCCTGGTTTTGATCTTCCAAGAAAAATTTGGACAGTTCTTAATCGTTTGAGACAGGACATGGTCATACCAACAGAATGCTTCTCAGATAGAACTCAGTTCCAGCGCATGTTGTGAATGTGGAGAAATAGAAGAAACACAACCTCATCTCATCAATAGTTGTCCCATAAATAAATTTCAAGATAGTTTTCGGGCTATTCAGGATGTTTCCGATTCTTTCTTGGAATGGGTTATAAATTTCAAACGAATATGATACGTATTTTTGTTATTCAGCCTTTTTCTGCTTTTATCTTTTTATTTCCAGATTCGATGTGGGCAACTTGAAGAAGTCTCTGTCTCCATCAATAGAAGACCACTCTTGAAGAAAGAAGTCCTTCAAATATATTTCAGCTTATTTTTGTACTTTTACACTTAGGCGGACAGCCAGGGTTTTTTACTGGAGTTTTTCCTAGGCTTTCATGTCATACATGCCAAATTGTATGACACCCCGTCACTAACCCTGATCCCTGTTCTTTATTGCTTGCTAACTAAATATTGTAAGCCAAAAGTTCAAAATAATATAATTATATCGGTTACGGCGTTTCCGATTGCAAAGCACAGGCCCATACTGGCACTCAACTCTGTCGAAAAAATGCTAGATCCTACTGCAGTTTTCGAGATACATCTGATTATGAGTTTTGATAACACGTTGCCATCTGAACGAAGTTAAATTTTTTTACACAGATATATAAGTTTTTCTGCGCGTCTGATCTAACTCATGAAACTAGTAGACAAGCGTGCTATTAGTTCTACCCAAAATCTGTCATTTTCGAAGATCGAATTAAAAATTTCAATCTTGCAATATCAGTTGGCGCACAGCATCAATGGTTTTGGAAGACTTTCAGGAAATTCGTCTTGGAGTGAACTACGACCTTGGTTGAATTTACCATGCCATCGATAAACACTGGTCCTTGATGAAGCTTCATCGCCAAAATTGAATTAAGTTCATCCAAGTCTAAAGTTTTAAAAATAATCGCCCGAAAATGTTCACGATTGAATTCCATTTTTGGGCGAGATGAATCTTTAAACTACACAAATAGAGCTCGTATGTCAAAAAGTTCTGACTACGTAAAACCTCAAAAATGTCAAGCTGTACGAGAGAGCTGACAGTTGGCAGATTGCAACACTGGGGTTGTCCAATCCCGACATATAAAGGGCAACCCTCGTAGGCACCAATAAGGTACCAATAGTGCAAGAACAAGTAACTCGAATACTTTGGTGCTGAGCCTGAAGTGAGCACCCAAGTAAAGTATTCTCTGATAGTTTGAAAGAGGATGTTGTGTTGGTTGGTTCCAAAAACAGCAATGAGCACTAATTAGGCACTCAATATTGGTTTATGATATCACGGTGATCTAAAATGTTGGTGTTAGGAGTGACGTCAGCACTAACAACTTGAATTGTCGATTTCTCAAAAACTACAACGATGCTGTGGAAGTTCAATGAAGCATGAATAAGCACGTAATTTTTGGCATTGTTTCAGAATGAGTGCTTCCGCCTTTTTGCCTACTTCACCCTTGATTTAAAACAAGACATGGTTATTTTAAATTGTTGGTGTTGAGCTAGAAGTTAGAACCCAAAATTTGAATTGTCATTTCCTCAAAAACTGTCACGCTGTGATGGAAGTTTGTTGAAGCAATAATGGGCACCAATTAGACACTTAACATATGACGTTCTTTCAGAAATAGTGCCTCCAAATTCACAGAACCCCTATATTAAGAATGTAGGACAGAGGAGAGAAAAACTATGAAGTCAAGAAGCTAATTTTTAAAAGATTGTGATCGTTAAATAATAACAATTAACACGAGTTGTGCGAAATCTTAATAGTTATTTAATCAACTAGTTCATTAATGATAGCTAGATTAATAAACGAGTTGATTACAAGATTTTTTAGTCGACCTCATTATGCATTAGAAAAATTATTTAATCAAATAAATTTTATTTCTCACAATATAAAATTTGTTAATGAAAATCTCGATGCTCCCTTTGATATATTTATATTTATGGTTTCAATTGAACAATTCGTAAAATTAATAGACGGAATTTTCGAGATGTGACATTCTGAATAGTCCACATTTATATCGTACTGACGATTTGCGATAAGGAATGTGAGGAACTGGTGGGCGCTTATGTACCGCTTTGGCCAAAAGTATTGAGCACCCTAAAAAATTTCGCAGGTGCACGGCAAGTGTGGGAAAAACAAAGCTTTTGTTTAAGGCTTCTTTTGTCGGCATCTAAAAAGGATTAAAAATAATTACATGTGCCGCAAAAAGCAATAAAACACCTGGGTGCCATAAAGTTTGCTATTTTTGCACTTTTTGTCTTTATTTATCAGTTCGCTACTGCCCTTCGTTGTGGTCACATCCAGTCGTTTAGTTTGCTTTTGGTGATTGTTTGCGGAAGATTGGAGTTATATCGTTATAATATGCCAAAAGAAACGAACTTTCGTTAGAAAAACGTGTGCAGATACAGGTTCTGCATGAGCAAGGGAAATCACAAGTAGAGATTTCCAAAACTGTGAAATGTTCGCGCCGATCTGTGCAATATACTATTGAGCGATTCTCTGCTACCGGATCTCATCGGAAAAGGCCTAGAACCGGGCGCAAACGCATCACTACAGGTCGTCAAGATCGTCAGTTATTGAGAGAGTCGTTAAAAAATAGGAAAAAAACTTCTTTGGAGCTTGCTGCTGAATTGTCAGTAGAAATTACACCATCAATTTCTGCTCGCACAATTCGCAGATGACTGCAGGAAGCTGGTTTGAGAGGGTGTAAAGCCAGAAAGAAGCCATGGCTCTCGGATGACAACAAGAAAGCTCGATATGAATGGGCTTTAAAACACCGAAGTTGGACTGCAGAAGATTGGTCAAATGTCGTGTGGACAGATGAATCAAACTTTGAGGTAAGTTAGTTAATTTAATGTCCTTATAATAGGGGGCTCAATATTTTTCTCGTTGTTGCAGATTTTTGGAACACCTGGTGTGATCTTTGTGCGTCGCCGGGTAGTTGAAGAATTTAAACCAGAGTGTGTAGTACCAACTGTAAAACACTGTTATGTTATGTCCGATAGCTCAGTAATTTTGAGGGTTAAGTAGACTGTATTTATTTTTGCGTTTGAAGCTGGTGCGAACGCGAAACATATAATATGAAACAACAAAATTCATATAAAGAAATGCGGCCAACAATGATGACTTACCACAGCGGTGCTCCAATTATCAGCTCTTCACAGGGACCCCTTGCTGCGGGATTTCTAGTCCAACTTTTGTTCAAATGCGGTGTTGAAAACACAATCAAAATGCGATGCGAAATTTCCAAATATGCGGGTGAAACCAAGCGTGTTATATATCCAAAAACAAATCAAAATTAGCGTGATTTTATAAACAATTTCGATAACAAACGTGATAGCGAGAGTTCTTCTATTCCAATTCGCGTTCTAGAGGCGTATGCGTATCCATAACATGTGCGAAGTCACCAGTGTTGACTTATAAAATTAGCGCGAAATTCAAATATTTAGCGATCGCCTCAGCTTCAAATTCATGCTATAACAAAAGGACCGAACATTCTCCGGGCCGCGAAAAATGGCAAAATGTTACTTGAGCGGCACATAAAATTGATCCAAAGCGATGAGTAAAAACAAAAAGAAGAAGAAAAGCGTCTCTCGTGACATGAAACAAATAATTGAAACATTCATACAAAATGATTAAGGGAACGAATATATTATAAAGGCGGTGAGTGCCCTTTCAAATAGGTAGAGGGCAAAGTTTAACCATTGGCCTCTTTAAGAAGCCGTTGTTTGTCTTGACAGAAGCAATTCGACTACTTTCGTCAGGTGCATTAGATAATGATGCAATCCTTCCTAAAACCCATTGACAATGAGGAACTCTTTCGTCCTTAATGAGGACCAAATCTCCAATCTTTGGAGGGTTTTTATCAGAGGCAAACCATTTCGAACGTTGTTGCAAGGTGTGTAAGTATTCGCGATGCCAATGTTTCCAAAAATCTTGTTGCATGCGTTGAATAGTTTGCCATCGACTAAGGCGATTTAACTAAGTTGGGTGACATTGGGATGGGGTAAGGCAGTAAGTGGTTCGAGGGTGAGAAAATGCCCAGGTGAGAGGGCGGACACGTCTTCTGGGTCCGAAGACATTGCTTCAAGGGGTCTAGAGTTCAAAATTGCTTCAATGAAACATAAGATGGTGTAAAATTCCTCGTAAGTTAAGATTTGGGAGCCCATGACACGAGCAAATGGAACTTAACAGATTTGACCCTGCTTCCCACAGACCCCCATATGTGGAGCTGAAGGAGGATTGAAGTGCCATTGGATTTGTTCGCGTTCAGCTGAATCCTTCATGTATTGAGCTAACTCACGACTTGCACCAACAAAATTGGTGCCACAATCTGAGTACACACAATCAGAGTTATTGAGAATGGACCTGCGATATCCACTCCGCTATGGCTGAACGGCTTCACCTGAGAAATGACTGATTCTGGAGTTGGCGAATTGTTCGTGTGTGAGGGTCGCATGAACTCTGAAAAGTACATAAATGTACTAGAATCTGCGTTGTTGCATTCATTCAACACAGTTTTTTGAGACACAAATATGGATGGCGTTAAATTCCAGCAGGATAACGCGCCGTGCCACAAGTCTGCTCGCTCGATGACATGGTTTCAAGAAAATTGCATTGAACTTCTGGAATGGCCTGCCCAGTCTCCGGACCTAAACCCCATAGAGCATTTATAGGGTTTATTGAAGCGCAGAGTCCGGCGCCACACTATTAACAACAAAGAAGAGCTGAAACGCTGCTTGCGTCTGGAGTGGAACGCGATAACGGCTGAAGACTGTAGAAAACTAGTGAATAAAAATAAAAAATGAAATATAAGTCGAGTTGTGACGTTACTCATATTACTTCTGAATACTCTATGTTCGGTTGTCCATGACAATCATGCATTAAAATAGAGAAGAAAGAAATCGTGCATTAAAATGCATGATTTTGTGAACGTTAAACAAAGCTTATTGGGAAGTCGACGGAAAATAGATTATACTTGATCGATATCTATACCCCTCACTCCATCTCTGTTCGCCAAGAAGTTCAGCGAATAACGAAAACCAATCGCACAGACTCACCAAGTACCATACATAACCACCAACAACACGTGACTAGATAAATAAGATCATACAAGCAACCGACTCCGTATACCACATAGTCTCGTTGCCTAAACGACCATAAAAAGAAATTGATCGTCTTGTGTATTCGGATCTAGACTTATCCGAAACGCTCCGAGCTATTAATTTTCTGCAGCTCGAACTGCCAGTAAAAGAAGAAGAAAATTTTTGTCGTTCACATGAAAGGAGTCGCGGTTCAAACCGCTGAAATATGGATTCAAGAAAAAAATTTCGTCGTTTTGTTGGATAGCACGTCATTAATCAAGCTATCCGAGAAATGTCGCGGCCAACTTTAATATTCCTACGGAGCTTCGAGAGCAAGAATGTAGGACGTCCGTAATTCATCTGACACGTGTGGTAAAATAATGAATCATTACCCATAAACTAATAGAATTTGATCGAATACGAGGGCTGCTTTTCATATTTCGGAATTGGACAAAAAATTTGTCAATCGTTCAAAAAAAGACTGGTGTCGATTGGTCGAAAGGAATGCTCCAAAAATACGATCGCGGTTCTTCGAAGCACGTTTATGACATCGTGACAGATGATGAATCGTGGATTTACGCGTATGAGCACGAAAGTAAACACTAGTCGATTGTATGGATGTTTCAAGATGAGCCTAATCCAACAAAAGTTGGAAAAACTGTACATGTCGCAATCATCAGTTTTTCGGTCAAAAATTCTTCAAATTTTTCCTAAAATATAAGTGAAGACACACATTTCTTTCAGTGACTAAAAATGCCCATTGTGAGGGACGACATGGCACCAGGAGATTTGTTTCCGAACCTCCCAGAAGTTATATAAGAAGACAGTTCCATTCCTAGAATTTCATCTACTTAAAAGAGATGTTATACTTCTGAATTACTCCAATAAACTGTACCTGAGGAGGGAGGACACTCTTGTTAATCGATTCCATCAATGATCACACTCTTAGTTTTTCAATTAGCAAATTTATAGCATAATTCATCTCATGATTGTCACACACAGGTACTTAGATACCTCAGTGATATAAATAGTTTATTCACTAAATAAACTCATTATTATTATTATACCACTAGAACAACGCAGAACAGTCAATTCTGAGTTGGCTATGAGGAAAAACTCCTAGAATTTTACGTTTTACAGGAAGCGGTTTGCAATTATTGTCACAAGACACTAGGCAGAGATCAGTAATATAAGCTATAGTCCATCGAGAAGAAAGAAAGGAAGGTACATCTTTTCCGTCAGAAATCAAATAGAAATTATTATCTTCCATCCAGTCAGCTAAAGCTATTCCACTTCTATCATTATTGTTATAACCCCACATTACGTGGTGAGAATTGAAATCACCGCAATAAATTGAAGGATGAGGAAGATTCATTTCTAAATTTCTGGGCCAAATAGTATTTCGAGGTTTATAAATATTAACGATAGAAATATTACAAAATTTGAAAGAGATAAAGAAAACACCCTCAAATTCGACCTTTAGGATTAACTCGATATTGTGAATTAAGGATTTTTTAACATAACAAGCTAAACCGTACAATTTATCAAGAAGATAATCAATGAATACATAACCTTTTATAGTTCCTCTTTCACGAAGATTTTCTTCAGTATCTGCATGTGTCTCTTGAAGGATAACAATCTCTGCACCATAATCCTCAGCTAATTTGAAATTATAATCAGTCTTTTCCTTAGAAATGCCCTCTATATTCAAATCCAATACACAAAATTTGTCGCCAATCTGCAAGGAGGATTCTGCGAATCGGGTCTTGCGGTCCAAGTGACGATTTTTCAGATTATCTGGTGTTCGAAGTCTGCTATGGAACCCATTCAAATGGAAATCATCATCCATAGTTGGGGAAGGTATATAGAATTATGACTCAATTAGTGAAGAAAATAGAAAAACTTCTAGATTCATCAGGCATATGGCACTCCTTTAAATGTTAACGCCATGACCTGGATCCCTTTAAGCAATCTCCGCCTTTTCAAAGGGAAAACACCCCCCTTTCACTCCGGAACCATACACGAGTAACAAATAGAGAAGGGTAAAAATGTAAAAAGAAAGAAATTACATACAAGTTTCTCGGTCACGTCTGGAATGAACTGTCAGGAAAATGTGTGTTTGGATAGTTGCGAACCGGAAAAATAATATGGAAATAATGGGAGAGTGGAAAGCATGCATAGGATTTCGAATTTCCGGGTGGAAAAAGCGGATAAAGCAACAAAACGCGAACATTCTCGTTCGTTCAACAAATCAGCGTGAATACTTAGGAAAAATCTGTTTTCAGAATTGCACGAATACACTGAAATGAACGTTTTCCATCGTTTTCAGAAAATATTTTTTTTCGAGGTTGTTTTCTAGGGATAAATGATCGCAAAACGAATTTGTACCGACAGTGAAAAAGTTATATTATAGAAAAATTAGAAAATTAACTGACTGGACTCAATATCATCGGCTTAGTAAATAACTTGTTAAGGGATGGTGAATCTGGCAACGTAGCAAGTTTTTTTTCTTCTTCTAGTAAAAAATTGAAGAAAAATAAAATCAATAAATTGTTTTTTATTGAGTTTGAAACTCAATATTCGTTATTGGATAATACTCGACCAAATAGACTAAATCCAGCTGGTAGTGAAGAGAATATAGCGGTGGTGGGGGAGAGTGTACGTGCTGACCCTGAACTGTCGATTCGTCGCCGTTCTCAACAGCTTGGCCTTTAGTAATCAACGACTTGGCGGATTTTACGTAAGGATCTTTCTTTGAAAGTTTACAAAATTCAATTAGTTCAAGAACTGAAGCCGACCGACCTACCGAATAGTTTAAGTTTTAGTCGTTGGGTTCTTGACAAGCTTGCAGAGGGTCCACTCTTATCGACAAAAGTTTTGTTCATGGATGAGGTCCATTTTTGACTAAATAGGTTCGTGAAAAAACGAAATGCTTGAATCTGGGGTGATGAACAACCTGAAGAGTCTCAAGAATTGCCGTCAAATCCAGAAAAAACAACTGTTTGGTGTGGTTTATGGGCCGGTGGAATAAACGGTCCATGTTTCTTCAAAACAGAGCACAGCCGGAATGCTACTGTGAATGGTGACCGTTATTGCAACATGATTACAGACCATTTGCTGCCCGAAATTGAAGCCTGTGGTCTCAACGAAATATTGTTCCAACAAGATGGTGCCACTTGCCATATAGTCCGTGAAACTATGGGTTTACTGCGAGGGTATTTCGGCGAGCAGATCATTTCACGCTCCGTGAATTGGCCGGCTAAATCATTTGCCATCACACCTCTAGATTTTTTTCTTTGGGGCTATGTGAAGTCCAAAGTCTGCATGGACAAGCCGGCTATGATTGAGTTATTGGAGGCCAATATTACTCGAGTCATTGGAGAAATATCACCAGAAATACTCACACGAGTCATCGAAAATTGGAACTATCGAATGGATCTTGCTAACAGTGGTCGAGGCCAGCATTTGAATGAAATTATCTTTAAAAATAATTGTAAAGAATGGTTCTTTTATTTGTTAATAAAGATTAAAAATAGAATTGTTTTTATTTATTGTTTTCTCAAAAAAGTAGCCCTAAATGAACCACTCTTTATATCAGTTGTCAGATAACAATTGAATTCTAATGATGAAAAATGAGTTGGTAAAGTAACACTATTGGAAGAGATTAAAAGTATAACAATCAATCATTAATCAGAAAGAAAATATGTAGAATGTAGATTGCACATTTAGTAAACAAAATCCAGACTTCGTAATAAGGGATTCTGAACACTTCAGGCACAATTGATTTGTACACTGAAAAAAAAACACGATGTAATTGGTAATAAACACTTGTTTCAGAAATATTTTGTTGTCAATATTCGGCATTATTTACATAAAATAATTTGTATTCATAATTTCCAGATTCCTCAATTTGATTTGTTTATAAAAAGTAAAATCCTTATTTGACGAATATTTTGTAGATTCTAATATCCTCAATTGAAACTTACTAAATTATGTACCATAACTCCCTTAAAATTTATTATTACTTATTTTGTTTTTCGCTAATGGGGATTGGTAATTATTAGAATATATCGATTGCTGCTAAATAAAACTTTGATAATATTACCAAGTATTCTTTACCAATTTTGAATACTTATCGATATTTAGACTTGAAAATGCTATATTAACCAATAACATATCTCTTTATGAATTACGAAATATTTTGTTTAGAGTACCAAAACGTTCGAAAGATGGAGCTGTAAGACCTACCCCCTTGTGCAAATAACGGTACACGCAGTCACTGCGCGCGTAGTTTCAAGTTGTTGAGCCGGTACTTCCCCGTTTCCGAAACTGGTATAGTATTTCATTTCTAGTTCCAGTTTATCCATATTTGTATAATCATAGGTATCTTCATCTAATAAATCGAATTTGGGTTACAATTAGATCAGTTGTCTTGTGCTAAAGTGTACCTTCAAAAACCTAGTTTATTATTATTAATTATAAGTGTAGTGAAAATGGAAACAACATCGGAGGTTCTGCAAGTAACTAAATTGTTAGAAGACATATTGGATGCTTCTACAATTAATAATTAATTTCTATGAATCAAGATTGATTTTTATGGAGTTTTTAATGTTATGGTGTTATTATTATAAAACAACTATGATTTTTTTGTAAACCATTTTTTTAAATTTTTTATGTTTGAGAAATTATGTTCAATAAATATTTATTTATGAAACCGAACTCTTTTATTTAAAACAGCCAATCCTCTTATTTATAGTAAAGAAAGATTTTACTTGTTTAATACATGGAGTGTGTTACTTATGTAAACTAATTGATAATGAAAAGTAATACTTTTACCAGAGCAAAGATTTTTGTTGCATAAATATGTGTAATCTGTTAGTTAAGTGCCTCTATTAATAATAAATAAATGATATTCTTATATGAATGAAGATTTTTGTTCTATGACTATATATAACTTATAAATTGAAAACATTTATTAGCAATAAACAAGCGATACATTCATTTGAAGTAAGACTTTTTATCTATAAACATATGTTCAATAGATTTTAATACATCCATTATCAATAATTCAATGATAATTTTACTGGAACTGAAATAAAGGAATTATAACTAACTATATGTATAATCGTTAATATATGGAAAGTAGAATTAAAGGAATATTTATTTGCAAGTTCCAAATGAATTATTGGGTAGAGACGAATAAATATTTATTAAGCCATATTTCAATGGAAGATTGTGTTGTGGTAAATGAATTTCGTAACTATTAGGTACATTTTTTTTTCGGTGTATTTCATGAGACTGAACCTTAAACTTGTGCCTTGTGCATCATAGACTCGAATATAAAAAATAAAAATAATTTTGAAATTAAACACCGATAAATGTGTGGAACCAAGTAAATAATCTTTGAAATGAAAAATATAGAACCCGATATGTTTGTACTCGTAATGAAATATTTTATCAAAAACTAAAATAATATATAGGGTGTTCCATTGCATATTTCAAAATTGACATTAGTTGAAAAAACGTGAAAACCTTAAAATTGTTAAAAAAAATCATTTTGATAGCTCTAATAATTGCAGAGATATACAGGGTGAGTCTTTGACCATTGCGTTAATTTTACCCATAGGTCCTTGAGATCAAAAGAAATATTTTTCCCCATACCGTTTTTCCATATTCAGCTGCGTTAAAAAGTTATAAGCATTTTGAGTTTTCACTTTGGGCAAATACCCCTCTGTAGTCCAGTTTAGTTTGAATGAAAATTACCTTCCACAGCATCCACTATTGAATCTGAATTATTTAAAAACATTATTTTCCCTCTAAGAAATGATTCACTCACTCATGTTTCATCATATGATTATATGGATTTAATTCCTTTCAACTTCGGATATCTCAAAAATGGTGCAATTTAGGAAAGAAGATGAGGAATGATTTTATCTGCAAAAAAGAATAATGATTCTAGGAAGTACAAGATACGGACCTTTAGTTCAAGTGATATTTGTTTTTCATGCAATTTAACCAATCTGTAGAGTAGTAGTGAGAAACCCACAAGAAGTGGAATAAATCTATTGATGCCAATATATGCACGAGTGTTATCAAAAACCTTCTACAAGAGATCATTTCAATTGATTTTGTCGTTTGAATATTACAGGTGAAATGCAATTTTTTCATGAAATTTAAACACCCTATGTCTTTTGAACTGGGCCAAATTTGAAAAATATGATAGGAAGAAAATGATTCTTTTGAGGTCAAGAATCTATGGTTAAAATTAACGCAATGGTCAAAGACTCACCCTGTATAATGTTTGATTGTTTAACATACCTTGCATTATTGAAGGAAAAATAAACAACAACAAAAAATAAACTGCAAAACAACCGTATATTTATCTCAGATTCCTTCGTTGATCCAGAACGACGGAATAAAACTGCCCCAGATAAAGACGGTCGTCCAATTCTCTCGGATCAACCCCTTACATCCCCTATCCTAATTCTTCCCTCATCGCTACACACATTCAAATCCTATCCCGTCAGAAATAAGATTGGGAATTCTCACGGCTAACGTGGAGCCCAAACTAGGACCAGTAAGGGTAAGATCCAGGTCGTTTCGTGCGACGTACAATATGCAGTAGTCCGGCCGCAAAGCGCGCCGGAGGTAGGTGAGGGGTTGAAACAGGGCGTCCGGACAATAGAACAATGTGCTAACGGGACAATGGGATTTTTATCGTGCTGCCACCATGAGAACGCCTGTTACGAAAGGAAGGACCTTCTACTTGTGTCCAGTTTTTTTGCTGGGGATATGTTTGACCCTCTTCAAACGAGGTGCAGAGATGTCTCGTTGGGGTGCAATTACGAGGAAGTGAGAACGGAATTTTAGGGGTTTGGTGTTTTGCGTTGTGATTTCTGGAAACATGGATGTTGTACGAATAAAGGGACTTTCAACAAGAACTGTTTTTTAATTGTGGCCACATGACAGCATTGACAGTTAGTTTTTTGACATATTCGTAGTAGATGCTTCGGAAATTTTTACAATGAATTCAGTTTTGCTCGATAATCGCATAAAAATAATTAAAACCCATTAGAAAATGGCGGTTCTGTTAAAATTACATTCCGTAAAATTCGTGATATTTTCGTACAACATAATCGACTTTCTGAGACCGCTAAATTTGAGTCGACGGGCTCGGTGAAAAATGTGCCAACACCAACGCGTGTTCGACCGGGTCGTTCAACTGAAAACATCGCAGCCGTGATCCACAGTGTTAAAGAAGATCCAAATTTGTCATTTTCTCGACGTTCTCAACAACTGGGGTTATCCCAAACCACCACATTGCATAAGGATTTGGCTTTGAAGCCTTACAAGATTCACATAGAGCTGGAATTGAAGCCGACCTACCATTCACATCGCCGTAGATTTGCTTTGAAACAGACGAAGCCCATTTTCACTTGTCAGTGGTGCATCAACAGGTCAAATTGCCGTATTTGGGCTTCTGAAAATCCCAGAACGATTATTGAGAAGCCTTTGCATCCTCAACGTGTCACTGTATGGAGCGCTATGCCGTCTGGAGGCGTGATTGAGCTGTTTTTTTCGAAAACGAGACTGGAAATGCGGTAACTGTCAATGGATCACGCTATCGTGAGATGTTAACAACTCAATTTTTGCCTATCATTGAAGACATGGATATCACTGACATGTGGTTTCAACATAGCCAATAAGACGATCAATTTATTGCAAACCAAAATTGCTGACCGCATAATTTCACGAAATTCAGCTGTTAAATGGCCAGCCTGATCGTGTTATTTAACGCCACTGGATTATTTTTTGCGAAGCTATCTTAAGAGCAGAGTTTATACGGAGCTAATCTAATCGATTGCAGCACCTCACAATATACTGCCCATGAAACATTATTAGCTTGTTTAGTTTACCAGGGGCGGACTAAATGTGTATTTCATTATCAAATTAAATTTACAATTTTTCGTACTTCCGGGTCTAACGTGACAACTTCACTCACTTGTGACAGGTACTGAAGTGTCACATTTAATCCCTCCGGGATTAAATATTGACGAAACTCCCGGAACGATTAAATCACAAACAAACGAATTTAAGGGATATTTTATTGAAAAATACAATTAATTAGAATGGTAATTAACGTTAATATTCAAATTAATGTTGTGACAGTTCGTCATATTGACCAGTCTTTCCTGGGTGCATGCAGCAGGTAACTGACGAGTAACAGATAGGTCCTTATCATATTGAACTGGTGTTTGTTTCGAAGATCCTGCGGAAACAGGAAGCGAGAATGAGGACTGTGGCATAACTATAGTGGACGAATCGGCGACTTGACCAAATATTTTATCTGAAATTTTTTGTTTATTTTTAATAGACGATTCAATATATCTCTCATGTCTCTTCAGCACGTCTATTGTTCCTCCCGAATCAGCTAACAAAGACGCAGATGTGCGTCTAAAACAATGTCCCGTATAAGACGTCGCATTTTCTAAATTCAAGAAAGCTGCTATTTGCCGTGGAAATGTACCAAACATGTTTTTTCCTACTACTCGCGTAGTACATTCTTTGTTGATGTATTGAACAAAAAATTTTGAATGAGGTGTCCCTGTCTGCCACATATTTTCGAAATATCGCCACAAAACTGATGGCACTGTTTTCTGAATTTTTGATCACAAAATTTCTGTGAATTTTATTTTTGATGTTTCTAAAAGCAATTAGGAAGGAATCGCCCAAATCTCTCACATCGTCGATTTCTAAATCAAACAACTCTTTTCCACGACAAGCTCCCGCAACGCCCAAAATAAGTGCAACCTACAAAAAATTGATTTCTTAAAATTTCTGAATATAAACACATTTCCAAATTAAGCCTTAAGCATTAAATATTTATCATCCGAGCCTCCCGTAAGAACTGATCTACCTGCTCAGACGTGAGAATTCTTGACTTCTTTGGCTTAAATCCTCATTTCTTCTCTTCAAAAAAGCTAATAATTTTGGAAACTTACTTATATCAATATCTTCTCTAATGTTAATAACCGATTTCAGCATTGAGTAATGTGCCCAGAGAGTTTAGGCATAAACCGCTTTTGATTTATCATTGAAGTAGACTAACAGCGCATTTTCAGTAGGTTGTCTCACATTTTTAAGCAGCACCACTTTTTAAAAGCATCGTACTGCTGCTCGTATAGTTTTCTAGATTTCGGTGGTAACAATTCTTCACCTACTTCGGCTGCTTTTTTATCAATATCAGATACACCTTCTTTACTCATGACACCAATAATTATCAATGTTTCTTTACAATGACACTAGTAATGACAATGTTTCTAAATTATAATTATCACATATATATATATATATATATATTCTTTTGAACTTTTAGCTTACAATATTTCGTTAGCAAACAATAAAGCATACAGATCAGGGTTAGTGACGGGGTGTCACACAATTCGGCGTATCACATAAAAGCCTAGGAAAAAACCCCAAAAAAAAAACCCTGGCTCCCTGCCTAAGTGTGAAAGTACAAAAATAAGCTGAAATATATTTGGGATTTCTTTCTTCAAGAGTGATCTTCTATTGATGGAAACAGAGACTTCTTCAAGGTGCCCACATCGAATCTGGAAATAAAAAGACAAAAGCAGAAAAAAGAACTGAATATCAAAAATACAAAATTTGAAAGATATAAAGAAAACTTCCTCAAATTAGCCTTTTTGGATTAAATCGATATTGTGAATCAAGAATTTTTTAACATAACAAGCTAAACCATAAATTTTACTAAGGAGATAATCAATGAATACATAACCTTTTATGGTTCGTCTTCAACGAAGATTTTTTTTTTTTAGTATCCGTATGTGTCTCTTGAAGGAGAATAATCTCAGCACCATAATACTTTGTTATTTTAGAAATGTAGTCACTCTTGTCCTTAGAAATACCTTCTATATTCAAATCTATTGTAATACACAAAATTTGTCGCCAATCTGCAAGGAGGATTCTTCGAATCGGGTCTTGCGGTCCAAGTGATGATTTTTCAGATCTTCTTATGTTTGAAGTCTGCTATGGAACCCATTCAAAGGGAAATCATCATCCATAGTTGAGGAAGGTTGTGATATAACACTTATTTCATTGAAAAAATAGCAGAGGAAAAAATTATCAACTGACATTCATTATGACTTATGTCATAATAATTATCACATAGCAATGTTACCTAATATAGTAACTTATTTTAAAGACAGTTTATTAAATGAGTTGAAGAGAGAAAAAACTGATTGAAATTATTGAAATAATTACATAATTTACCTTCAGGATTACCTTCAGGATTAAATGTACTACTTCAGTCCCGCGGTATATAATATACTATTAAATCTCAATGTAAGATATTCATTCATTTCAAAAGGTACCATAAAAATTTCTTTTTGATAAAAATGAAATATTAATTTTTAATTTTTTTCTAGAAAAAGGTTGATTTTATCGAAAATGAACAAGAGTGCCTTTTCTTCAGCTTAATGTTCGAAGTATTCAAATTAATTTCTTTCAACTCCATATCATACAGGGTGTTAAAAATGTAAGCAATAAAATAAACAACCTTCTCCGCCCCTGATGAACTATACAACCTAATTATGTTTTAAGGGCAGTATTTCAAGAGATCCTTACTACTGTTTATCGTATTGAATTTTCACTAAATTATATTGAGTAGTTCGAAAGTTATTCAAGAAAAATTGATTACCAGTGTCGTCCTTTAGGGGGTCGCATCTCCATAGGGAGTGCCGCTAGGAAAAAAATTTTTGGGAACTTATCATCTTATTTTTTAATGTCTAATCTGGATCCGAGAGATCTCCCACATTTTCCCGGACACCCTGTATATTTTGACCCGTCCGACCGTTTTTTCCATCTCAAAAATCCAAATTTGGCGTGTAAAAGTTATTGATGGAATACTGTGTCACTCTGTATAATAATTAAGCGATGAAAGAAAAAACACTCATTCAGGAAACTGAATAGCATTTCCAACATGAGAGCTGTTAGGGGTTGCGGCAAGAGGGGTAGTGATATCAAACTCATTTGATACCCTAATTTGTCTCCCTTTCAACAAAATTTGACCTGTTCGAGCGTTATTTCGTTATTCCATCCCAAAGCTCATTATTCGGGGCGGAAAATTTTGGATGGCCACCTTGTATAGATATTCTACGGTTTATCGTAGAAACTAAATTTCAGATGCTTATAACTGCTAAACAATTTGACGGATTTGATCCGATAACGAACTGGACCGAGATATTTGCGCAATTGACCTATTCTGAAAATAAAAAAAAAATTTCAGAAGATGTTAAGTATACTAAATATGACCAAAGCTTCTTCATCAGAAGGCCCAGGCTATTTCTGTTCCGATATTCGAAAATTACAGAAAAGCCTATATGACATAATGACTACTTAGTAGAGCAAAACTGATTTTGAGATCTATATCGCATCTTGAATAATCAAAAGTTTCTAAAACATTTTAGCTCTGTACGAAATTTCAAACCACGTCATATTACCAATTTTCAGATTCGAACGCGAAACACCCTGTATATAGTAAAATTAGAAGAAAATCTCCTAGTTCTTCAATTATTGAAACAAAACTAACGACGTTTCTGTAAATAACCTATACCTCTTTCCGAAATAAAACTGTGTAATACACCATTTAATCAAAACAATAATGAAATTCAAAATTAAAAAAATGTTACCTGCGTTTCCACTTCGAAAGAACTGAAGCGCCCTAACGAAAGGATATACATATACGACGTTTCTGTAAATAACCTATACCTCGTTCCGAAATAAAACTTTGTAATGCACCATTTAATCAAAACTATAATGAAATTCAAACTTAAAAAAGATGTTACCTGCGTTTCCACTTCGAGAGAGCTGAAGCGCCCCAACGAAAGGATATACAGGTGTTTAATTTAGCAATCTTATAGCGCGTTATAGCCACAGAGTTAGACTACAACGCATGGGAAAGTTGCGGACAACGTTACTACTACTGCGGGATTTGAACCCGTGAACATTTGTACTACAAGCGAGTCTCTACTAAGCGCACAAGCGGGCTACCGACTTGCTTGTAAATACTAGGCGATAAGAGGTACAGCAAGCAATAGTGGATAGGCAACACAAAATTCGTCTATTCGTTACGTTCGAAAACTTAAAAAGATAAAGATCAGAGAAAAATTATGCAACCCAAAATTATTTCCAGAAAAATATTTTGAAATTAATGGTGCAAGCATAAATATACAATTCGTTATTTAAAAAAGAAGTAGATCATAATAACATTGAATAACAAGAAAATATATAAATATTACAGCAATTTCATAGAAAGTCTTATAGTTAAGTTTTCTATATCCATTAATTGTAATTTTTTTTCATTAGGGTTTGAAAAAGTTCGATACCAGCTGAGGAAAAAAATATTTTTTTAAAACATAAAATTACATTTTTGAAATTTGGTTTATAAATGTCAACCACCTCGAAGCATGTTTTATATATAAATAAATATTGAAGAACATTCTATTGATAAAATTAATTCATGAAGTCCAGTAATGAATACACATAAATTTTACCGAATTGATAAATATTTATAACTACTGCTATATTATCATATATTTCAATAAGAATTGTTAAAAAGTCATTGAAAATTGCTGAAATGAAAAAAGTTAATGCATTTTTCATCAACTTTAAAAAATTGGGACTAACATAATATTTTCAGAATTTTTTATTGCCGATGAAAATTATTAGTGAATTTTTCTTCTCTAATTTTGAATTTCAATTGTTTAAAATAGTCTTTTGCGCGCGTATTCTACGAGAATACAGTGCTTTCGTACATTTTTTTTTAGATGAGTTTTTAAAAAATTCCTAGAAAACATTAATTCCTTTTAATTTTTTTTCTCGAAATCGTTTAATTTTATCGAGAAGGAACATATACAGGGTGTCTCAAGTTCGAGTGCCTATTAAACGTTTCTGGAGAACTAGACATATTTGAAATCTGAAAATTGGGATTATGATATTGTTCGAAGTTCTCTACAGAGCTAAAATATTTTCGAAGTCCAAAAAATTCCGGTTATACAGGGTGTGAAAATAAATTCGACGAAAAAATTTTATTTCAAGTTTTCCATTCCTGGTATGAACGAGTATTTAATAGTGAATACATTTCTGATAAAACCATTTTATTAAATCGAATAGTTTTCAAAATATCCAAAAAAAACTGGAAAAAAAGTAAAAAATGTTCAGTCAGTAAGATGTTCACTATTCTTATTTTAAATATCCTGAACGTAAACCGCTTTTACAACATCGAAGAAGAAGGATGTGAAAAGGTCATGAATCTTTTGGATGTCAAAAATATCATTACAGGGTGTTCAAATTTTGTATTGAAAATTGTGATCTTAAATTGGCCATAACTTCTGTTTTTCAAATTAGAACCCTATTTTTTTATAATTTTGTTGGATTCTGCGGTCAAAAATAATGATAGTTTTCTCACATGATTATGCTCCTAAATTCAATAATTTCTGAGTTATTTGGGATTTTCAAGAAAAGCAACTAACACAACCAGTTTTAGCAGCGAATTCAACAATTGCAGAACATAATTCTTGAGGAAAATGGATTTATTCAATTCCCATGCGGATGTAAATTCCCAAAACGTATTTTTCCGAACCGATACGGTCGAAATTTGTGCGACTACAATCAACCAACCCGCTCGGCAGCCTCGCAACGAATGTACAAGATTCGAAGCCAAAACATGTCGTCACGTACGCCTTTCCCAAGTTTCGTTCAGATGTCACGTCTTCAGGGTTCATGCTTCTCTGCTCACCTACAAACGTTGATGTTGGCTTTCATTAGGGGAGCCGAATGGGCTCGCCGAGAACCTCCCAGATCGTTAGAATTAAAGAGATCCATCTGTGTTTAGATGATATTTAAGGGATGTTGCAACTGGCAGGGTGTGATTAGACGATGTATTCGTATATATGCTTGGAGTTATTGGAATCGCATTAGGGGATTTGGTGTGGGATTGTTAATTTTGATTGATTGCCTTCTAGTTACCGCCGCTATGGAAGATCAAGGATTGAAGGCAATAATATAGTATTATTATTATTAGTACATTTCACTGACTTCAACCAAAGGTCAAATCATAAAATTTGAGCTATTGCTGTAATATTTATATTTTCTCTTGTTATTATATGTTATTTCTATATACTTCTTTTTAAAATAACAAATTGTATTATTTTTGCCTACACCATTACCTTTCCAAAATTCTAGAAATGATTATCTTTCATTTTTGGCGCTCTTTTTCACCTGAACAGAGTGTTATCAATTTGCCCAAATGTCTGTGACTTTCACATTTTTGGGCAAAAGTGCTATCAATCATTTTGTTTGGACCTACTGATGAATAATCCGTGGTCAAAATCGATTCTGTCCGTCCGTCCGTCCGGCCGTCCGTTCCGTGAACACGATAACTCTCGAACGGATGAAGTTAGAGAGTTGAAACTTTCAGAATAGGTTTGAGGTATAAATATCTCGGCTAAGTTCGTTATTCGGTCAAATCGGCCGAATAGGTTCGGAGTAACAAAAAAATTTTTTTTTTTCAAATGACACTGTTCAAATAAAAATTTTTTTATGGTGCAGTTTTATCAGACGTATACAAAAATACCACTCTCGACTTCGACAAGCTAATAGTTCTGGAGATATGATTTTTCAAAATTTAAATAATTGTAAGTGGTTTACAAGAGCGCCTAAGCCAACTGACCTCACGTCAGTGCTTTTAATTTTTTTCTGATATTCCTCTATTTTATAAGTTTTCGAACGTGTCGATTAGACGAATTTTGTGTTGCCTATCTACTATTGCATGCTGTACCTCTTATCGTCAAATATTTATGGGTGAGTCGGTAGGCCACTTGTGCTCTTGGTAGGTACTAGATTGTAATACGGATATTCAAGGGTTCAAATCCGGTAGTAGTAGTAGCGTTGTCCGGAACTTTCCCATGCGTTGTAGTCTAATCTATGTGGCTACAACGCGCTATAAGATTGCAAAATTAAACACCTGTATATCCTTTCGTTGGGGCGCTTCAGCTCTCTCGAAGTGGAAACGCAGGTAACATTTTTTTTAAATTTTGAATTTCATTATAGTTTTGATTAAATGGCGTGTTACAAAGTTTTATTTCGGAAAGAGGTATAGATTATTTACAGAAAAGTCGTTAGTATTGTTCCAATAATTAAAGAACTAGGAGATCTTCTATTTTTACTATATACAGGGTATTTTGAGTTCGAATCTGAAAATTGGTAATATGACGTGGTTCGAAGTTTTGTACAAAGCTAAAATGTTTAAGAAGCTTTCGATAATATAACTTTATGCAACTATAATATAATAATAATAATATTATCCTGGTTTCTTGGTTGCCATGCCCTGAAGAAGCCAATAAGCATAAACACGTGTCAGCAATTTTCATATTTTCTGCACTGCTGGGGTTTCACCCATTATCCTTCTTTTATATAAAAATAATTTTATATATAATTATATTAGTGTACAAATAAGTTTCCATGGTTTTTATAAAAATTAGGAATTTATTGTAAAGGAAAAGTACATTACGTTTTATTCAAAGTATTTTCCATCATTTGCCACTACTTTTCCCCTCTTTCTGGCAACATTCGGATACCCCATCGAAAAAACTCTTCATCTTTTGTCGCTATCCACAAATCTACCCAATTTTGGTGTCTTTATATGATGTGGAAGCGCTGCTCAGACAGACCATGTGCCATCGATCGGAACAGATGATAATCAGAAGGGCTAAGTCTGGTGAATACGGCGGGTGGGGTAAAACTTCCCAGTTGAGTGTTTCCAAGTATGTTTTTACCGGCGCCGCAACATGTGGACGAGCATTATCGTGTAAAAGAATAATTTTGTCGTGTCTGGAATAGTAATGGGCGCGTTTTTCCTTAAGTGCCCGACTCAATCTCATCAATTGTGTTCGGTAGAGAGCTCCAGTAATGGTTTCGCTTGGTTTCAGCAATTCATAATACACGACACCAAGCTGATCCCACCAAATACACAGCATGAGTTTTTTTCCATGAATATTCGGCTTAGCTGTCGATGTTGATGGTTCGCCGGGCTTAACCCATGACTTTCTCTTCTTTGGATTATCGTAGTGAATCCATTTTTCGTCACCAGTGACTATACGATGCAAAAAACTCTTTTTTTATTCCTGGCAAGCATCATTTCACTCATGCATAATCGGCGTTCAACGTCTCTCGGCTTTAGTTCATATGGAACCCAATTCCCTTGTTTTTGAATAATTCCTAACGATTTTAAACGATGTGAAATTGCTTGTTGAGTCACTTGTAGAGTAAGTGAAAGTTCTTTTTGCGTTTGGGACGAATCTTCCTCCAATAGTGCTTCTAATTCCATGTCTTCGTACACTTTCGGCCTTCCACTGCGTTCTTTGTCTTTAACGTCAAACTCACCGTTCTTAAACTTTTGAAACCATTCCTGACAACTTCTCTCACTTAAAGCAGCTTCACCATATGCTTCTAGAAGCAATCGATGCGCCTCAGCTGCAGATTATTTCACATTAAAGAAGTAAATCAAAAGTTCCCGCAAATGACGCTTATTCGGAATGAAACATTTTTGCACGAAAAAAATTACGTGATGCTGATACGGAATCACTAGTACTTTAAGGTTATGGTGTTGCCAGATGACTAAACTTGGGATATTACGTTTTACATCTGACAAACAGCGAAAACTGATTTGTACACCTAATAATATAATAATAATTTTATTATAATTATCAGAAGAAATACCTCCTATTGAAAATATAAAAAAGAACTTCGCTGGCGTTGAATATTTAACGCATAATCTATGGTCCAATGTCGGCCTTTCAATCATCATAGCAGGCTATTACAAATTGCATCCCGGAAAATCAACCAACCGATTTTTTTTCGCTTTAGCCCGAGGGTTTCGTAGAGCTCGCTGCTGCAACGGATCGTGATCGATTGCCCTGTAAACGTGTTAGTTTTTGAACGCGCGATAAACGTGCATCCGAACGGTCATCCGTTCCGGATAGGTCGGACTCGTGTCCCCTTGCGATATTTATTCGCATTTTATACAGATTCAACGTTATTTTTTTTTTTATACGAGGACAGTATTCGGCTGTACAAATGTTGAAAATCGGACTGCATTTGGTGTGATGCAAATTTTATAATTCGATCTTTGGTTGAAGTCGTTCAAATGTGCGGTCAATTATGAATTATTGAATTAAATTTAGAATTTCAATGCAAGATATTTATTTATTTCAAAGGCTCCATAACAATTTTTTGATAAAAGCAAAATATTAATTTTAAATTTTTTCAAGAAAAAGGTTGATTTTATCGACAATATAATAATATAATATAATTTATTGATCCTTTCATACATAACAATTTTATGTGTCGGACAGGTCATTAACAAAAATAATCCATAAATTTTCTAAATCATCACTTAAATATTCATCGATGGTGTAATAACATTTTCTTAATAGTAAAGACTTAATTACTTTCTTAAAACTAATGAGATCTGACGACCTCAAACTGACAGGCAAATGGTTGAAAAGTTTGATACCCCGATATATCGGGGACATTTCAAATCTAGATGTTTTGTGAGGTGTTAGGGGTTGCGGCAAGAGGGGTAGTGATATCATATTCATTTGAACACGCTTATTTGTACCCTTTCAACAAAATTTGACCTTTTCGTTATTCAATCCCACAGCTCATTATTCTGGGAGGAAAATTATGGATGGCCACCTTGTATAGATATTCTACGGTTTATCGTGGAAACTAAATTTCAGATGCACATAACCGCTAAACTATTTGACGGATTGGACCCAATAATGAACTGGAGATATTTGAGCAATTCAGCTATTCTGAAAATATAAAATTCCTTCAGAAACTGTTGAGTATACTAAATATGACCAAAGTTATACATACAACTATAAGTGTCATCTCCATCCAATATCGTTTGAAATTTGGCGTCTTCAAACTTTTTTTTGGTGGACTTCCACGTTCATTTCTCACATCAAAATCATTATTTCTGAACCGTTAAAACCATCTTTTGTATGTTGCAATTAAATTACAGAAGAGGATATATTGCGGTGAAATTAGATATAAGAGAAGGATAATGGGTGAAACCGCAATATATCCTCTTCTGTAATTTAATTATAACCTTGGGTTTTGGTCGCATCACACATGTTGCTTATGCTTCCATCGTGGCGATTCTAGGTTTAGCCTCCAAAACCGGAGGTATCTAGGGTTGAAGCCACAAATTGGATGCTCACTCTTGTTGTGGTCACCTGTTGTTGTTTCTTCCATATTTGTTCTTTCCATCCCTATCCTGGTTTCTTGGTTGCCTTGCCCTGAAGGAGCCAATAAGCAGAAACACGTGTCGGCAAGTACCTTCAATCCAATTCTCATATTTTCTGAAATCCTGCGGTCTTTTATATCTAATTTCACCGCAATTTACAGATAACTGCTCTTTCTTCTTCAAATTTTAATCATTCACTCCTTACTTATTCACCATGTATATTTCACTACAAAAAAGAGACGGGTTGCACTCCGGGAGTGCCGGCAGAAGTGAAAACTTGAATATTAACGTTGTGCATCTTTGATATTTTGGAATGGTTAGAGAATAATTTTGTATGAATTGCTTTCATTATCAGTATAACAGTGCTATTATTTATGTGGTGGAATACAATATTCATTTATTGCGCTATCGAACACAAAAATGACAATAGGTTTGTTCAGGTGGCAGTTCCCAGTTGTACTGGGGTCACAGAGAACCAGGTTCTGTAACTCTTGGAATCGTCGCAAGTTGTTCTATGACACGAACGGGTGAGAACAGGTGGGAACAGATAATTTCAAAACGATTTCGTTAAGTGCATAGATAAGTGAAAGTAAGGTTATGTTGTACATCATGGACATTGAACTCTAAATACCATATAAGTATTCATATAGAGTTCAATGATCATGGATCATATCATGGATAGTGTTAAAAGATATTGAATAAGTTATTGTGTTATTAATACGGTGGAAATACTTTCAGAAATTACAAATATTAAAATTGAACAATTTTTTGTCATAAATAAATAAACATAAACATATCCATATAAATAACTGTAAATATAATTAATATGTAATGGAATATTTAAAGAAATGATTTAATTTCATTATAATTTGAAATTTCAATACATGTAGTAGTGGTCATCAGTGAAGAAATTATTTTTGTTAGTTTATATCTGGATAAACTGTGAATTTTGTGTTATTTCATTGTAATTTTGTGAAACTGTGTACAGAAAATTTTATATAATAGAATTAGGTAATTGTATATGGAACTGGTGGCATTTGGGAAATAAATAAAAATATCTTCTAACAATTTTCATAGCTTTGTAATTATTTTTAGATAAGAATTGTTTTAACAAGTCGTTGTGTTCTTGAAAAGAGGTCATTCCTCCGTTTCCTTCCTAAATTTTCAATACATTTTGAGTGGTTAAAAAATAAAGATACTACAATCACGAAATAACAAAATAAATATTTAGTTTGAATATGAATAAATAAAAACTTATTTAATAAAATTTCCACATTTATTGTGTTTTAACAATATGTAACACTACATTTGCAACAATTGTTTCGCTTAAATTCTTGGCTTCTTCAGGCGAGTTCGATGTTAAACTGAAGCCTGAAGAAGCCAAGAATTTGGCGAAGCAATTGTTGCAAATGTAGCGTTACATATTGTTAAACACAATAAATGTGAAACTTTATTAAATAAGTTTTTATTTAATCATATTCAAACTAAATGAAATGGATTTCCATCAAGTGAGGACCTCAACCATTCAAGAAAAATAAATATATAGTATATAAATACGAAATATCGTATATATAAATAATATAAAATAATTATCTTACATACTTTGATCAACAACTATGCAACTGTTTTATTCATCTATTTCAAATGATCCTTCCTCTTCTTTGAGATAACAAAAATTTTGAGAAGCTATTATAACGAATTGATTAAAAATTTATACTCCCACAACATCAAATATACTCAAAAACAGCTATGCGAATATCCTAGTCACCAAATATATAACTTTATTGCCAATTAGAACTACTGAAAATTTGAATCACCGATGATTTGAATTTACCGCTTCTTCTGTTGTACCTTATACCATCTCTAGATCAGGAACCGTAAGAACAGTAACGAACAGTTCCGAAATCAAGTGTTCCGACCACACGAACGACAAGGAACTCCTGTTCCGTCCCAGACGAACAGGTGGGAACCACAAATTACCAAAATTACAGTTCCGAACTGCCACGCGAACAAACCTAATTTATATTACATTAACATACGCTAAAGAAGTTTTCACATCAAAAATTTTTAAATTTGAAGAGGTCCTTCTGCGTGTTGCAGTTTCTTTGTCAGTTAGTATACAATGCTAATGAAACTAGCACGTAGAACGCAGCAGAAAATCTTTGATCTCCACCCGGTTTTGCAAAACACCTACATTTTCAACCCACGCAAATCCACCCTCCGTCGAACGATTCACCGGCTTGCGGAGGACTGGTCAGATGCCACCCCCGCGGAATTAATCATTATTCCCGTCGATTTTAAGGCCCGCATCACAGTCACTCATGTATGTTTCGACGGTAGGCCTTCCTGACCAGGCGGCACATCCGTTTGATGTTCCATTTCGGTTTCGTTTGCATCCCCCTCCTATCTGCCGAACGCATCGGGGGTGTTAATGCTGCTCATTCCCCCGGTTCGGTAACGCGGGGTTGAATAATTTTCGGAGCGGTAGTCTCATCGCGGTTTGTGATATTTGTTCTGGTTCGTTATTTCCGATGATACAGTCGACAGGGTTGTTGACGATGTGATTTTGTTTTGCGAAGGGATGAAACTATACAGAAGAAAAAAGAGATGTATAGGTTTCCCGAAGGTATAAAGTGGTTAAGACCTTTTACAGCTTTGCGATAAATAAAATATTAACCCTTATCATAAAACTATCCCAACGTTTCCTCAAATCTGTATAGACTTATTATACTAACTAACAAAGAAACTGCAGTATCCAGTAGCAGCTGTTTTAATTTTGAATTATTAAACTTAATTTAATGTTTATAATTTAATTAAAATTAAATTATAAACACGCTTATATTAGCTTCACTTGTATGTATGTCAGTTTGTAACTCTCCTTTAAGCGTGAATGGCTCATTACTGTGAAAAATCCGACTTCTTCCAATGCGTTCGTTGGCCGAGCGGTCTAAGGCGCTTGGATTCATCTATCATGGGTTCGATTCCTGTCCACGCAGAAAAACAGAGTTTCTGCCATATTCTAATATAGTTGAATATTAGAATTAGGGACTTCATTTCAAAACCTTGATCCGTGAGCTGTGCATGTGTGAAACGTTGGCCTACTTTCCGCCGTGCAATCATAACTTAATGATTACCATTAATATTTTTATGACAGTCACTAAAAAGTGAAAAATGAATATCGTTTAAAAAAATTTATAAACAATATCGTGCTGAATCGTTAAAAATAATTATAAAAATCAATTCAAGACAAAAGTGTATAAAACATACTAGTAAAATTGAGAAAGAAGCGAGGGGCGCTTGATATACGAAAATAATGGCTCAAACCGCCCCACGCTTCTTTCTCAATTTTACTAGTATCTATGTTTTATAAACAATTGTCATAAATTGATTTTTAAAATTATTTCTAACTTTTTCAGTCCGATAATCTTTATAAGCGTGTTTTTAAACTATATTTTTTTGAGTAAAACATATTAAAGCGAGGAGTAAACGCTTAAAGTCTGGAGTAAGATCCATGTAGGCTTTTTCATCTAAAAATTTTTTCCGTCAACCTCCTAATAAAAGCAAAAAGTGGGTTATATTCCTAGGAAATCGAATGTTCTCGAGGAAGACCCAGTAAAAGAGTTTATAGCAAATGCTCCAGACAGTATTTTCTTGATGTCAAAGGTAAATATAAAACTCAATTAAATTAATTTTCTAAATCTTCCTTATTGTCACGTGGATATAAAATATGTAACTTTAAATTTTTCATTTGAAGGTCGCTTTGATATTTGAAGTATCCAGGGCATTGCGAAAAGATGAGTTGTATAAGTTGCAGATAAATGATGTGCAGGATATGGGTTCGAAATTTTTAATAACAGTGAATTCATCCAACACTTTTGAATCCAATCAAGAGATATATATCCTTGAGACCAATTCACACTCCGCACGAAAAGTTTTTCGTTTTCTTCAAGAACTTTGAATGCTCAATACAGCCAGTAGGAATCAATACGTTTTCGAAATTACCACCGTTAATTGCAAAATTTCTCAAATTAGAACAACCCAATCTGTATACAGGTCACTGTTTTCGGCATTCTTTTGCATCTATCCTTTCGTTCAATGGGGCAGATTTTGCAGCCATCAAACGGTTTGGAGGATGGAAATCAACATCTGTTGCAGAAGGGTACATCGAAAACTCGATGAAAAATAGATTAGAAACTGCTGAAAAACTTTTATACGATAATCGTTCGCCAGTAATTAATACATCATCTCCCACCAGTTCCACACATTCCTTATCGCAAATCGTCAGTAACTATGTAAATGTGGACTATTCAGAATGTCACATCTCGAAAAGTCCGTCTATGAATTTTACGAATTGTTCGCTCCGCTCATTAATCCGCTGTCATTAATAAACTAGTTTATTAAATAACTATTAATAATGGAATGACCAAAAAACTATTTAGAAAAACAAGGTGAATAATGTCATTCTTCCAAGATTTTCCGTCTGTGTCTCAAAATCTGAATGGATTATACACTCAGATCATCATCCGACAAGTGATATTCAACCTCATATTCCAGTCCCCCATGCGATATATTTAATGAACACTACACGATCTCTGGAAGACGTACACGGTGCCATCTATCAAGAGCCCCCGTCATTAATCATCTAGTTCTGGAGAACGATGTTCCGCGCTTCTTCGGAGGACATTTTAATGGATTTTTCGACGTATATCGTGATGAGCCATCTTCTAGTCCGAAATTGGATGCTCACATGTACAACCATCCACATAATAATCCGGTCGATGGGTGGGGGAGTTTGAATCTTCACCGAAATGATCGTTTTCCAGTTTAGGTTAGGATCATCAGTCTTACGAGACTGAATGGAGAGATTTTTGGAGTAGATTGCGTCTCAGGCACTATTCGTTGATGGTTTCACTTAGATTGGATCTGCATTTGAAAATATTTACTTCAGCTGATGATCATCACTCACGGAAATTGGATGTGACCCGTATCAAGGATTTACACGAACCACAAACTGTTGCTATTGTGGGGCTATATTCAGAATATAATCTCAAGAAACTACTGGTAGACACAGCTCATGAGAGCAAACCCTGGTCATACAGCGTCCACTTGTAATCGTGTGCTGAAATGAATCATGATATTCATTTATCATTGTTTTCCTTATACTTGCATCGATTCAAATTCATGACCTACCGATTCATTATTGAAAAGTGGATGGTCCCTTGCTATTCCGCGGTACAAGAAGGAAAAATTGGCTTGATTCAGGGACAAATGGTGAAAACAGAGAATTGAATTATGTCAACGAAATTGGAGATGGAGATTAATCGTATCAAGGTCTCGGAAATTCTTCCTTGTCTTGTCGGTCATAATTAGGATGTAAGCAGTGTAGGTTTAGAGCCCCAGATATACCCCGTTTTCTTGTTTGGAGTCTATTCTACGAGGCAGGGAATGAATCAATTTGAAAGATTGATTATAAATGTGTACTCCATCGAAATAAACATAGATGAGACAGCAAAGATGAAAGAGTACACCGCACGTCTGCAACCGATGTGGCAGATAGTGTTATCATTGAATGAGCTTTCAATAAGTTGAATGCTCTTGTTAGGAGGCATAACCGCAAAATATTTTCTCAAATCTGAATGAAATTAGGCTCAATTTGTGGGCAATCATCCAGAAAAATTAAGCCGATATGAATGTCAACAAATATCAGATTGAAACCTCGTACCAATATGTAGGATCTTTTGATAATACAATCTTACGTACCCACGAGGGTAATGCAAAACTAATGATCATCAGATATCTTTAGAACGTATTGAATTGTAAGAATATTTTTTGTTCCTTATACACCCACCAACAGTGCGAGAAAAAATCGTTTGAATGCACTTTGATTGAATAAATTCAGGAAAGAATGATATTTGTTCCAAGAATCCAGAGCTGCAGTCTGTCTTCGAATATGGGGAGGGACAATGTTAGACAAAACTGTTAACCAATGAACCGGTGCCAGTAATTATTCTCATGGATGTATTCAATTGTGCATTGATTTTTGTGTATGTGCACTATTAAACCAAACAGAGCAAAAATACCCAGCTGCAGAAAAGACTAGGGCTAGAGATGCTGTGTGAAGAGTGGAACATCAGCACCCCAAGATGATCCAGCTAATTTCTAAAGAATATAATTCCTAGTTTTCAGTTTTAGGCTCAGATCATTTAAATGAGCCTTGTAATTGAGAGACGAATCTAATTTACCTCCTAAGTATTTATAGATATAAAGATATATAGATAGAAATTATGTTCGATGGAGAATCATAGAAAGTTACAACTACTTTCCTGATTTTCATGATTATTCAGATGGAAACAAGATCCCTCCATTTTGTTGGGATTTGGACATAATCGCCACTCAATGAAATAATTCTTTAAAATTTCCAAATCAGATGGCAGTATGTTTTCCAAAGTATGGAAATCCGAATGTTGGTAAGCAATAGCAATGTCGTCAGCATAAACAAATTTCAGATGATGTTGTGGGTATATCACTTAGATATAAATTGAAAAGAGCTAGAACTGACCCTTGAGGAAGACCGTTTTTCATTGTCTTGAAATTGCTACTCTTATTGTCAATAAAAACACGAAACCTTCTATCAGATAACATATTTTATAATAGTCGTACCATTTTCCACCACTTCAGATGTGTATAGAGTTTGAAAATCAATCCATATTTCCACACAGTGTTATATGCCGAAGATAAATCAATGGAAACAGCTGTTTTTTTCAACCTATCATTGAAGCCTGATTCTATAAAATATGTAAGGCTGAGAACCTGGTCTGAACAATTTCTATTTTCCTAAAGCCTCCCTGAAATTTTGTAGAGCATTTTCTATAGAGATTCAATTCTGGAAAGAATTAACTTTTCTAATATATCAATAAACTGATGGGTCGATAACTACTAGGATCACAAGGATTTTTTTCCTCATTTCAAAATACCTATTACTTAAAACTTTCAGGATAAATTTCGTCAAAACCTGCTGCATTTCGAGATTTGGAAGATTTTATAGCAACCCTCAATTCATCTATATTGAATTGATGTGACACATGTTCTAAAGTAGGAGCTGATCTCCTGAATATGTGTAATTTTTTCTTCATATACCTCATTTTAGATTAGAATATATAGACTGATTGAGATACATCTAGGTTTATAAAACGTTAACTGCATGTATTGACTTGTTAGGAGACTCTCTAGAATGAATCATTTTGGTTACTTTACCTACCGAGTATAATTTTGATTATCATTACTTTTCAATCAGCCCTCATACGCAATAAAGTAGAGATAATGATACTCACACATCAATCAGACAGGGTTGAACTCACCTGTAAAAAAGAGTCTATAAATACAAAAAATCAATGCTAAAAATAAAAGCTATGAATACATATGAAACACCTGATTGTAAAAATGGTATTGAATTTGTTTGATTTTCAGAGCATTCCAATTGGAAATATTTCTGTGCACTAGAGTTTCGATAATGCCTTACCTCTCTACAGAAGTTAATTGAAATATGCGCAATATACAGGGTGAGTCTTTGACCACTGCGTTAATTTTAACCATAGATTCTTGACGTCAAAAGAAACATTTTCTTCCTATAACATTTTTCCAAATTTGGCCCCGTTCAAAAGATATAGGGTGTTGAAATTTCATAAAAAAATTGCATTTTCACCTGTAATATTCAAACGACAATATCAATTGAAATGATCTCTTGTAGAAGGTTTTTGATAACACTCGTGCATATTTTGGCATCAATCGATTTATTCCACTTCTTGCATGAAAAACAAATATCGCTTGAACTAAAGTTCCGTATCTCGTACTTCCTGGAATCATTAGTCTTTTTGCATATAAAATCATTTCTCATCTTTTCTCCTAACTTGCACCATTCTTGAGATATTAGAAGTTGAAAGGAATTGAATAGATATAATTTTGTCCAAATTTTCTGATTTTCCCAAATCCAACTCTGTGCTGAAATGATTCAAAAATCAGATTTGTTCAATGTTGCCATATTTTATGTCTTTATTAAATATTTCTACAAAAGGATGGGGAAATCTCTCCAGTCTATGGTTCCACCACTGAACACTATAGGTGAAATTAATCACTGAACAATTTTTGTCTTACATTCACCACAAAATCTAAAGTGCCATTTGCTGTATTCATTGTTAATGATGTCTAGCACCTTGTTTAATATTTAATCCAGAATAATATTCCATAATAAATAGAGAAGAAGTTTTGCATCACTCTTTCGGTATATTTTGACAGTTGAAATAGGTAAAGTATTTTCTGTCAGGACCTGTTGAATTGGAGACTTGTCTTTATGAAGAGCTGGTTTTTATAGCTTCAGACTTTCAGGGTTCATCAAATTATATCTATTCTAACATAGGAATGCTGCAAATTGAACTCATATGAGTTTTAAAAACTTCGAACCAAGTCTCCTAGATTTGTTTTATACCGTTATCTTTATTTCATACACCGATTCAACCTTGTTCACAAACTCAGGAGATAATAGAATTTGACTTAGGTTTGATATTTCTGAATGTTTGTTATGATGCATAGTTAATTAAAATTCAATCAATATTGAAACTGGAAGCTATCAGCTCATAAACAAGAAAGATGAGAAAAGAATGCATTTTCTGATCATAATCATTCCATACTGAATCGAATAATTTCAAACTATCGAAATTATCCTAACAATATTTTCCACATTTTTTTTAAAGAAAGCTACAAATAACTGTTGACAGTTTCAAACAGAATCAAAACAACAAGGAACCACAGAACACTTTTTTATTTGGAACTACCCACCTCAGAGACGTTATAATATTTTAATGTTATAATAATTCACTCTAATTATTCTGAGGAAAATTATAACTAAAGATCAATAATAGTTACAGATGTTGAATGATTATTTGGGCTATTACCATCATCTATTGTGGATGTAATGTTTTCCGACGTTTCGATAGACATCTTCTATCTTTATCAAGGAGGAAAAGTAAAAACCTTTCGAAAATTATCAATTTCCAAAAGTCAATATGACAGAAGTCATGAAAGAAAAATGAACAATGTTATATACTCATCTGTGATATGATACAGAGCTGAATATAGAAAAACCGTAATGGAAAAAGTGTTTCTTTTTGATCTCAAGAACCTATGGTTAAAATTAACGCAGTGGTCAAAGACTCACCCTGTATAATATAATTATATTATAAAATGTTTCTTTGGGTCCCAAGATTCGATGGTGAAAATTAATGTCCTAGACAAAGACTCGTCATAATATTTGCCACTTCTGTTTAACAGTTTACAAATCCCCTATGGTGACCTATAAAACTAACTGTACAGCCCTATAAGTTCGCGTCGTTAGTCAGTGGCGTCGTAAATTGCAGACGAAATTAATTCTACTCTCATCACGTCTACAGAGACAATTTTTCGTATATCCAACTAACTAATAGACGGCAGCGCCGTGTCCGACTTGTATAAATCATTGCGCTGCCTTGTCCCAGATGGCCATTATAGCACATAAAGTATCCAGGTCCCGGCTATTTATCCAACTCGCAGAAATAACTAGGGGCATTCTCTGATTTTTCCAACTCTATCCGACAAAAAAAAAGGACCTTGTTAGTGGAGGAACGTTCTGATTTGCGAGTTTTTTTTTTCTAGTTGGATCTATACGATTATGCCAGAAGGGCTTTCGTTTCTGTTGGAATACTTAGCACAATTTGAATTGGTGTTGTTGAGGAATTTGTGGACTCGATTTGCATGATCGTGTTGAGCCGGATTTGGATTCTTGCATTGGGTAGGTATTGATGTATATTAGACCAGGGTCAAAGCCTACAAAATTGTAAAAAATGAAAAAAAAATTACAGTGGGATGAAACCCATTAGAAAAGCAAGGGATTTGATCAAAAAGAAAGGAAAAATAAATTACGGTCGATCCTAGTTCGGGAAGTGGGAGGGGGTGAGTTTTTAAGGGTAAAAAATGGTTTATCTTGATTTCCGGCAAAACTACAAGTCCTATGGAAAAAAGTTAAATGGCAAAGTTGCAGGCAATAAAAAGATCTACCTACAACTTTTGTATTTGCAGATTTTTCACATAACCTCAAAATTTAGGTGAAAAATTCAAAAAACCAAATTTTTGGTTTTTTATTTATGTCTTTTACAAAAAAATTTTTTTTTCTACAAAATTTGGTGGAAACTTACCTTATTATGTCCCAAATACACTGTAATTTATTTTATTAAAAATATTTATTTTTTCGCTTCATTTTAATTTAATATCGAAAAAGCACCCTAATTTGCAATCGAAAATTCTGACGTCAAAATATCAGCTTTTTTCAAAAAGTTTGGGGGCTTTTTGTTCGTTGAAATATATACTTTCTGATGGTGTAAAGAAAAATATACAATACTTTAGGAAATATTCTTAAAAAATGCAAAAAATTGAAAAAACCTCAAATTCAAAATTTTTTTTTAATCTTTATGTACAATTTAGAGGTATTTATTAAAATTTACACTTTAATAACTCATAAAACGTAGGATTTCATGTTTTATTGATAAACAAAAAAATTACAAATTAAAATATACTTCTATAATTAACAAACAAATAAGTTAATGAAGTTAATATTTAATAAGACATCTACATTATTTTGAAAAAGTTGTAGAATTTTCTTTAAATAATATTTGTAGATGCCTATTTATTGCTGTTTCAAAAATAATTTATATACCTGAGTGACCTTCGGTGAATTTAAGCCCATTGTAAGCTTGCACTTTTTCCATTGTCACTTTTTACAGAATATGGCCTCAGGAAAAATGTAAAATCTCAACTCTACGAATTATTTGTGAGTGTGAATCGACCAACGCATTCTGACCGCATTATGCATGTCGTCGACGCTGGATTTTTACTGCACAAAGTAATTTGGCAGAAAAATGAAACGGTGGAAGAGATCATTAATAAATATTTGCGCTATGTAGAAAAACATTACGCAGCAAGCAGTTATATTGTCTTTGATGGGTACCCCGAGATTAAGAAATCAGCTACTGTCTCAACAGTACCAGCAGCTACTTCAACTAAAAGAGGAGAACGTAATCGTAGAAAAACCTCAGACAGTATTCCAGAGTTCGATTATCAGAACCATACAAAAATACCATTTTCGCAAGAAAAATTTTTATCTAACGAGAATAACAAGGACAAAATAATTAAAAGTTCAATGAAAACATTACAGTCACAAGGATTTTCCTGTAAACAAGTTGAAGAAGATGCTGATGCCGAAATAATTAAGACCTCGATAGAAGTTGCCAGAGATACCAATAAAACTGTTATAGTTGTGGGTCAAGATATTGATCTTTTGGTTCTTTTAAATCAATTAAATTCAAATAATCATGACATTTATTTTCTCAAACCAGGCTTTGGAAATGGAAAGGACGTGAATAATTATTCACGTCTAATAGTTTCAAACACGAATCCTTCAAAAATGTTGTTGCATTTCTGCATTGTTTTTCCGGTTGCGATACAACATCTGGATTTGCCAGAAAAGGAAAGAAAAGTATCGTTAATTCTATATTAGACCATTTGGCCAATGTTTTTTACAAAAAAGATGAAAGTAAAGAAAATATAAAAAAAATGGATTACAATTAATCAAATCTATTTATAAATGTAAAAAAGAAAAAATAACACTGAATCAATTAAGGTTTCAAAAATATCAATTGGCAAAAATTAAATCATTCTTTATTTTGGTAAACCTCCCAACCACAGAAGGAGCAGCAGAACAACATTGTTACAGGACATATTATCAGCTTCAAACTTGGTTGGGTAACGAATTGACAGCAACAGATTGGGGCTGGAAGCAACATCAGCATGGCATTATGCCCAAATTTACAGAAAAGGATTTAATTCCGGAAGTATTGCTCAAAACTATTTGCTGCAGCCGTGAAACTGGATGTAACAGTTTAAAATGTGGCTGCCCAAAAACATGGTTTAAAATGCACAAATTTATGCACTAATTGTCATGGTTCTGAGAATTGCTCCAATATGGACGAAAAAAATGATTCAGATGAAATTATTGATGAAGAACCAATGCAGTCTGGAAATAACATTGGAGACGAAGATGGTGGTCTTGAAGATTTCGACGATCAACTAGAGTTGGAAAGATTTGTCGAATCTGACGATGAAGAAGTGCCTCCAACGAGACAAAAACGAATGAGTAAATGATTAGAATTTCAAATAACGTATTTAAAACTAACAAGATTAACGTTTTTTTAAAAAAAAATGAATGATTAGCGTAATTAGAATTAAGATTCTAAATTCAATAGTACGATTTACATGTATATTTATTTTGTATGAGATTTTCTATGACATGAATGTAATTCGAGTAAAATAAATAAACTTTTAAACTAAAAAAAAAATAGCAGCAATCACATTTTTTTGATGAAATTGTACATAATGATTGAAAAAAAAATTTTGAATTTGAGGTTTTTTCAATTTTTTGCATTTTCTAAGAATATTTCCTATAGTAATGTATATTTTTCTTTACACCACCAGAAAGTAGATATTTCATCGAACAAAAAGCCCCAAAACTTTTTGAAAAAAGCTGATATTTTGACGTCAGAATTTTCGATTGAAAATTAGGGTGCTTTTTTGATATTGAATTAAAATGAAGCGAAAAAATGAATATTTTTAATCAAATGAATTACAGTGTATTTGGGACATAATAAGGTAAGTTTCCACCAAATTTCGTAGAAAAAAAATTTTTTTGAAAAAGATAAATAAAAAACCAAAAACTTGGTTTTTTGAATTTTTCACCTGAATTTTGAGGTTATGTGAAAAATCTGCCAATACAAAAGTTGTAGATCTTTTTATTGCCTACAACTTTGCCATTTCACTTTTTTCCATAGGACTTGTAGTTTTGCCGGAAATCAAGATAAACAATTTTTTACCCTTAAAAACTCACCCCCTCCCACTTCCCGAACTTGGATCGACCGAAATTAGTTTATTTTTCCTTTCAATTTGATCATATTCCTCTTCTTTTTAATGGGTTTCATCCTACTGTAATTTTTTGGTTTCAAAATTATCTACCCTGGTCTATATATATTCTTTTGAACTTTTGGCTTACAATTTTTGGTAAGCAAACAATAGAGCGTGTAGTGCTAGCAGGGGATTAGTGACTTGCACTTAGAATTGAGTTCCATCTGAATAGCATGCTATTGGTACGACCTTGACCTGTTCTGAAACGATTAAGAACTGACCAAAGTTTTTGACACATCAAAACCAGAAATTTTTCAAAAAGAGATCAGAAATGAGAGCTTTATTGAACATTTCATAACAGTTCAACTCAATCAGAATTTTTTGCTAATGTGCATATTGAAGAACGTATTATACCATAATGGTTTACGTGACTTCAATTTGGGAATTTATTTTATGGAATGTATCAAATAATTTGAAATAAATTAGGAAAAGCATGATATTTGCTCCAAGAGTTGAAAGCTGCAGTCTGTCTGCGAATATGGACAGGGACAATGTTAGACAAAACTGGTAACCAATGAACCGGTGTAGATCTTATGGTGCCAGTAATTATTCTCATGGATTCAATTGTGGGTCGATTTTTGTGTATGTGCACTATTGAACCAAACAGAGCAACAATACTCAGCTGCAGAAAAGACTAAGCCTAGAGATGCTGTACGTAGAGTGAAAGCATCAGTACCCCAAGATGATCCAGCTAATTTCTGAAGAATATTATTCCTGGTTTTCAGTTTCAGCCTCAGATCATCTAAATGAGCCTTGTATTTGAGAGATGAATCTAATTCAACTCCTCAAATACTAAGGATAAAATTCATGAACGATTGGAGGATCATTGAAAGTTACAGCTGATTTCCTGTATTTCTTATGATTATTCAGATGGAAACAAGATACCTCTGTTTCGCTAGGGTATAAAATAATCGCAACTCAGCAAAATAACTCTTTAAAATCTCCAAATCAGATGATAGTATGTCCTGGAGAGTATGGAAGTTCCAATTGTTGTAAGCAATAGCAATTTCATCAGCATAAACAAATTTCTGAAATGATTTTATCGGTAAATCTCTGAGATATAAATTGAAAGTTAAGATGCTCGTGGAAGACCGTTTTCCAATGTTTTGAAATTAACAATTCAAGCATCGGATACACCGATTATTGAGATAACCTCATAGTCTACTTTTATCACCATTTTAGAAGTAATATAATCCAAAAGCTGTATGGAGTAACGTGGGGTTCTACTGCTGATACTCTACGCACTTCAGCACTTGGTTTGGTCTACTCCTCTACGGCATATGATGCTCCAGTATGGCTCAATAGTGCATATACCCATTAGCTATTATATATAGAGTTGGAAAACACCACGAGAATGCTTAGTGAAACCATACGACTCCTACAGAATGGCTTTCCATAGTGGGCCACATTCCTCTTCATGACCTACGACGTGAATCAGGAGTATAAATGCATCCAAATCATCCTCAATTACCTATTCATAAGGACGCAGCTATACAGGAGAGAAATAGGTTATGATCTATAAAATCACTCATTAAAATTGTCGTTGAACTTGATTAATCTGTGGGAACAAAATTATAACCAGAGCTGTCCACCACACTGCCTTGGATATAACAAAAACTGCCTGCTTTTGACCAACGTCTTAGGATATGGACGGCCACCAACCATGGCAGATGCACTACATAAATGGGGCAAAGCTTTATCCCCAATCTGTGACCATGGTATAACTAGACAAACCGTTCATCACATGGTCAGATAATGTACCAATAGAGCAAGCATATGGTGGACCCATTGAAGATTTTCTGAAGGCAACATTTGCTACACACTATACGATAAACAAATAAAGAACACCATTTCAAATGACTACATTGTCCTCACGAAATCCTGTTTTGCCTTATTACCCTCTTTCGCTGCACCCCCATGCCATATCAAAATATATTTGGACCTTCGATATGAACCGTTCTCGAGCACGTCTCTCCCTCAATGTATTGTGTCTCAGTGTTTCCGCTTTTTGCCTGGAAACGCGGAAACAGAGGATGAAATGTCTTCACAAGACTATTTTCCAGTCGATTCTGCCCGTGATATTTCAACGTCTACTCTTATCGCCCAGTCTGCTACATATTGAATACACGGCAGGGTTTGTTGTACCATTTAGATGGGACGAGGGATAAGATGCTCTCAGGGTCAACTCGTTGCGAAAGGTTTCTTCATTGGAATTGTTTGCGGCCTTTTGAATTCTCTTTTTTTTTGATCAGATAAGATCTGTCTCTTGACTCGATGGGTTTATCTGGGGTAGTATAATAGGCGGATGTTACGTGGTCGTGGCCATGTTACTCTTGTTATGAAATCAATCTGACATACAATAAATGCAGATAACTTAAAATCCACATAAAATAAGTATAGAGACATGTATAAAAAAATGTAGATTGGGACGTTCTCATTCTGAAAAAAAATATACTGGGTGTCTAATTTGAAAAACAGTTTTTCACAATTTTGTGAGTTGATAAATGGTAATTTTTTTACCACTCTGTATATCTGACAACTTAGATTCGAAAACGGTGTATTTGATACCAAATCTCAAAGTCTTTTCTCGGAATTTGGCATTCACAAAGAACATCTTTTGGGTGAAATATACGCCTGATACGTTTCGAGAACGTTTCTCTTAAAAATAAGGGTATATGTACCACGATGTGGTAGTGTTTGCTTGCCGCCTCTCGACCATTATACTTCCAGCCTTTGATGTAGGTCCGAACGGGGGCATATAGAGCAGCTTCGAGCTTGATTTATTGGCTATTGGACTGGGAATTGGAAAAAAAGGCGTAGGGTTGAATTCAATCAATCCCTGCTTCTTGTGGTAGCTACTACGATTTTAGGGTATGTACTAAATGTACTAAATCTTATTGTATTATACCAAAATATTTCCATGTCGTCACTTGATAAGGGCGAAACAAAGGCTTTATACTACATTATTTATGAATAAATATCTTGGACACATACAAGATAAAATATACAGGGTCTTTGAACACTGCGTTAATTTTATCCTTAGGTTCTTGAGATCAAAAGGAAAACTTTTTTCCCATACCGGTTTTCCATATTCAGCTGCGTTAAAAAGTTATAAGCATTTTAAGTTTTCACATTGAGCAAATCCCCCTCTGTAGTCTAGTTTAGTGTAAATGAATGTCACCTTCCACAGCATCCACTATTGAATCTGAATTGTTTAAAAACATTGTTTTCCCTCTAAGAAATGATTCACTCACTCATGTTTCATCAGCTGATTATATCGATTTAATTTCTTTCGACTTCAAATATCTCGAAAATGGAGTAATTTAGGAAAAAAAGAGGAAGAATGATTTTATCTGCAAAAAAGACTAATTATTCTAAAAAGAATAAGACCTTTAGTTCAAGTGATATTTGTTTTTCATGCAATTGAACCAATCTGTACAGTAGTATGTTTGTACTTCAAGCCAGTGATGACGTTTTTGAAATATGTCAAATGGTTTGTGTTTTATTTAGATTCAAAGTTGTCAAGTCCCTATTGGAAAACCCTTTATAATCAATCTGACTATTGTAATTAAGAGCAGCACTCCTTATTTTGAATATCGAATTTAGAACAAATTGCCACATTGATTGTAGTGTATCATGTGCGTATATTTTTTATGGAAATACAGGGTGAGTCTTTGACAACTGCGTCAATTTCAACCATAGATTCTTTACGTCAAAAGAAACACTTTCTTCCTATAACATGTTTCCAAATTTGGCCCTGTTCAAAAGATATAGGGTGTTGAAATTTCATAAAAAATTACATTTTCACCTGTAATATTCAAACGACAATATCAATTGGAATGATCTCTTCTAGAAGGTTTTGATAACAGTCATGCATATTTTGGCATCGTTAGATTCATTCCATTTCTTGTGGGTTTCTCACTACTACTCTACAGATTGGTTAAATTGCATGAAAAACAAATATCATTGAACTAAAGGTCCGTATCTTGTACTTCCTGGAATCATTAGTCTTTTTTGCAGATAAAATCATTCTCCTCTCTTTCCTCCTAAATTGCACCATTCTTGAGATATTTGAAGTTGAAAGGAATTAAATCGATATAATTTTGTCCAAATTTTCGGATTTTCCCAAATCAAAACTCTGTGCTGAAATGATTCAATAACAAGATTTGTTCAATGTTGCCATATTTTATGTCTATATTAAATATTGCTTCAAAAGGTTGGGGGTAATCTCTCCAGTCTATGGTTCCACCACTAAAAACTAATAGATGAAATTAACCACTGAACAATTTTTGTCTTACATTCACTACAAAATCTGAATTGCCATTTGCTGTATTCATTATTAATGATGTCTAGCACCTTGTTTAATATTTAATCCAGAGTAACATTCCATAAGAAATAGAGATAAAGATTTCCTTCACTAACATAGGTATTTCGGTATACTCTCATGACCGTTGAAATAGGTAATGTATTTTCTGTCAGGACCTGTTGAATTGAAGACTTGTCTTTATGAAGAGCAGGGCCTATTGCACCAAATACTTTGCAACTTTTCACTTTGCACTTTTCACTTGAATTACGTTGCACGAAAAGCATTCATAATTGAAAAGTGCAATGTGAAAAGTAAAGTGCAAAGTGAATAGCACTTCGCAGAAATGATAGTATTCTGTTGCACCAAAAGTTGAACTTTTTCAAATCAAATGTCAGATAGACAAATTTGTCAAATTGAATGAAAAGTGGTAGAAGCTCTAAGCAAACTGTGATATCTTCAATATGGTCCGTGGAATATTATATTCGAGCGATGAAAGTGACTCAGAACAGGCTGGAAATGTTCCCAGAAAGCGGAAAGTATACAAAATACGGAGGAATTTCGAATTAAATGACGAATTTTCATTCAAAGAATCGTTTCGTATGACAAAAAGACAAACAGAATTCATACTGGAAGATAGGACGACAAATTAAAAATAGAAATGGCAGGAACTATTCCCTCGATGCTAACCATCACTGGTCTCTGTCAAGGAGAAGAAACTTAAATAATATCAGTGTTTGGAAAATTATAGATGATATTTTCTGGCTTTGAGTGAAAAAAAAGCAATGTGACAACCTCTTGCCTTGGAAGTTTTCATAGAAATGATGGTTTTCATGATTTGGAAATCTTAAGAAGAAAATTACAAATGTATGATGATAACATCCAATAATTCTGAGGTTTTTTGGGAATTTCTCACTGGGAAGGGATGGTTTATAATCTTGAAGTAGGAAGAAATTATAGTAAACAGCAAAAATATGTTTATGGTGTTGAATTTTTTTACCAGAAAATTAGTATTTTGTATCTTCCTTCTGGATATGGACCTAATCTGATGAAACATGAGTGAGTGAATCATTTCTTATAGGGAAAATAATGTTTTTAAACAATTCAGATTCAATAGTGGATGCTGTGGAAAGTATTTTTCATTCAAACTATACTGGACTACAGAGGGGTATTTGCCCAATGTGAAAACTTAAAATTAACTTTTCAACGCAGCTGAATATAGAAAAACCGTACTGGAAAAAGTGTTTCTTTTGATCTCAAGAACCTATGGTTAAAATTAACGCAGTGGTCAAAGGCTCACCCTGTATATATGAATGCATACGTCGATGCAAATAAAAATGTCATTGATGTTTTGAAATCGACGCGCTTCCATCTGTTTCAAATGATTATATACCCGTATAATCACTCATCAGTCTGTTGAAGCAAGTAATTGCATTTTCATCATTACAACTGTTCAACATGCACAATAATAATCATGTGAAATTGATCGCAAACAACCTTTGTAATCATTTGAACATCTTAGGTAACTTACACCATTTTTGAGACTTGAAACGGTATAAAATAATTGTTACAGTTTCTGACACGTATGAAAATCCACCTCAACAGAAAATACTCGAGATTATTTCCTACACAGTTCCACGAACCGAGTGTCGCATAGAATGACAGAAACGCCAATAACGTAATTTTGATTAGAATTCCAAACCATCAAGAAACAAAAAGAAATCAATTAATCTTGGTCAAATACTTCTTTAGTAAATTCCTCTCAAACAGCATATAGCCAACCCTCCCACACCTAATCCGTCACACGAATCCCGTTTATTAAAAAAAAAAAAGAAAAACGACCGTTCCGCGTCAAATTCAGATTATGCCAAGACTACGTCCAAACAGCAGAAAAAAAGCTTCAATCGAGAGAACCCGCGGGCTCATTCCACCCGGCGCATATTAATTTCGCATTCGTTCCTTCCGCAGAAAGAAAAACTTATCAGAGAGCGCCACCTACGCGTCCGCGCACAGTCCAAAGACAGACGCCGACGGCAGTTTCCCAACTGCCGTCGTAACGTCCCACATCAGTCCGTCTATCGCCCTCGAAAGGGTAGCAGTTACGCGATTCCGTTACGCGTTACTGGCGATGTGAACCGACACGTGACTGTCACGATTATAATTGCAAGTTTGCGACACCAGATGTGAAAGTGTACGAGGATGTGACCTTGTGCGATGTCGCACTTCTTGGTGCTAGTTTTTGCACTTGTTTGGACGCTGGTGCGATGCAGCTGTCCAACAATGTGCAACTGCAAGAATTACGCCTTGGACGCTACGCAGAACGATGTTTACGTCGTGGCTACCTGTGTCGATATACCGGTAAACGTCAGTTCAGAATTCAGCGAAAAACTGAGAGAATTAACATTCCTCAACATCAACAATACTATGATTGATGACCTACAATCACTTATACTCAATAATTTTCCAAACATCAGAAGATTATCCGTTAGAAACTCTACAGTAAACCCTAGCAATGTCACAATCCCATTCAACGTAACCCATTTGGATTTTTCCAGCAACAATTTGGAATCTTGGATAGAATCAGAAGATGATAACAACACCATTCGCATTCTAGATATCTCGAACAACAAGATCACTTCCCTACAAAATTTCGCCTTCAGGACTTTCAGTAGTTTAGAAGTGCTTAACGTTAGTTTCAACAATATATCAGTGCTCGAACCTAACTCGTTTTCAGATATGCGTAACTTGAGGTGTTTGGATTTGTCTGGGAATTCCATAGTGATATTAACACAAAAAGTGTTCCTCCCAGTGTTTTCTTTACAACATCTCAACTTGAGCAACAACCATCTGAATGTTCTCAGCGAATTCTCTTTCGAAGGCCTCAACAAACTTCAACATTTGGATTTATCCTGGAACAACCTGCGAGAACTAGCTCCTGGAAGTTTGGAGTTACCGACTTTAGCCAGGTTGCGTTTGGAAGGTAACATCAATCTTGGTAAATCAACAGAAGCATCGCTCCTTGTTGCCACAGGAAGGAAATTGTTAACTGTCGATGCTTCGCATATAGGACTTCAACAGGTGCCTCCTAGCATTACACCTTCAATCAAAACATTGAAACTTGAGAGGAACAGAATCGAGAATATAAACTGTGGAGACCTGGATTCATACCTCTCCTCCAAATCCTTGATTTTACATCCAACACAATCGATTCAATCGAAGAAGATGCCCTAGGAAGGTTGGATTCTTTAACGATTCTCATTCTTAGCGATAATAAGATTCGAGAAATACCACGGAGCCTTCCAGAAAAACTGGAAACACTGAGGATGGAGATGAACGAATTAGAACAAGTGACAGAGGGCGATCTATTGGGGTTGACGAAGCTGGAAGTGCTGGTCCTGAACGACAATAAAATTAGAATAATTGGGGCCAGGGCTTTCTCCCAGCTGACATCTCTGGTTACGCTCGATCTTTCCAGAAACCCAATAAATGTCTTACAACCGGGATGCCTCCAGGGACCCGTTTATCTCCAAGTATTACGATTATCCGGGATAGATTTAATATCTCCGGCGAAAGACGTATCTTTTCCAGTCTCGGCACCAGAACATTTAATCACTCTGGACTTATCCAAAAGTCCAGGATTAGCCAGGCAATTTCTATCCGATACAGCCGTTCTGGCAGCCTCGAAGCAGCTGCAAGAATTGGATTTATCGTACACAGACTCGGACGAGATACGATCGGACCTACTCCATTATCTACCCCAGCTGAGGTATTTGCCCCTGGAGGGCAACAAATTGAATTGCTCGAATTTACGTTGGCTAGGAAGCTGGATGAGAAGACAGGACGATAAGAGACGTAGAAACGTCGCGTGTGCGAGTCCTGCTGATCTCTGGGCGATCTCTCTCGTAGACTTGCCGGAAGAAGAATCATTTTATGACGAGGGAAATGTAAAATCCACGACAGAAATCGTGAGATTGAACTGGAAGACTTTGCGGATGGATGGAATCTCAACAACTCCTTTGCTGCAAGGGAGCACAACAATAGACAGAATTGATAACAACACGTCCGCAACTGAAAGGAATCTGGATGTTTCCCCTGGCAAATTACTGCCTGAAATGCTTCATGTGCCACCAACCGTGGCAACAGACGCAGGCGAAATTAATTCCGAGCACAGCAAGACAAACGGCATACTTCATCAAAGGGGGAACAACATGACTAGAATAATCTCGAAGACATCCTATAGGGCGATCACGGAAGCACCCTTGCTCAGAAAGAAATCCATCAATTCGCCAGGAATCAAATCCAAGTCTTCCTACACGAAAGTGAACGATGTTGAAGAGCACCACGCGAATCAACGTAAAGAAAAATCAACAACACTATTTGTAGACGTACAACCCAACTCGGACAAAGAATGGAACGTGAAAGCTGACGGATTATCATCCCAACAAAACAAGAAAACCATCTCCCATCACCCAGGTATGATCATTTTGTTCGTAGGAGTTTTGATTGCGTTCGCGATGCTGGCCATGTTCGCGAGCAAATTGAACAGAAAAAGAAAAATCGACAGACGTAATCGCGATATCGAAGTGACCAATATACCGAGTATATCGGAATTGTGGTGACATCTGAGAGACATCGAGGAAGATCGGACTGTGCTCTATGATACCACAGAGATGTCTTGAGACGAATCTGTATAGTTGTGATAAAATTTTGTACATTGGAGATTCTTTTCTATTCTGCACTTGTAAAAATTGTATAAGGAATATAAAACGAGGAGAGTGATCCACGGGTTTATTTTTTAATATGACGGTTAGTCCCGATATTTGTAGTGTGTAATTTCGACATGATTATATAAAGATTGATCTGATAATAAGGTAATTTCCAATTTATTTTGTGTACTTAAGGAAAACGTTATTGTGATTTTTGCTACTGATTGTAAATAAATGTCTATATTTATATTATTTATCTGCCAAATTTATTGAGTGTTATGTGACCATTTGGATTTAGAACAAATATATGGTAAAAACCAATGACTTTTTCTTTTGTTCCCATTGTTCAATTACTGTTAGACATTTATTTATTCATTTTTTTGATCTTGAACTTTCAATATTTTATAAGGAATTAGAACTTTTTGAAAATAATGAAAATTTGACTTCAAGGAAAATTGAAACCGTAGATTAATGAGGTGAATATCGCTTTAAAGTATACAGAGTGACCCAAGTTTGAGTGTCAATTAGACGATTTTGAAAAATGGATATATTTGAAATCTTAAAATTGGGATTATGATATTATTCAATTCTTTTCAGAGCTGAAAATTTCTGGAGCCTGACTACTTTCGTTTATACAAGTTTGTAAAAAAATTTTTTATCTCCTTATTTCTGATGTCAGTATTAGGTTCATTATAGTTGATGACGAGATATTATTGATGCTGGAGCTCGTGTTGAATGATTGTTTGGGCTATTACCATCATCTATTGTGGATGTAATGTTTTCCGACGTTTCGATAGACATCATCTATCTTTATCAAGGAGGAAAAGTAAAAAACTTTTTGAAAACTATCAATTTTCAAAAAAGTCAATATTGACAGAAGTCATGAAAGAAAATGAACGATGTTATATACTCATCTGTGATATGATGATCTTTTTAAGTTGGATCGAACTATCGGCGTCCAAACTTCTGGCAGATCTATAGATGGAGCACTTATGGAATCAGGTGTTATTTTCATAAATGCTGCTTCTTTGATTTTTCTTCTTGCAAGTTTTTCTTCTTTGGATATTATTGATGCTTCATCCCACTTTATACGATGATTCTCATCTACAGCATGTTGGACCAACCTGGATTTGTCGCTGTCTAGTACTCGTAGAAGCTTCTGATGTTCTTTTATTGAGGTTCATTATACCTCTGTTTTGTTGGGATTTGAACATAATCGCCACTCAATAATATAATTCTTTAAAATTTCCAAATCAGATGACAGTATGTTTTCCAGAGTATGGAAATCCGAATGTTGGTAAGCAATAGCAATGTCGTCAGCATAAACAAATTTCTGGGATGATGCCATGGGTAAATCACTTAGATATAGAATAGAATAAACTTTCATTACCCAAATCAGTGACAATAATAAAATTACAAAGAAAAGGAAACAAGTCAAATCAAAACTAATTGATTAAGAAATAATAACAACAAAAGCACAATATCTCATGATTCGAAACTTAATAAAATAATGTATTACAATAATCCCTGAATTCTGTAATTGTATAGGGCTCACATTCAACCATAATCGCAAAGATTGGTTTTTTGAAAATTTTGAAATCATTCGTTATCCTTGTCGTTTTCGGCAAGTAATTGAATAGCCTTATGCTCATATATAAGGTGTTTTCCTCAGTCACTGAGTATTTGTGGATAGGAAAAAAGCACTCTTTCATCCTACGAGTGGAGTTAGTATTCTTAAGGTGACGAAAATATGGTTTGTTTTTATGGAAAAACAATAACACCCTATATATGTACAAACCAATCATCGTAAGAATGTTATTCCTCTTGAATACTCGCCGACAAGACTCCCTGAATTTCATCCTGAACATTGTTCTCAGAGCCAACTTCTGAGTAACAAATACCTGCCTTGCTGACATACTTCTCCCCCAAAAAATAATTCCATATGACATAATCGATTGAAAATTGGAGAAATAAACAAGCATTAAGGTCTTTTCGTCAAGTTGGTTTCTTAAAGCTTTCAACATAAATATAATTGAACTCAACTTTCCCGATAGCATTTCACAGTGTGTTGATCAATTCAAGCGTCTATCAATATATATTCCTAATAGTTTCGTCTCCACGCTTGTTTGGACTGTACTAGAACTGAATGAGATGTTTTCCGGTGGTGATAGTTTTGACCGACTGTTTGTGAAGAATAAAATGTTTGTCTTGTTCCTATTGAGGACTAAGCTGTTTCTGGCACACCATCCCTCAACCATTAACATCAACTCAACCAAATTGATCACGACTTCATTCATATCTTTAGCTTTTACCATAATATTTGCGTCGTCCACATAAATATATGTTTGTATATTTGACTCAAATTTGGGATCCACTTCGTTTGTATATAACGGTTCAATTGCTTCTGTTGGCTTGAAAAGATCGGGTAGGTCGTCAATATATACCAGAAAAAGAATTGGTCCCATCAAGGTACCCTGCGGTACACCACTAACAATGGTTCCCTCAGAGGATATGCTGTACCTGTTTTCATCATTCAAGATCACAACTTGAAATAAATTGAATAGTAAAGGAGCTAAACTGATCCTTGAGGAAGCCTGTTTTTCAATGTTTTGAAATTGCTACTCTTATTGCCAATAAAAAACGAAACCTTCTATCAGATAACATATTTTCTAATAACTGTACCATTTTCCCACACTCCTGATGGGTATTGAGTTTGAAAATGAATCAATCTTTCCACACAATGTCATATGCCGAAGACAGTGGCGGCTCGTGACAATATAGTATGGTGAGGTACATATGAAAAAATGTAATAATGTAATAAATATATATATATATATATATATATATTATTTAGAAGTAATCTTATTGGGATTAGAGCACGGAATCAAAAATTAGGACTTCATCTATTTTTTTTTCTATATTAATTAACTACATATGTTTCTGTGTATACTAACTAGTTGACAGCGTTCACAACACAATGAACATGATTTTAATTTTCTGATTTTAAGATGAATTGTTGGACAGATGTGATTGTCACTATGTTTGTAGCATGTAAACTTGAAAAAGGCTTAGTATACACCGAAACATATGTAGTTAATTAATATAGAAAAAATAGATGAAGTCCTAATTTTTGATTCCGTGCTCTAATCCCAATAAGATTACTTCTAAATAATATATAATATAGCACAACAAAATACATATTTATATATATATATATATATATATACATATATATATCGATGATTCTCGTGGGTTAGCAGTCAAATAAAAGTAGAAGACTTTTTATCCTTACTCGAGCTTTCAAAACAAATTGTTTCTTTTCAAGAGTAACAAAATTATTAAAAATCAATTGGTGAACAGGTTACAGATCTTCAGTACTTACGATAGCGAGATTGATTATGAAATGATGTTCATTAAATCTTAATCTAATTAACATGAATTCAAGACCTTAAATTATGATAGCTCAAAAATATAATAATGATTGACAATTTTTGGACGTCATTTAAAGACGTGAACATCGAAGTGGAATCTTGAGAGCTAGGTATATGTGATATACAATACAAGCTTTAATTTAGAATCAGATTACTTAGAATAAGAACATACGTTAGGTGTTAAAAGATTTTGTTATTCACTTATATCTAAGTTTGAAACGTTAGTCACATTTCTTGTTTTTTTATAGAAATCAAGTAAAGAATACATTGTGCTCAAAGAGTTAATATCTTTCCTAGAGTTGATGGAGTTATCATATTGTGATATTCTCACCATTTCCATAAATGTTCTTTTTTGAAATTAGGTTCTGAATCTAATATTATTATATTTTCATAATCAGGATGATGATCTTCAGAATTCACATGATTGGTAAGAGCACAGGAATTTTTAAGAGTTCTGATATTGCTTTTGTGTAGTGTTATCCTTTGTTGAAGTTTGGTGACCTATGTATATTTGATCGCAATCCTTACATGGAATGCTGTAGACAACATTAGATTTATTTAAGATCTTATCTTTGTCTTTCAAATAAGTGAATATAGACCTAACTGGTTTTACATTTTTGTTGCAATTTAATTTTATCAGGTGGTAGTATTCTTTGAGATTATATGTAAGGGTTTCTATGTAAGGTAGTGTTAGGTATAAAAATCTTTGTTGTTCTGATGGTAATAAAGGTTGTATATCAGCATCTAATCGTGGTAGATCATTAGGTGTATTAAATAATAATTTATTGATCAAGTTAATAGGATAACCGTTTTTATTAAAAGATCTTTGAGAATCAGAAGATTTTTATCTTTAAATTTATTATGAGATATTTTCAAAACTCTTGTTTTCAAATTTTTATAATGTTAATTTTCATTTTCATTGGATGATATGACGCGAAATTAATGTATCTTCCTGATGCTATTGACTTTCTGTACCAATCTATTAGAAGCATGTTATCATCTCTGATAACCTTAGTATCTTAAAAAGGAACTGAGTTATTAGATTCAGTCTCAATTGTGAATTGAATTTTTGGATGGAAATTATTGAGAATATTAAGAGATACATGTATTTGATCTTCAGGTATTGCTGTAATAATATCGTCCATGAACTTTTTACAAAATGGAACTTGAAATGTGAAAGATGGTAATGTTTTTGTTTAGTACTAGATCTACTACGAATTGAGCAATAATTGGTGAAACAATAGATCCCATTGGAGTACCTTCTTTTCTGTTTATAGAACACACCATTATATGAGAAAACTGTTGTATTAAACACAAAGCTCATCAGTTTCTTGAAGTTTTCTTTATCAACTGTACAGTGTTGTTGGATTTCATCCCAATACTCATCGATGCACATAATTGCGATCTCTAATGTTATGTTAGTAAAAAGAGATACAACATCCCAACTCACCAAAACAAAGCCATCAGGTATGATTTTTTCATTTATGAAATCAACGAAATCAAAAAGAATCTTTGATGTAATAGGGATTATTGGTGTTGTAAGCCTTGTTAAGTGTATCCTTAAGAAACATTGCAATACCTGTGTTAGGACAATCTATAGATGCAACGATTGGTCTTAATGATAATTGTTCCTTATGTATTTTAGGGAGGCCATAAAATTTACGTGAACATCGTCTTTAAATGACGTCCAAAATTGTCAATCATTATTATATTTTTTTGAGCTATCATAATTTAAGGTCTTGAATTCATGTTAATTAGATTAAGATTTAATGAACATCATTTCATAATCAATCTCGCTATCGTAAGTACTGAAGATCTGTAACCTGTTCACCAATTGATTTTTAATAATTTGCAGCACTCTTGAAAAAGAAACAATTTGTTTTGAAAGCTCGAGTAAAGGATAAAAGAGTCTTCTACTTTTTATTTGACTCACTAACCCACGAGAATCATCGATATACTTTATATTCAGTCACGAATTTTCTTAAATTATATATATATATATATATATGACTCTAGCATTGAAATTTTCAATTTCTATTTGACGCTTATTGTCTATTACTGTGGCAATATTTTGATTTTGCTCTCTCATAACGGTAAGCTTGCAATTAGATGAAAATATGCTGAGCACATTTATTGTGTAGCGATAGACCCCAGGATAAATTTTTCAAATCACTAAAACCACTTTTCGACCAAACTCTGTCGGAATTTCCATTAGTTGCTGAGAATAAAATGCACGGCCAACAAAATATTTTTTCAAAGTAATACTTCCAGTAAGCCAGTCGTACTTGTCATACCACGTATTTTGGAATCCCCGATTTGATTTACTGACCCAATCACTAGACACTAGAGATTTACTCAAATCTGGAACAGGTCGCTTAACTTCCTTAATTAAATATAATTTATCATTATACGAATGAGTCGAAAAATATTGCTTATTTATTGAAAATTAACAATATCACAAAGTACACCGAATATGTTCCTTAGGAATTTCAAAAAGATTTACAATTACCTAGCTCCGCTGAAGCCATTTCGCGATCTGGTAGTCACTTTCGATAAAAAAGATTTATATTTCAGAAAAAATTCACCTGAAAATATTATAATCATACGCGATACACAGCAAACGCGATATCACTAAATAACGACAAAGTGAACTAACCCTATTTCTCTTTTCCGCTTCCCGATTAACTTCCGAATAAAACCCTGAGGCTAGCTTCTATTCTCAGAGAAGCCGCCTTCAAAGCCGTAGATATGTTCTCACCGCTTCGACGCAGATAACCCTCTGACATTGAAGAAACGAAACGATCTCAGATCGGCTAAGATCGCGCAGAGGCTAGCCTCGGATTAATCCTAGAACGGCTTTCCATTACGTTCTCGTAGGTCATCGAAGTAGAGCGAACACGCTAATTCAGTCAAAGAAGCCTGCGTTAGGCATGCCTCCAACCGTTTATTCAAAGAGGATTTGATTTGTTATGAATATACAAGGAACGTGAGATTGGAAAAATATTTAGGAAAAAGTGATGATGAAAGGGAATGAAGGAATATACGGTTCAGAATTTTTTTTGATGAGGCACTGCCTCACCTGCCTCATAGGACAAGCCGCCACTGGCCGAAGATACATCAATGAAAGCAGCTCCTGTTTTCAACCTATCATTGAAGCCTGATTCTATGAAAGTTGTAAGGCTGAGAACCTGATCTGAAAAATTTCTATTTTTCCTAAAGCCTCCATGGCTCAATTCTAAAAAGGAATAACCTTTCTAATATCTTGAAAGGATTACTCAATAAACTACTAGGATCACAAGGATTTTTTTTCTTTTCAAAATACCTATTACTTTAGCCTTACAGAAATTCGAAGGAAAGTTTCCTGAATTCAGAATATTGTTATAGAAAGACAATAACCAAGACAAGGCCATTTTTCCTAAATATTTGATGAATTCTGGAAAATTCCGTCAAATTATGACATAAGTTATAATAAATGTCAGTCGATAATTTTTTTCACTGAAATAAGTGTTATATCACAACCTTCCCCAACTATGGATGATGATTTCCCTTTGAATTGGTTCCTAGCAAACTTCAAACATCAGAAGATCTGAAAAATCGTCACTTGACCGCAAGACCCGATTCGATGAATCCTCCTTGCAGATTGGCGACAAATTTCTAAGCAAACGTTAAAGTGACAGGATACCATAAGATATAATGGCAGTTTTTGAGATGCGTCAATCGAGATTCTCTTTGTGCCTACGCCAATGACTGCACCTCACATTTCATTCGAGCATACCTAGCAGAAAATTTCATATCGATTTTCCGGTACCATGACCACGTGCCATCCTTTTATAAAGATTATAAAGCAACATCGGAAACGTACTCAGGTAACTTTACGTATCGAATTTTTCGTTAATTAAACGCGTCGAACCCGATCCCCCTTTGTCCCAGGAGAGGGCGGCGAGAGAATTATATATAAATGAATTATGATTCAGCAGTTATCACCCGAGCTGTCATGCAGTGGTTACCGATTGGGCGGTGACTGGGAGCAGAGACATCTATCTGAGTTACAGCCATCGCTGTTTCTAACACTGCTCCCCCATGTTGGATGCTGCTAATTGAAATGTCACTGGTAAGTACTATCATTTCTACCTCTTAGAATTGCTGAAGTGACATACAGTTTCAGCATGAAGCAACAAATGTTGTTACTGATAAATGTTGCGGCAATATATGATCGTTGTTGCAATCTAAGATATTCATTATTCGGCTCTTTTTTGAGAATCATGCAGCAACTTGAGGATATTGCTGTTACTTCTAAGATTGTTGCTGATACCTGAAATTTATAATCGATTTTGCTTCATAATATAACCTTTCGAAAATTGATTCTACTTTCAACGAATGATAATGTTACTTTAAGATGGTCGCTGCTACTACCTACCATATTGGCAGCAAGTAACAAATATCGTTACTCTTTAAAGTAGACGCAACATCGCCGCCGCCATCTACTGTTACCCACGATTGTTGATACTCTTCAAGAATGTTGTCTTGAGATCTCACAATGCAACATACGAATGTTGCTGACACCTACGATTGTTGATGCTACCTACGATGGTTTTTGCCTTAAGGTAATTGTTGTGAGTTACCTACAGATTTGGCTGTAATCAACAAAAAGCTGTTGTGAACAACAAATATTTCTGCAACATATGATCGTTGCTACAATTCAGGATTTTCTATTACCTACGATTGTTGCAATTAGTCACGATTGTTGTTAGCTCTTTCTTGATGAAGCTGTAACTTATTAATGTTCCTGATACCTACTTATCGTTATGGATACCTACGATAATTTGCGCTTTGCTCCAGAATTGTTGCTGCTACCTACAATTGTGGCTCTTACTTACGAATTTTTACACAACCAACAATTGTTGCTGAATTATATGATCGTTGCTGCAGCCTGGGTTATCTACTATTTCCTTCTGATTATTCTTATTATTGATTGTTGCTCTTTCTTAAGACTTTTACCAATGATGGTTGAGTTACTAACGATTTCAACAAATGTTGTTACTGATGTATGACGTACAAAGAACAACTCTAGTTACGTGCTGCCCGATGATGGACATGGATGGTAGGGTGGCTATTTGAAACTTTATAATGGTTCTTTCCAAACGTTCTCCTCAAGTTTCATTCTACCATTCCTCAAGACGATATCATTTCGAATTCACGTATCGAATTTTTCTGTTAATTAATTAAGGTCTTTTCGTCAAGTTGGTTTCTTAAAGCTTTCAACATAAATATAATTGAACTCAACTTTCCCGATAGCATTTCACAGTGTGTTGACCAATTCAAGCGTCTATCAATATATATTCCTAATAGTTTCGTCTCCACGCTTGTTTGGTCTGTACTAGAACTGAATGAGATGTTTTCCGGTGGTGATAGTTTTGACCGACTGTTTGTGAAGAATAAAATGTTTGTCTTGTTCCCATTGAGGACTAAGCTGTTTCTGGCACACCATCCCTCAACCATTAACATCAACTCAACCAAATTCATATCTTTAGCTTTTACCATAATATTTGCGTCGTCCACATAAATATATGTTTCTATATTTGCCTCAAATTTGGGATCCACTTCGTTTGTATATAAAGGTTCAATTGCTTCTGTTGGCTCGAAAAGATCGGGTAGGTCGTCAATATATACCAGAAAAAGAATTGGTTCCATCAAGGTACCCTGCGGTACGCCACTAACAATGGTTCCCTCAGAGGATATGCTGTACCCGTTTTCATCATTCAAGATCACAACTTGAAATAAATTGAATAGTAAAGGAGCTAAAACTGATCCTTGAGGAAGCCCGTTTTTCAATGTTTTGAAATTGCTACTCTTATTGCCAATAAAAAAACGAAACCTTCTATCAGATAACATATTTTCTAATAACCGTACCATTTTCCCACACTCCTGATGGGTATTGAGTTTGAAAATGAATCAATCTTTCCACACAATGTCATATGCCGAAGACCGAAGATACATCAATGAAAGCAGCTCCTGTTTTCAACCTATCATTGAAGCCCGATTCTATGAAAGTTGTAAGGCTGAGAACCTGATCTGAACAATTTCTATTTTTCCTAAAGCCTCCATGGAAATTTTGTAGAGTATTTTCTATAGAAGATTCAATTCTAAAAAGGAATAACCTTTCTAATATCTTGAAAGGATCACTCAATAAACTACTAGGATCACAAGGATTTTTTCCTCTTTTCAAAATACCTATTACTTTAGCCTTACGAAATTCGGAAGGAAAGTTTCCTGAATTCAGAATATTGTTATAGAAAGACAATAACCAAGACAAGGCCTTTTTTCCTAAATGTTTGATGAATTCTGGATAATTCCGTGAAATTATGACATAAGTTATAATAAATGTCAGTCGATAATTTTTTCACTGAAATAAGTGTTATATCACAACCTTCCCCAACTATGGATGATGATTTCCCTTTGAATTGGTTCCCTAGCAGACTTCAAACATCAGAAGATCTGAAAAATCGTCACTTGGACCGCAAGACCCGATTCGATGAATCCTCCTTGCAGAATGGCGACAAATTTTGTGTATTAGATTTGAATATAGAGGGGATTTCTAAGCAAATGTTAAAGTGACAGGATACCATAAGATATAATGGCAGTTTTTGAGATGCGTCAATCGAGATTCTCTTTGTGCCTACGCCAATGACTGCACCTCACATTTCATTCGAGCATACCTAGCAGAAATTTTCATATCGATTTTCCGGTACCATGACCACGTGCCATCCCTGATTATAAAGCAACATCGGAAACGTACTCAGGTAACTTTTACGTATCGAATTTTTTCGTTAATTAAACGCGTCGAACCCGATCCCCCTTTGTCCCAGGAGAGGGGGCGGCGAGAGAATGAATTATGATTCAGCAGTTATCACCCGAGCTGTCAAGCAGTGGTTACCGATTGGGCGGTGACTGGGAGCAGAGACATCTATCTGAGTTACAGCCATCGCTGTTTCTAACACTGCTCCCCATGTTGGATGCTGCTAATTGAAATGTCACTGGTAAGTACTATCATTTCTACCCTTAGAATTGCTGAAGTGACATACAGTTTCAGCATGAAGCAATAAATGTTGTTACTGATAAATGTTGCGGCAATATATGATCGTTGTTGCAATCTAAGATATTCATTATTCGGCTCTTTTTACCTAAGATTGTTGCTGATACCTGAAATTTATAATCGATTTTGCTTCATAATATAATCCTTTCGAAAATTGATTCTACTTTCAACGAATGATAATGTTACCTAAGATGGTTGCTGCTACTACTTACCATTTTGGCAGCAAGTAACAAATATCGTCACTCTTTAAAGTAGACGCAACATCGCCGCTGCCCTCTACTGTTACCCATGATTGTTGATACTCTTCAAGATTGTTGTCTTGAGATTCACAATGCAACATACGAATGTTGCTGACACCTACATTTGTTGATGCTACCTACGATGGTTTTTGCCTCATAAGGTAATTGTTGTGAGTTACCTACAATTTTGGCTGTAATCAACAAAAGCTCTTGTGACCAACAAATATTTCTGCAACATATGATCGTTGCTACAATTCAGGATTTTATATTACCTACGATTGTTGCAATTAGTCACGATTGTTGTTAGCTCTAGCTGTAATTTATTAATGTTCCTGATACCTACTATCGTTATGGATACCTACGATAATTTGCGCTTTGCTCCAGAATTGTTGCTGCTACCTACAATTGTGGCTCTTACCTACGAAATTTTCTACAACCAACAATTGTTGCTGAATTATATGATCGTTGCTGCAGCCTGGGTTATCTACTATTTCCTTCGATTATTCTTATTATTGATTGTTGCTCTTTCTTAAGACTGTTACCAATGATGGTTGGATGTTGTTACCGATGTATGATGTACTAAGAACAGCTCTAGTTACGTGCTGCTCGATGATAGACATGGATGGTAGGGTGGCCATTTGAAACTTTATAATGGTTCTTTCAAACGTTCTCAAGTTTCATTCTACCATTCCTCAAGACGATGATATCATTTCGAATTCACGTATCGAATTTTTCTGTTAATTAAACGCAGCCAACCAAATACCCCTTTGTCCCATGAGAAAGGGAGTGTAACAGAATGAATTATGATTCACCAGTTGTCATCCGAGCTGTCATGCAGCGGCGTCGTTTGGACGCACCACCTGGCCCCAGTTCTGACGCTAGCCCAGATCAGAGCCGTTCGGGTTTACGGCGGTGTCTTTGATGTATGATGATTGGGACGATATTAGAGGTTTGGGGATTGCCGGGTTCGTAATTTCGAGGGTGTATCGAATCCGGGACCATGATGTATTATTCGGTTGCGAGACTCTGAAGACCCTGTCGGATTTCGTCGTAATCGAAGAGAGGGAATTTGGAAGTTCACATCTCGGGGGGCGTCCCTTCCGAAGGTTCGACGACGGACCGTTCGATGAATATTTATTGGCACCGAGAGAGCCGGATATGGGACGGATGGTATGAATAAAATGTGGAAATGCACTAGCGTGAGCTCAGCAGTCTTTGTGCGGTTGTGCTTTAGTCTTCTCCCGAACGCTGAAACAGCAATACAAAAGAAATTATATAGAAAATCTTTTGAAAAACATCTGCGCGAATGTCCTAGTAGAACATGATGCTCTAGTTTTGTTCTAATGTCTGTAGTTCTCGAATATAGAGGCTGAAATGGCCTCGATTGATTGGGTTTGACTTCCTGATGGAGAACACAGGGTCAAACTTGAGGGTGTCCGGTTAGCCGACCGTATAATTTCTATCAACCAAAGGGGATTTAATATTTTTACAATAGGTTAACTGTCAAAATATCTCGGTCAAGTTCGTTATTGGGCCAAATACGTCCAATAGTTCAGGAGTTATGAGCATCTGAAATTCGGTTTCCATTATAATTTCAAGAATATCCGTCAGATCAGGTTGTAACCGGAAAAAATTTCGACCTAAGTTGAAACAAATTCCGCAGAAATTGACACACTAGAGAAATTTTCAAAAATAATTTTTTTTTTCAATACTGTGTAGCCTTAAGAAGTTCGACGGGGCAGCAAGTAGACTACATATCTGACTGATTTGAATGACGCATATTACTCATATTGCTCGAACAAATGTGCTCGAGTTCTTGTAATAAAGCTATACTAAATCAATAAAACTAAACTCGGTTAATCATAAGAAAGACCCTGCATGTTTCTTGCCTCATCAGCAACCAACTGCTACAGGGTAAATTAACGTATCTAGCGTTGAATTAGCATGTTGCTGCTCAGAAACTCGGTCGCTAGATATCTGGGAAGTGTGTGAACCCAACCGCAGAAAAGCAATTTGTTGTAGATTAGGGACCGCGACGCCCGTTTGTTAATTGATAATTTGGATTTGTTCGGAAATTAGATCACACGATACACTGAGTGGTAATGTGACACGGGAACAAAATCAACACAGATATCTCGACTGAAATGCTGGAGTACGCGGAAGATGAAACGATACGATAGATGTCTTGTAATTCACCACTTACACTTACTGTTGTATGTTCAGACCGTGAGGAGATTGATTCAGGAAGAAATTGGGGTCGTACAGGGTTAGTAGTTTCGACGAATGTTGCTGCAACAGTATTTGTTGCTGCTATCTATGATATTCGTCATACCTACGATTGTTGTTACTTCTAGAATTATGGCTGCAACCTACAATTGTTGCTGATACATAATAGAGTTACACTGACCTACGAACGTTGGTGCAACTATATTCGTTGCTGCTATCTATGATATTCGTCATTAAATACGATTGTTATTACTTCTTCAATTGTGGCTGCAACTTACAATTGTTGCTGGTACATATTATAGCTACTGTAACCTACGAACGAAGCTGCAACTATATTCATTGCTGCTATCTATGATATTAGTCATTACCTACGATTGTTATTATTTCTTGAATTATGGCTGCAACCTACAATTGTTGCTGGTACATAACATAGCTACTGTAACTTACGAACGTTGTTACAACTATATTCGTTGCTGCCATCTATGATATTCGTCATTACCTACGATTGTTGTTACTTTATGAGTTATGGCTGCAACCTACAATTGTTGGTGGTACATAATATAGTTACTGTAACCTACGAACGTTGCTGCAACTCTATTCGTTGCTGCTATCTATGATATTCGTCATTACCTACGATTGTTGTTACTTTATGAGTTATGGCTGCAACCTACAATTGTTGGTGGTACATAATATAGTTACTGTAACCTACGAACGTTGCTGCAACTATATTCGTTGCTGCTATCTATGATATTCGTCATTACCTACGATTGTTGTTACTTTATGAGTTATGACTGCAACCTAAAATTGTTACTGGTACATAATATAGTTATTGTAACCTACGAACGTTGCTGCAACTCTATTCGTTGCTGCTATCTATGATATTCGTCATTACCTACTATTGTTGTTACTTTATGAGTTATGGCTGCAACCTACAATTGTTGCTGGTACATAATATAGTTACTGTAACCTACGAACGTTGCTGCAACTCTATTCGTTGCTGCTATCTATGATATTAATCATTACCTACTATTGTTGTTACTTTATGAGTTATGGCTGCAACCTACAATTGTTGCTGGTACATAATATAGTTACTGTAACCTACGAACGTTGCTGCAACTCTATTCGTTGCTGCTATCTATGATATTAATCATTATCTACGATTGTTATTATTTCTTGAATTATGGCTGCAACCTACAATTGTTGCTGGTACATAACATAGTTACTGTAACTTACGAACGTTGCTACAACTATATTCGTTGCTGCTATCTATGATATTTGTCATCATCTACGATTATTGTTACCTTTTGAATTATAGCTGCAACTTACAATTGTTGCTGGTACATAACATAGTTTTTGTAGCCTACGAACGTTGCTACAACTATATTCGTTGCTGCTATCTATGATATTTGTCATCATCTACGATTATTGTTACCTTTTGAATTATAGCTGCAACTTACAATTGTTGCTGGTACATAACATAGTTATTGTAGCCTACGAACGTTGCTGCAACAATATTCGTTTCAGCTATCTATGATATTCGTCATTGCCTACGATTGTTGTTACTTTTTTAATTATGGCTACAACCAAAAACTGGTGCTGACGTATAATATAGTTACTGCAGCCTACGAATGTATCTGGTACTGCCGATTGTTGCTGATACCTTCCGTTATTGCAAGATATTCACTATAACCTACGATAGTTGATATATTGAATAATGTTGATACTTCTTGAAATTCATGCTGCAATCAACGAATGTTGCTGACACAAACTATCATTGCTGCTACTTACGATTTTTGGCATTAACTACGGTTTAGTTATCGACCAATATAAGTTGTTGTTACCCAAGAATGTTGCAGCAACATATGCTTGTCGCTGCAATCTGTGCAATTAGCTATGTCCTTTTTGAAACTGATCTACAGAAAAGCATGGGTTGTAGATTAAAGACCACGTCACCTGTTTGTTAAGATTTATATTCATTGCATCATATCCTATTAGTTATTTTTATATCTAACTGTTCATCTCAAAGTACTTGAGATTTCGAAACAAGTTGACATTGTTGTTGATTTAAAAACTCTTTTATATTTTGATTGATACGTTTTCAGTATGGGATCAAACTCAAAGCTTGTGACCCAATTCCCGATATGACGATCTCGTATGTTGTTTCAAATCATCAAGCAGTGAAGTGCGGATGTTTTTGTTTATCTTGATGTTAATATCATGTGCTTAAGGCCCCGAAGCTATTATTCAGGCAGTTCTTGAGAGATGTAGACTTGTCGTGTGAACATAACATCCCAGTTTATGGCAATTCGTATAATGTATATGCTAATACGCCGGCTGTGGGCGTTCTAGCCATCATCTGTCCGGGAGCTATATTATTGTGGAAGAGCGGAAACGAATTGACCCGCAGTCAGTGGCGGAGCATGAAGGTGACTCTCTGTGATAATTTTTTTAAATTTTGTTATTTACGTTCTCAACGAAGTTCATCACGTTCATCGATGACGAAAATCGAACTAACAGTTCAGCTTCAGTTTTGCTCGCACCTTCTCACTCTAAAAGCTCATCAAAGAGGACTCTAACAGATATAACCAAATATGTATCAAAATAATATCAACACTGGATTGCGCCTTGATTAATTTCAGCAAAAATTCTTAAAATTTTATTAGAAGGATTTGGCCAATAAAGAATTTGACCAAGATATTTGGACAGTTAACCTATCTTGAAAATATGAAAACTCTAGCTCATCTCTTTCGAAAGCTAGAGAGTATACGACTGGTCGTATAGCATAGCACACTGTTCTACTAGAAAAAAGGATCAAATTGGTGAACAAAAATAAATTGTACCGAAAGAATATTGTTTTCATACTTCTGCCCAGAACTAATAGACAAATATTAATATTCCTAGAACCCAGAATCGTAAACCTTCACAGAAGCTAGATAAACCTTCTTATGATAGTATTCACAATCCTCGGAAGTATACTTCAGATATCCCAAAAGACCCTGGAATTCAAGTTACGCCACTGTCGCAGGCGCGAAGGCTTTCGAGATCAGGGACAATTGCCAGGCGAGAGACTTAGGCCACTGTGCCAACGAGGAAGTAGAGGAGAATCGATGGTCTGCAGAGGGGTCACATGTTCTTCTCTGGTCCCGATTCCCCGGGGATCTCACGTCTGCGGTTTCTGCCTCCTCAGACAAGACGTGATTATAATGTATGATCCCGGTTTACGCCTTCGGGAACCCTTTTCATTTTCACGGCCGGTCACGGCCCCAGTACAGATCGATCGGTGATGTTCGGCCTTTCTAATCTGCTTGTTTGTTTATCGATAAGGATAAAGGGCTTATTGCATGTTGCCAAGATTCAGGTGTTATCTTCAAATTCATGGTGAAATCGGGGTTTGAACAAGAAGGTGTTTAGAGCAACTGGTAGGATTTTCACAGAATTTTAGGAATGTATGCTGTTAAAAAACTAATGCCAACGTTTTGTAGATATATTTCCACATTTGCAGGGCTACAAAGAGAAATTAAAGAGAATTTATACCGACATTTGATGAAATAAAATTGAAAAATCGATTTCAAAAACGGTTTCAATCTTTTCAAGATCTTTTTGGGATAGCTATTACATCACAAAAACACTCAGAAGTCAAGGAAAAAAATATTAGAAAAAGTGAATCAAATAACACGAAATCAGCTTGAACCCCATAATGATACAGCAGAAGCAGATATGGGACAAATTATAAAACAATATATAAATATATATTACAGAAAAGGATATAATGCGGTGAAATTAGATATGAAAGAAGGATAATGGGTGAAACCGCAGGAGTGCAGAAAATATGAGAATTGGACGAGAGGTACTTGCCGACACGTGTTTCTGCTTATTGGCTTCTTCAGGGCAAGGCAACCAAGAAACCATGGAATATGGAAAGAAACGACAACAGGTGATCACAACAGGAGAAAATTTATTGATTAAGGTAATTTACAAGTTTTTAATTTCTATTTCTGGGGCCTGTAGAATGGATGAGTTAGTCCGAATGACTGTACACGATATAGAAGTCTTAGAATCTAAGCTTTTAATCAGCATACCTGATTCGAAAACCAACAAACCAAGATCATTTGTAATTAACCAGATCTACTTGAATGTTTATCGAAAGTATGTTTCGTTAAGACCAGAAAATATGAACAGTGACCGATTTTTCTTTAAATATCAAAGCGGAAAGGGTTGTAGACAAGTGGTAGGAATTCATCAATTTAGAAAAATGCCCAAAATAGTTGCTACTTATTTGAACTTGGTAAATCCGACAGAATATACTGGTCACTGCTTTCGTCGGTCTTCTGCAACAATATTGGTTGACTCTGGTGCCGACATAACTAGTTTAAAGAGGCATGGCGGATGGAAGTCATCAAACGTTGCTGAAGGATATATCGAAGAATCGCTTAACAATAAGGTTGAGGTGGCAAATAAAATTTTCACAGTACAAAATATTCAACAAAATGATCCTTCCACCCTGCATGTTGTCCAAAATGTTTCTCATAGTTCTAAGAGTGTTCCTCCAATGTTCAATAATTGTACTAACTGTAAAATTACTGTAAATATAACAAATTGATCTTAAAAATGTATTCAGCAATGACTTGATGTTTTCAAAATATAAATTAATTCCTTATAAGCAATGTGTTTTCTATCATTTATGTAGAACACTAACAACTGTACGGAAATATCATTTCCTTACAGTAAGGAAGTCCTGACTTTTTCTTCAAGAAATATTGACAGGAATGTCAAAATCTCCTGGCGATTTGCGGAAAAACTTATTTATACTACACTATCCAATAATCAAACTCTGGGTGTACAAGCACAGCAACCAGATAAAATCCATAGCGAAGAACCCTGCAGGGATTGTTTATTCACAGAGATGGCCGCTTCGGATTATTATCTTGCAAGTCCCCTCCCCCATCAGCTTGCGCCTCTAATTTTCTTTCATAACTTCGGGATTTTCGTTTCCGGAACTTCTCCATCGGATTTCAATAAGAGTTATCAGAGACGGACGGCCTATGAACGCAATACGAGGTGGAAGGGGTGGTTGCTCATTATCGAGGCGATTCAATTAAAAGTTCTTTACCCGGAAGAAAGACCTCAATTGTTCTTAGCGAGAGTGCTATTACATGCCGATCGACCCTTTTCGGGACGAGAGGAGTGACTCAACTTTGTAGGATAACTTGAGTTCCAGTGTAGTTATAAACTGCGCGCATAAAATTGGGGGCATCTCAGATTTGGAGTTTTGATGAGATCATTGATTTTTTTCGAATTTTTCACTCTAACGAATGTAGAATCAACAGGCTGCTGCGGTAATTTTATTTATTTATTGCATAAGGAATACAAACGGGAGTTGAAACCGAAAAAAAAGGGCACAAAATCAACAGAGAAATAATCACACAATTTCAATACAACTTCATACAGGGTGAGTCTTTGACCACTGCGTTAATTTTAACCATAGGTTCTTGAGATCAAAAGAAACACTTTTTCCATTAGGTTTTTCTATATTCAGCTGCGTTGAAAAGTTATAAGCATTTTAAGTTTTCACATTGGGCAAATACCCCTCTGTAGTCCAGTATAGTTTGAATGAAAAATACTTTCCACAGCATCCACTATTGAATCTGAATTGTTTAAAAACATTATTTTCCCTATAAGAAATAATTCACTCACTCATGTTTCATCCGATTCGGTCCATATCTAGAAGGAAGATACAAAATACTAATTTTCTGGTAAAAAAATTCAATACCATAAATAAACATATTTTTGCTGTTTTTTTATAATTTCTTTCTACTTCAAGATTATAAACCATCCCTTCCCAGTGAGAAATTCCCAAAAAACCTCAGAATTATTGGATGTTATCATCATACATTTGTAATTTTCTTCTTACGATT
>JARTUT010000952.1:0-97204 GCA_030674115.1 Micraspis discolor | reverse complement strand
ATTCTAGGGTCACTCAACATAAAAATGGCTTCGTTTTCGAACACACACAAAGGCACTAAACACCCCTTTTGGGTCACTGTTACTTCCCTCACAATTTCACCACTAATGACCCCCGCCATCTCGCATCCTTTCTTTCTGGATCCCTCACCAGGCGCAGGTCAGCCTTAGCAGTGGCAGCCGTTTCTTTTTTTTCTGACCATGGAATTTTATTTCTACGGTTTGGTAACTGCCAGGGCGTATCAACATGGGGTGCAACGAGACTACGATTTTTTCGTATTGGAAAAACCTGGGATGTTACATTATTAAATGTGTATTGCGTGAATGACACGTTCATTGAACTATTCGGTATGAATTTTCTTGTGTTGAAATAATATTCTCTGACATGGACACAACTGCTGCTGATGTACCTGGTCGCAAATCGGGTGTTATTTCAGAACTGCCACACGTTCTAAACACTTTATTAGCAATTTCTGTTTTAGTGTGCCACCGATTCATCAACATACCCTTCAGCAACCGTTGATGAATTCCAACCGCCATGTTTCTTTAGTGTCATCAAGTCTCCCCCAGATTCAACTAAAAGTGTAGCAGTCTATCTTCGAAATGAAAGACCTGTATATGAGTTAGCATTTCCAAGTTGAAGAAAATTGGCTACTGTTTCAGGTATCTTATAAAACTGATTTCTACCCACAACCTGGTTGATACATTTTCTATTGCGGTATGTATAAAACAGGCTGCGATCTGTTGCTGCTACTGGACGAAGGGCTATGTACTTTCAGTAATATTTGATATATTCTTCAGTAACTACAAATCTCCTGTTTACATCATTCAATGTTCGCTGCAGTTTCACAATTAATTACTTTCTCTCTCGAATCTTCAATATCATTCAATGTTACCTAGCTAATTTCACAAATTTGATAAGGTCCTGCAATCCCGAATACAACAACAACCTTGGCCATTAAATAAACTTCATCTGGTGCATTATTTAAAAAATTATTTATTTGTGTACTCGTAAAAATCGCTTTCTTGGGCATGTCACCTTTCCCATTTTGTTTCAAAAATGTAATTAGTTTGAAATATTTTGAAACGCCTACGTCATTATTGGATCGTAACATACGTTTCATCATTGAATAATTCGACCACAGTGTTAATGGCCTTTTTTTGTGCCAGTTCCGAAAAATAAGCCAATAACACTGTCTCCGAGAAAGAACTGCATGTCTTTTTCATTTTCCATTGCATAAATCTTGAATCCGCGGTTTCGTAAGTTTTCCGCGATTCAGCTGGCAAAATTTTCGTGACGCTACTTGCGCTACTTCTAACAACTCCGGAGGAGTCAGAGAAAACTCAGAACCAAGCATTTTAACTTTATAGTATTAAAAATAACTAAGCAATTACCGAGTTCGCAATTTTTGAATCAAATCACAAAATTGAAAAATATTAGATTTCAGCTCTCGGTTTTTTGTCCGCTTCGCATCGGGAGACAACATAATCTCGAGCTAAAATCTAATTTTATTTTCCCTTGTATAATAAAAAACTATTTTTACCGTCACAACTTAAAGGAAAATTTTAATAGTAATTATTAATTAGAGATCTATGCTTGTTCAGTCATCGTGGCATTTGAATTAGTACCACACTGAATAAAATGTTCCTGGCTTCACGTCAGAGCATTCCTCAATTTTTTGTACCTTACATTTGAATAAATCATTTAAATCATGAGAAATCAGGGAATTTGTGAGAGTATTCTTTTTATCCAAACAAATTTTTCTTACATAAAATGAATATTCATACGAATTTCGGAGGTTTGCGAGTTATACTTCCAATTTCCCATAGGAAAATACATCGCATACCACCAGTACTCCCATCATCATGGCGTCTTAAAATATTCAAATTTCTACCGGTAGCCAGAAAACAATGCCGCTCGAAATAACATGGCCGCGTTTCCACATGACGTACAGTTTCCACGTCGGTTTTTTCGTTCGACCATAGATCATCCACCGAAAACTGTAATTATTCTGACCGTGTTCCCCATAGATTTCAATGAAGCTAGATTCCCACGTAGAGATCTGTAGAAGACGATATATGTCCTCCAGATAAAGATCTGTATGATCAGGTAGCGACTGAGGAATGACTAATGAGTCGAATCGATCTTTGCTGGCCAAAAACTCCGATGGTAGAGACTTCTACGATCAAATGCGACGCTTTTCTAAATAAGTTATTTATGCAAATTCGATTTTATTCAATCTACCGACCCGGTATTCGTCTCCAGAGGCGTAATTGTTTTTCTGATTAGATACTGCCGGACGAAGAACATCATGGTTAAAATGCTGGGATTTTTTTGTGAGTATCAACTATTACATAACGACACTATTAATATCAGTGATTTATATTATACAGGGTAGCAATATCGTATGGAACCAAGTGGACATTTTTCGAATGAAAATTATTATGGGATTTTACCCCAAAGTACAATTAAACAAAATGCATCTGATATAATAGGTTGCCAAATATCTCCCTTCCGCCTTTTTGTCTTTTTTGAATTTCGCAGCTATGGATAAACCGCTACAGATCTCCTAACTGGCAATACTATACACATACACAATTTGAAAGGTCTTGACATAACCTACATGCATAATATGCATAATTATTTTGGATATTGCGTTCAACAGTTATAGACGTGTAAACATGGAGTTCACTAATGCCATTCAGAGCCGGTGAAAACGACACCATCCAGTGGAAGATCTGTGACGACAAATACCGATCAAATAATGGAAGACATCGAGTTAGACCGGCATGTATCATCTCCTGACATCGCCCAGGAGATGGGAGTTAGTCACCAAACCATTTTAATCCATCTGTAGAAGGCTGGATACAAAAAGAAGCTTGATGTTTTGGTGCCGCATGATTTGACGCAAAAAAACCTTCTGGACCGAGTCAACGCCTGCGATATGCTGCTAAAACGGGACGAACTCGACCCATTCTTGAAGCTGATGGTAATTGGCAACGAAAAATGGATCACATACCCAAATTGCGCGATGCGTCCCCGAATACTCTTCCATCGTGTTTAAAACTCCACAGAATACCGGACGCCATGAACCCTCCCCGCTCCTTTTAGAAGTCACGTTCCTATTATGGCGCAAAAATAAATACCCGATACCCTATCTGGACACCTTGTATAAAAGAATCAACGAGCAAATGAAATACTGAATTAATAACAACCTTAGACTATACAGGGTCTTTCACGAGGAACCTCACCCATATTTATACGGGAAACTACTGAACGTATTTTCATGAAATTCAGCACTTATAAGTATTTCACGATGCTGATAAGATCTAAAATATTTTCAAGGCATGAGCACCTCCAGTTTATCCGGAAATGACGTCAACTTCCGTTTTTCAAATTACAACACCATTTTTTATTGCAGAAACAGATTCATTAGAAAATTTCAAGTTATTTTGATGTAACATTTTTCAATTTTGGTTGGAAAATTCTCTCTGAGCGGGAAAATTCGAAAAACAAATCGAAAATAGAGCTCCGCTGAAACAAGAATAACTCCGAGGTTTTTGGATGAAAAATTTTCATTTTTGGGATGTTTCAAGATGTAAGATCTTGTATTCACTTTAAATATCGAATAGAATAGAATAGAATAGAATAGAATAGAATCGCGATTGCCACGTTGTCAATACCAAAATTTACCTAAGTAGAACTAAAATTAGTAAAATTTCAAAATATCGCCTAAAGCTAAAAGAAACAACCATTTATCAAAATTCTGGCTCAGTCCGGGTCAGGTCAAGGTACCTTACCCCCAAAATTGCTAAGTGGCAAAATTTTAAAAAAAGGTACTTCGTTAATTGATTTATTACAAAAATTCAATTGATATTGATGTGAATTACAATCTGCAAAAAACTGTCATGTGGAAAAAATCACATATGGTTTACAATTAACAGTACTAAAAAATAACTACAAAATAATGAAACTTCTCTCACCATAGCCAGAATGTTATCAATTCGAAAGTTTTTTCAAACAGAAACCAGAAATGAAATTATGTAGAAATTACCACACTGAAATTCAGAAATATTGTGACTTTGAAATTAGAAAAATAGCAAAAATGACAAAAAATGAAATGTTCCAAAATATCATACAGAGGGACTTAACTTGAGTGAACGCCGCCTCTTGATCTCACTGGTTGACCTATTTCTAGGACGACAATTTTGGCTTGGCTTGATTGCTCTTCCTTATACGGTTTTGACCAATATTATATCCGTGATTTATCGGGAAGTTCGCCAATGGGTCGATCAGTATTACCATTCAATCTTTGGGTCCAGAAAAAACTCGATGTTGAAGTTACAAAATTATCCAAATTTGTGACCAGAATCCATAAAAGTAATTCAAGGCTATCCGAATTTAATCGTTAAAAAAAACTAATGCCTTTACAGCTGAATTAATTAGCCCAACTAAATTTCCAATTGTATCTAACAAATGGCTTCACGACACCTCTGCTGCAATTTACTATATTATTTATATCTGTCTAAACACTAAAGATCTTCGAAGAGTAATGAATTTATATCTCGTGAATTTTAAATCTATCTGAAAAGCAGATTATAGAAGTACTAAAAAACTGATAAAAGAAACGTAAAAAAAAACAAAACACTACGCCGAACTAATTTTGAATAAAACGAACCGCTGACAACAATGACATCTATCTCCGCATTGACGAACTCTCCAATCACAGATTACAACACCCAATTCGAAAATCGAAAATGAAATCTATAATAAACAATAAGAAAATTGAGATGAAAACTATAATGAATTATGAGAATTAATTTTGAAAATTGAAAACGAAAACTGTAATGACATTAACTAGAATTTATGAAATATAGCATAACCGTGAAATGTAATATTGAATTTTGAAATTGAATAAATTGATGAAATAAATCAAAGAACGATATTTTTATATAATTATTAAAAACAAACTTTAACACGATTCATGATACAGGGGTGAAAAGATCGCTTTCAAAGTTAGGGATGACAAAATCGTGAAAAATCAATTTTTTCAAATTAGAACCCCATTTTTTATGGCAGATATTGAATCTACGTAAAAAAATAATGTGAGTGTATGCATCACACCCTTGCCCTCTAGTGGATATTTTCTGAGTTAGTCACAAAAAACTGTTTTTCGTCTCGAATTTTCTGCTATTTCTTTTCCCTTCTCGCCAAAAAGATGAAATTTTCAGGAACTGTTATTTGAACCATGCTGTAGATTTTCACTCCTTCTTGAAACCGACTTCAAGTTACTATTAGGAGTACCATGGCAAACTCTCGCAGTTATAACTAGAGAAGACGCTCAAAGTTTTGACCGTTAATTTCTAGACATTTATTTATACGTCTCAGGAATGCTTCATGCGTTGCTCTTCTTATTTCATCGGAAGGAAGAGATCTGCAAAAGTGTTTAAAAACCAAATTGAGTTTCAAAACTATGAATCTGAAAATCTATACAAACCTGAACGCATTTCTGACTCGTTCTATGCAGTCCTCTTTATCAATCAGGGGAGTTGAGTAGACAATATTTTTTATCCTACCCCAAACATAATAGTCTAAAGGAGTTAAATCGGGAGAACGTGGTGGCCATCTTCAAATAGCCTGTATAGGATATTTGACACATTGAGTGAATTGATTGAAGGCGCGCCATCTTGTTGATACCATAAGTCATTATGGTTCTGTATTGGCGGCTCAATTATTTGAGTCAATATGTCAGAATATCTATCTCCTAAGGGAGATCATTCTTCGAATAATGCAAACATGTGTAGTGTTCTATCTTACCAGTTAAAGTCCCATCATAAATGTGAACATCGAGAATTGCATTACATTTGATGGCGCAAAAAACATTGAAACTCCAGGTCTCTTGAAAGTTCCATTGTCTGAAGTGGTGGTTGTTCTCTTCATCCCAATAATGACTGTTATGCCTATTGAAAGAACCATTCTTTGTGAATTTAGATTCATCTGTCCAAATTATACAGTCCAAAAAGTTTTCATTCTCTTGAAATCGAATAATCATAGCTTCGCAAAACTCTGTTCTCCTGACGAAATCAGTTTCCTTCAAATGCTGTACTCTATGAATTTATATGGGTGCATTTCATGTTTTTTTATATTCTCCAAACACTCGATTGAGATAATGCCAGAGCAATCTCGGCATCTTTGAGAGAATTTTGAGGATTCACACGAAAATATGCAAGAACTGTAATTTCGTTTTTCTCATTTTCTACTACACTTTTTCCTCTGTGTATAGTGTTCTTAACGAAAGATCCGACATTTCTAAAGTTTGTCATGGTTCTGTTAATGGTATCTCTCGTTGGTCTGGGTCGGTCAGGGAACCTCTCAATGAACAGTCGAATCGTTCTGTCTACAACTTTATTACATTCTCCATGAAGTAGAATGAGATTTAAATAATCTTCATTGGTAAAATTAGGCATAGTGATCGATTTTATAACTCAACACGAATTATCACCGAATTAATAGTTAACACAAAATGCTACTGAATAAAGAGGAATTTGGCAGATGTAATTAATTATATCTATCATTAAAAAAAAAGAATGTAAAAGACGGTAAGTTTTTGCATATGGATCATAAGGAATTATTTATTTATCACTAGAGAGGAAACCGTTGGCCGATTAGTTGAAATGAAGAGGTTTCCGATACAAATTACCAAAACATGGTTTAAGTAACAGTTCCTGAAAATTTCATCTTTTTGGCGAGGAGGGAAAGGAAATAGCTGAAAATTCAAGACGAAAAACAGTTTTTATGAATAACTCTGAAAATATCCACTTTAGGGCAAGGGTGTGATGCATACACTAACATTATTTTTTAACGTAGATTCAATATCTGCCATAAAATGGAGTTCTAATTTGAAAGAATTGATTTTTCACGATTTTGTCATCCCTAACTTTGAAAGCGATTTTTTCTCCCCTGTATCATGAATCGCGATTTCGATTTTTAAATTGTATATGTACATCAATCTTACATCTTGAAAAATCCCAAAATGAAAATTTTCCATCCAAAAACCTCGAAGTTATTCTTGTTTCAGCGGAGCTCTATTTTCGATTTTTTCTCGAATTTTCCTGCCCAGAGTGAATCTTCCAACCAAAACTGAAAAATGTTACATCAAAATAACTTGAAATTTTCTAAGGAATCTATTTCTGCAATAAAAAAATGGTGTAATTTGAAAAACGGAAGTTGACGTCATTTCCGGAAAAACCGGAGGTGCTCGTGCCTTGAAAATATTTTAGATTTCATCAGCATCGTGAAATACTTATAAGTGCTGAATTTCATGAAAATACGTTCAGTTGTTTCCCGTATAAATATGGGTGAGGTTCCTCGTGAAAGACCCTGTATATATGCACAATTGTGTGTGGTTAGTGATGTATAATATTATTAAAATACGAGCGGCAGATTTATTTCAACAGTGATTGAACAGTTTGAACTGAGGTTTGAAAAAATTTCGATTAAATTCTGAATATACGACTTCAATATCCCCATGTCCAAATCATCATCAAATTAATCACATATTGACACAAACGCTCAATTATTCACTAACTCAAATCCTCATTAATAGTTTTATTGATAATAAATCTCACTAAGAACCTTCAAATACATTGCAACAAGCTCGTAAAATTAATAATTTCCTACTAAATCACAACATACACCACTACATGATTCAAGAAAGCCATTGTGTAGGAACAAGGTAATTATTTGAGTAGCAAACATACTGTATTTACTTTCTACAGATATGTTATTTAAAGTTTGTAACAAAATGAAAACGCATCCTTTGAAGGATTTCACCGACAAAGCAATCACAGAAAATCGTTAAGGAATTCATAACCTTCTCTGCGATTTTCTCCGCATGGGATATATCCAAAAAAATTAATAAAAAGTTTTTAAAAAAGAACTTTGTTTTTTAAAAGAGATCAAAACAAAAAATTTCGATGGCGATGATTCTAATTTTTATGGTATTGCAAAACGAAAAAAATCGACAATTATCAATGAAAATAATATCTGGCAAATGTCCAACACGACCACGCTGACAGAAGCAAAGTCTTTCATCGAAAATTTAATCAATTTTTGGCAAAATGTCTGGCCTATTTCGGTTTTCGCATCACAGCTTTTGAGTTTTAAGGTTGCAATCGATTCAATTGGCTCTGTCCTTAAAACAGCCCCACACACATAATCCAGTGGTGTTGAATCACACGATCTGGCTGGTCATTTAACAGCTGAATTTCGTACCAACAAATTTGGGTTGCAATTAATTGATAGTCTTATTGGTTCAAACGCATGTAACAGTGTATAGATCTTAATGGGTATTATTATGAAAAACAATAGAGCGATTTTCGATGATCAATATTTTTTTCTGATCCCGAAATACAATAGGTATACAGGGTCTTTCACGAGGAACCTCACCCATATTTATACGAAAAACTACTGAACGTATTTTCATGAAATTCAGCACTTATAAGTATTTCCCGATGCTGATGAAATCTAAAATATTTTCAAGGCATGAGCACCTCCGGTTTATCCGGAAATGACGTCAATTTTCGTTTTTCAAATTACAACACCAATTTTTTTGCAGAAATAGATTCCTCAGAAAATTTCGAGTTATTTTGATGTTTTGGTTGGAAAATTCTCTCTGAGCGGGAAAATTCGAAAAAAATCGAAAATAGAGCTCCGCTGAAACTAGAATGAATAACTTCGAGGTTTTTGGACGGAAAATTTTCATTTTTGGGATTTTTCAAGATGTAAGATCGATGTATCCACTTTAGAAATCAAAATCGCGATTTATGATACAGGGGTGAAAAATCGCTTTCAAAGATAGGGATGACAAAATCGTGAAAAACTTTTTTATCAAATTAGAACCCCATTTTTAATGGCAGATATTGAATCTACATTAAAAATAATGTGAATATATGCATCACACCTTTGCCCTAAAGTGGATATTTTCTGAGTTATTCACAAAAACTGTTTTTCGTCTTGAATTTTCAGCTATTTCTTTTCCCTTCACGCCAAAAAGATGAAATTTTCAGGAACTGTTACTTGAACCATGTTTCATATTTCACTACCCTAATATGCAAGAGAAAAAAAGTTACAGGTTGTTCCTAAATAGATGGCGAATTTAGATTCGATTTGTATCGGAAACCTCTTTATTTCAACTAATCGGCCATCGGTTTTCTCTCAGGGATAAATTAATAATTCCTTATGAACCATATGCAAAAACTTACCATCTTTTACATTTACATTCTTTTTTTTTAATGATAGATAGCATTAATTACATCTGCCAAATTCCTCTTTATTCAGTAGCATTTTGTGTTTACTATTAATTTGGTGATAATTTGTATTAAGTAATAAAATCGATCACTATGCCTAATTTTACCAATGAAGATTATTTAAATCTCATTATACCTCATGAAGAATGTAATAAAGTTGTATATAGAACGATTCGACTGTTCATTGAGAGGTTTCCTGACCGACCCAGACCAACGAGAGATACCATTAACAGAACCATGGAAAACTTGAGAAATGTCGGATCTTTCGTTAAGAAAACTATACACAGAAAAAAAATGTGTAGTAGAAAATGAGAACAACGAAATTACAGTTCTTGCATATTTTCGTGTGAATCCTCAAAATTTTCTCAAAGATGCCGAGATTGCTCTGGGATTATCTCAATCGAGTGTTTGGAGAATATAAAAATCATAAAATGCACCCATATAAATTCAATAGGGTACAGCATTTGAAGGAAACTGATTTCATCAGGAGAACATAGTTTTGCGAAGCTATGATGATTCGATTTCAAGAGAATGAAAATTTTTGGACTGTATAATTTGGACAGATGAATCTAAATTCACAAAGAATGGTTCTTTCAATAGGCATAACAGTCATTATTGGGATGAAGAAAACAACCACCACCTCAGACAATGGAACTTTCAAGAGACCTTTAGTTTCGATGTTTTTGCGCCATCAAAAATAATGCAATTCTCGATGTTCACATTTATGATGGGACTTTAACTGGTAAGATAGAACACTACTCATGTTTGCATTATTTAAAGAATGTTCTCCCTTAGGAGATAGATATCCTGACATATTGACTCAAATAATTGAGCCGCTAGTACAGAACCATAATGACTTATGGTATCAACAAGATGGCGCGCCTCCACACATTTCACTCAATGTGTCAAATATCCTATACAGGCTATTTGAAGATCGATGGTTGGCGAACAATGGTCCACATCTTTGGCCGCCACGTTCTCCCGATTTAACTCCTTTAGACTATTATGTTTGGCGTAGGATAAAAATATTGTCTACTCAAGTCCCCTGACTGATAAAGAGGACTGCATAGAGCGAGTCAGAAATGCGTTCAGGTTTGTTTAGATTTTTAGATTCATAGTTTTGAAACTCAATTTGGGTTTTAAACGCTTTTGCAGATCTCTTCCTCCCGATGAAATAAGAAGAGCAGAGCACGAAGCATTCCTGAGACGTAGGTATAAATAAATGTCTAGAAATTAACGGTCAAAACTTTGAGCATCCTCTCTAGTTATAACTGCGAGAGTTTGCCATGGTTCTCCTAATAGTAACTAGAAGTCGGTTTCAAGAAGGGGTGAAAAATCTACAGCATGGTTCAAATAACAGTCCCTGAAAATTTTATCTTTTTGGCGTGAAGGAAAAGAAATAGCTGAAAATTCAAGACGAAAAACAGTTTTTTGTAAAGAAAATATCAACTTTAGGGCGAGGGTGTGATGCATACACTCACATTATTTTTAACGTAGATTGAATATCTGCCACAACAAAATGGGGTTTAAATTTGAAGAAATTGATTTTTCACGATATTTTCATCCTTTACTTTAAAAGCGATTTTTTCACCCCTGTATCATGAATCACGATTTCGATTTTTAAGTGAATATATCGATCTTACATCTTGAAAAATCCCAAAAATGAAAATTTTCCATCCAAAAATCTCGAAGTGATTCTTGTTTCAGCGGAGCTCTATTTTCGTTTTTTCTCGAATTTTCCCGCTCAGAGAGAATTTTCCAACCAAAACTGAAAAATGTTACATCAAAATAACTTGAAATTTTCTAAGGAATCTATTTCTGCAATAAAAAAATGGTGTTGTTATTTGAAAAACGGAAGTTGACGTCATTTCCGGAAAAACCGGAGGTGCTCATGCCTTGAAAATATTTTAGATTTCATCAGCATCGTGAAATACTTATAAGTGCTGAATTTCATGAAAATACGTTCAGTAGTTTCCCGTATAAATATGGGTGAGGTTCCTCGTGAAAGACCCTGTATATATATTCTTTTGAACTTTTGGCTTACAATATTTAGTTAGCAAACAATAAAGCATATAGATCAAAGGTTAGAGACGGGTTGTCATAAAATTCGGAGTATCACATAAAAGCCTAGAGAAAAAACCCCAGTGAAAAAACCCTGGCTCCCGCCTAATTGTGTAGAAAAATAAGCTTAAATAGATTTTAGGACTTCTTTCTTCAATTGATGGAGACAGAGACATCTTCAAGTTGCCCACATCGAATCTGTAAATAAAAAGACAAAAGCAGAATAAAGAACTGAATAACAAAAATGCGTATCATATTCGTTTGAAATTTATAACCCATTCCAAGAAAAAATCAGGAAACATCATGAATAGCCCTAAAACCATCTTGAAATTTATATATGGGACAACTATTGATGAGATGCGGTATTGTTTCTTCTGCTTCTCCACATTCACAACTTGCGCTTGGAACTGAGTTCCATCTGAATAGCATGCTATTGGTACGACCATGACCCGTTCTCAAACGATTGAGAACTGTCCAAATTCTTCTTGGAAGATCAAAACCATTAATAATGGTTTACGTGACTTCAATCTGGGAATTCTATTTTGTGGAATATATGAAATCATTGGGAATAAAATGGGAAAAGAATGATATTTGTTTCAAGAATTCAAAGCTGCAATCTCTCTGCGATTATGGGGAGGGACAATGTTAGACAAAACTGGTAAGCAATGAACCGGTACCCGTAATTATTCTCATGGATGTATTCAATTGTGCATCAATTTTTTGTGTATGTGCACTATTAAACCATACAGAGCAACAATACTCAGATGCAGAAAAGACTATAGGGCTAGATATGATGTGCGAAGAGTGGAAGCATCAGCACCCCAAGGTGATCCAGCTATTATCTGAAGAATATTATTCCTAGTTTTCAGTTTTAGACTCTGATCATTAAAATGGGCCTTATAATTGAGAGATAAATCTATTTAAACTGAGTATTTTGGATAGAAATTATGTTTTATAGAAGATACATTGAAAGTTACTGATAATTTCCTATATTTTTCATGATTTTTCAGATGGAAACTAGAAACTACTGTTTTGTAGGGATTTGGACATAAACGCCACAACAAATTAATTCTTTAAAATTTCCAAATCAGATGACATTATGTTTTCCGGAGTATGGAAATCCGAATGTTGGTAAGGAATAGCAATGTCGTCGGCATAAACAAATATCTGAGATGATGTAGTGGTTAAATCACTAAGATATAAATTGAAAAGTAAAGGAGCTAAAACTGATCCTTGAGGAAGACCGTTTTTCAATGTTCTGAGAACTACTCTCATTGTCAATAAAAACACGAAACCTCATCAGATAACATATTCTCTAATAATCAATACAGTGGATAACTCTGACATAGCTCTTTCCTGTAGCTGTGCTCCAGCATCCCATGTATTACAGCAAGATCGCCCACTTTGATTTTGATATTGCCAGAAGTCTCACTTTGATAACTATCAAAAGAGGTTCCTTCTTAAAAATATGCTTCATAAATAAAAACAATAATTGTATGAATAATAGAACAGACATTAAAGAACTGAGCAATATTTACAAGGGATAACCCCGAAAAATGTTAAACTCCACCTCATAAATATCAAAATGAAGAAAAGATACCACAAAAGTCATCTTTCTGTGCTCTCCTCTTTCTGTGGTTCTCTCGACCTAGAAATATTAATGACAATGCGTATTTTCAATTGAATTCCTCTTGCTGTTGTTTTTAGCATAGAATGTAGAAATATTCGTGTGAACTCAAGGGTAATACCACTAGAGGTGAGAATTTTTGAGAACAATCTTGTTTTTTGGGAATTATGCGTGCGTTTAGATTTCACGAAACAAAGTTATCCTTAAAATTGTAGGATCGAATATGATCCCTACTTATGCGTTTCGTCCGTGGCGCACACATTTGGCCTCATCAGTATTGCTTTTGTTGGACATGCCATAGACGCAGGGGTTTAGAAGTTTTAGGAGCCGCCGGGAGTTGAACCCGGGCACCTAGTACCTAGTCGGTGTGAAACTGGAGCGCTTACCTCTAGGCCACCAGAGCGCTGTGAATTAAGCTATGCGTGGCTATATAGAGTGCCGCCAAGAGGTCCCTACACACTACCCTGCCGCTGACAGAGTGCCGCTACACACTCCTTACCAGTGACGGAGGAACGAAACCAATGCGTGTCACAAGGTCAGTAGGTATAGCCGGGTGATGGCCACCTGAGCTGAGCTACACCACACGGTATGGTGCGGACGGGTGATGTGAACCTAAGCAAATCCGCAATACCGCGGCAGACCATGAATATTGTACGGAATGGGTAAGGCGTCTAGAGTTTCGTTGGAAGTTGCAGAGAGGAGCGAGTATACTTCAAGCGTCAACCGTCTGCTTTTCCAAGACACGTCGTAAAGACAACCGTTTCCATCACGTCGGGGTCACCAATGCAGGACCGAATATGTTCCCTACTTATGCGTTTCGTCCCTGGCGCACACATTTGGACTCATCAGTATGGCTTGTGTGCGCCATGCCATAGACGCAGGGGTTAGAAGTTTGAAGGAGCCGCCGGGAGTTGAACCCGGCACCTAGTACATAGTCGGTGTGAAACTTGAGCGCTAACCTCTAGGCCACCAGAGCGCTATGAATTAAGCTATGCGTGGCTATATAGAGTGCCGCCAAGAGATCCCTACACACTCCCCTGCCGCTGACAGAGTGCCGCTAAAAATACCACGAGCCGAAGGCGAGTGGTATTTCGGGATCACTTTGTTGAGTGAAATTTGTATAATTTTCAAAAACGACAGTGTTCTAGAAAAAAATTCGGAATATTTGGAAAGATCATTCAACAATATAAATCAAACGAAATAAAAAATAGTTTTTTTATTCAAAAATAACCAGAGAGAAGCATAACAACAAATTATTCATCTTTATTCACAAAATAATAATTATTGATAGTACAATTATTATACACATTACGAGCATTATTTTCGAATGATGAAGTAGATACTGATGTTGTTTCTTGAAATTAGGCATGATGAACCCTCTCCTCCGCGCCAAGCAAGCTCCAATGCAGCAATAAAATGAAATTTTCTGTTCAAACCGTCTGGATTATCTTCTTTACATAAGTTGACCATCTTTTTGTGTTGCTCCAAAGACAGCGCCTTGGCACTAACTTTTCTTTTCTCAGGGTCCACTTGCAAAATACGCCTCTTGGCATTTCGTGCATCCCGCGCCGTTTTAAAAGCCACGTCTGTGAATGGATCGAACTTAACGCCCCATTCGGAATAGAATTTTTCCTGCAGCTGTTTGGCAGTATTATTCCACAAGGTTTTTATGACACTTTCCTTGTAGTCTGATCCATCTCTTTTCTTCATATTGAAAGCCCAGTCTAGCATAATATTATTGAGCTCTGACAAACTTGTTTTTTCATTTACAAGGTATTCCCAGGCAGCACAGACTTCACTGTATTAAGCGGCACACTTTTCTTCACACTTTCCTCAATTGAAATAATATTACAATTCCCAAAACGTTTCATTTTTATGATGTAGTATAATGTTGAATGATCACTTATAATACCACAAGAGCTTCAAAATTATCAGGTATTTCCCGATAGGTTCGTTGCAAACAAATGAAGGAGTCAAGTTTTCAGGTTAAAAAATCACGAGCGCGAAGCTGAGTGATTTTTCCTGAAGAACTTGACGATTTTATTTGTTTGCAGGAACCTATCGGGAAATACTGATAATTTTGAAGCTCGTGTATATTCGAGGGATTATTTTTCTGTCCCAAATGTCGGCCAATAGAATTGCACCATGAGACGAAATGTACAGTTAACAAATAAAAATTTCATAATGAATAAAACAACATTCAATTAAGAATCAGGGTAGTGCAATTAAAAATACAATTGTTGTAAACATTGGTGCATGTTTTCTTCAAGTCAGAGTTATCGGTAATGGTCCCAGAAGAGGTAGATGGCATGAGCATATAGATCAAAGGTTAGAGACGGGTTGTCATAAAATTCGGAGTATCACATAAAAGCCTAGAGAAAAACCCCAGTGAAAAAACCTGGCTCCCCGCCTAATTGTGTAGAAAAATAAGCTTAAATAGATTTTAGGACTTCTTTCTTCAATTGATGGAGACAGAGACATCTTCAAGTTGCCCACATCGAATCTGTAAATAAAAAGACAAAAGCAGAATAAAGAACTGAATAACAAAAATGCGTATCATATTCGTTTGAAATTTATAACCCATTCCAAGAAAAAAATCGGAAACATCATGAATAGCCCTAAAACCATCTTGAAATTTATATATGGGACAACTATTGATGAGATGCGGTATTGTTTCTTCTGCTTCTCCACATTCACAACTTGCGCTTGGAACTGAGTTCCATCTGAATAGCATGCTATTGGTACGACCATGACCCGTTCTCAAACGATTGAGAACTGTCCAAATTCTTCTTGGAAGATCAAAACCATTAATAATGGTTTACGTGACTTCAATCTGGAATTCTATTTTGTGGAATATATGAAATCATTGGGAATAAAATGGGAAAAGAATGATATTTGTTTCAAGAATTCAAAGCTGCAATCTCTCTGCGATTATGGGGAGGGACAATGTTAGACAAAACTGGTAAGCAATGAACCGGTACCCGTAATTATTCTCATGGATGTATTCAATTGTGCATCAATTTTTGTGTATGTGCACTATTAAACCATACAGAGCAACAATACTCAGATGCAGAAAAGACTATAGGGCTAGATATGATGTGCGAAGAGTGGAAGCATCAGCACCCCAAGGTGATCCAGCTATTATCTGAAGAATATTATTCCTAGTTTTCAGTTTTAGACTCTGATCATTAAAATGGGCCTTATAATTGAGAGATAAATCTATTTCAACTGAGTATTTTGGATAGAAATTATGTTTTATAGAAGATACATTGAAAGTTACTGCTAATTTCCTATATTTTCCATGATTTTCAGATGGAAACTGAAACTACTGTTTTGTAGGGATTTGGACATAAACGCCACTCAACTAATTAATTCTTTAAAATTTCCAAATCAGATGACATTATGTTTTCCGGAATTTGGAAATCCGAATGTTAGTAAGGAATAGCAATGTCGTCGGCATAAACAAATTTCTGAGATGATGTAGTGGTTAAATCACTAAGATATAAATTGAAAAGTAAAGGAGCTAAAACTGATCCTTGAGGAAGACCGTTTTTCAATGTTCTGAGAACTACTCTCATTGTCAATAAAAACACGAAACCTCATCAGATAACATATTCTCTAATAATCAATACAGTGGATAACTCTGACATAGCTCTTTCCTGTAGCTGTGCTCCAGCATCCCATGTATTACAGCAAGATCGCCCACTTTGATTTTGATATTGCCAGAAGTCTCACTTTGATAACTATCAAAAGAGGTTCCTTCTTAAAAATATGCTTCATAAATAAAAACAATAATTGTATGAATAATAGAACAGACATTAAAGAACTGAGCAATATTTACAAGGGATACCCCCGAACAATAAACTCCACCTCAAAAATATCACAATGAAGAAAAAGATACCACAAAAGTCATTTTTCTGTGCTCTCCTCTTTCTGTGGTTCTCTCGACCTAGAAATATTTATGACAACGCGTATTTTCAATTGAATCGCTTTTGCTGTTGTTTTCCGCATAGAATGTAGAAATATTCGTGTGAACTCGTATTTTCAAAGGTAATACCACTAGAGGTGAGAATTTTTTGAGAACAATCTTGGTTTTTGGGAATTATGCGTGCGTTTAGATTTCACGAAACAAAGTTATCCTTAAAATTGTAGGATCGAATATGATCCCTACTTATGCGTTTCGTCCCTGGCGCACACATTTGGACTCATCATTATGGCTTGTGTGGGCCATGCCATAGACGCAGGGGTTTAGAAGTTTTAGGGAGCCGCCGGGAGTTGAACTCGGGCACCTAGTACCTAGTCGGTGTGAAACTTGAGCGCCTACCTCTAGGTCACCAGAGCGCTATGAATTAAGCTATGCGTGGCTATATAGAGTGCCGCCAAGAGGTCCCTACACACTCCCCTGCCGCTGACAGAGTGCCGCTACACACTCCTTACCAGTGACGGAGGAACGAAACCAATGCGTGTCACAAGGTCAGTAGGTATAGCCGGGTGATGGCCACCTGAGCTGAGTTACACCACACGGTATGGTGCGGACGGGTGATGTGAACCTAAGCAAATCCGCAATACCGCGGCAGACCATGAATATTGTACGGAATGGGAAAGGCGTCTAGAGTTTCGTTTGAAGTTGCAGAGAGGAGCGAGTATACTTCAAGCGTCAACCGTCTGCTTTTCCAAGACACGTCGTAAAGACAACCGTTTCCATCACGTCAGGGTCACCAATGTAGGACCGAATATGTTCCCTACTTATGCGTTTCGTCCCTGGCGCACACATTTGGACTCATCAGTATGGCTTGTGTGCGCCATGCCATAGACGCAGGGGTTAGAAGTTTGAAGGAGCCACCGGGAGTTGAACCCGGCACCTAGTACATAGTCGGTGTGAAACTTGAGCGCTAACCTCTAGGCCACCAGAGCGCTATGAATTAAGCTATGCGTGGCTATATAGAGTGCCGCCAAGAGATCCCTACACACTCCCTGCCGCTGACAGAGTGCCGCTAAAACCACGAGCCGAAGGCGAGTGGTATTTCGGGATCACTTTGTTGAGTGAAATTTGTATAATTTTCAAAATACGACAGTGTTCTCAAAAAAATTCGAATCTCGTGTGGTATTTGGAAAGATCATTCAACAATATAAATCAAACGAAATAAAAATAGTTTTTATTCCAAAATAACCAGAGAGAAGCATAAAAACAAATTATTCATCTTTATTCACAAAATAATAATTATTGATAGTACAATTATTATACACATTCTTCTTCTTCCGGTGTTTATCCTCTTTGGATGTTAGCGATCACATTTGACCATATGATTTTATTAACCGCTGAACGGAACAGCGTAGCTGACGTCATTCCAGTCCATTGTCTCAGATTTTTAAGCCAGGACACTCTCCTACGCCCTGGTCCTCTCTTGCTCTCGATTTTGCCTTGGAGAATTAGTTGAAGTATTCTATACTTTTCATTGCGCATTACGTGACCAAAGTAGCTTGCCTTCTTCATCTTTATAGTTCTTATTATTTCGCAGTCTTTCTGTATTCTATTTAGGATGGTCTGGTTGGTGACACGATGTATATACGATACTCGCATCATGCGGCGGTAACACCACATTTCAAAAGCCTGTAGACGTTTGATGGAGGCTTCAGTTAATGTCCACGCCTCAGCGCCATACAGTAACACCGAGAACACGTAGCAACGCAGGACCCGAGTTCGAACCTGAATACTGAGGCTCATATTGCATAATATCTTTCTCATGTTGTTGAAAGTGCTTCTAGCTTTTTCTATCCGCGTTCGGACTTCCGTGAGTGATCCCAGTTAGAGTTTAGGTCGCATCCTAATATACACATTACGAGCATTATTTTCGAATGATGAAGTAGATACTGATGTTGTTTCTTGAAATTAGGCATGATGAACCCTCTCCTCCGCGCCAAGCAAGCTCCAATGCAGCAATAAAATAAAATTTTCTGTTCAAACCGTCTGGATTATCTTCTTTACATAAGTTGACCATCTTTTTTGTGTTGCTCCAAAGACAGCGCCTTGGTACTAACTTTTCCTTACTCAGGGTCCACTTGCAAAATACGCCTCTTGGCATTTCGTGCATCTCGCGCCGTTTTAAAAGCCACGTCTGTGAATGGATCGAACTTAACGCCCCATTCGGAATAGAATTTTTCCTGCAGCTGTTTGGCAGTATTATTCCACAAGGTTTTTATGACACTTTCCTTGTAGTCTGATCCATCTCTTTTCTTCATATTGAAAGCCCAGTCTAGCATAATATTATTGAGCTCTGACAAACTTGTTTTTCATTTACAAGGTATTCCCAGGCAGCACACACTGTATTAAGCAGCACACTTTTCTTTACACTTTCCTAAATTGAAATAAATTACAATTCCCAAAACGTTTCATTTTTATGATGTAGTATAGTGTTGAATGATCAATTTAATTCTTTTTGCTTTTGTTTCAACATGGAATGTACCTAGTGTATTCTACTAGTCTCATGATTATTTAGGGACGACGCTTTTCTTTCCTTAATGCTGTTTTTCACGTTTTCACACAACTTTGTTAAATATGAAGTGAGTAGAACAATGTTTATTGTGATCAGTCTTTATCTGTTTGTTGGATTCATCTAACTTTTAGTTGTTGCATTGTGGAAGCCCACAAAGATTTCTGATATGTTTTTTGCACCCAGAAGAACGGACTAAGCCTTGTTTCAAAATATACGAGTCAACCAATGTTAATTGATATTAATTTTTCATAAACTCAATAGGAAGAGAAATGTCAAAAAGTCAGTCAGGAATTTCAATGCTCGATGCTGTCACAGCTACGTATTCGATTGACATCATCGGTCGAACTTATTGATGCAGTTTCAGTAGGGGAAAATTTATCGTTTTAAGTCATTTACGGTGAAATAATGTACGTTGTTAAAATTTAAGAAAGCACTGACGTGGGTTTTGAGGAACGGAGAATTTGAGTTTCGAACCAAACTCAAGGAAATCTATGAGTAGTTATTTTTAATTTGAGGTATAGGTCTGTTCATTAATTGTGTCTGTTGTATTTGTATCGCATTATTCCAGAGTACGGTAATAGACTAGAAAAAGCGCGTAAAAGCTCCTTCCCTCACATTAATGCATTTCTACATTTTTAATTTTTCGTTTGATATTCTGAGTTGATCGATAAATCGAAATCGCCGTTTTCGAAACGATCGAACACATTCCTCTCTTGTGGCCCTTGGAAATCGTTCGAGTGAATCCTCGAGGCGGACCAGATCTCAATCTACCGGCACCGAATCCGGTCTATCCTTCTCGCGCCGCCGTACGCGCACAGCCTACTCAGCATTGATATCTCGGAGATAATGGAACCGAACGAATTACGCTGCCCGCATAACCCCAAATTAACCGACCCAAAACCGTAATAAGGTACAATTTTTATATTAACTTAATTGCAGTTCATAAACTGTTTAATAACATGTTATTATTTTTATGGTCTTTTTAGTAAAACTACCTGTTAAAGTGACATTAAATAAATAATGCGGAGAGGTGCTATTATTTCTTGCGGTTTGAGATGTGTTTTATTCAACGGGGATTGAGAGGATTGAGATTGGAGAGATTTGGATTCAGATTAAGATTAGGTATTGGTGTTGCAATCTTATATGAGCGGATTTCGGAAAGAGTAACCAGTCTTATTTTTCGCGGGCTGTTTATTATAATATATTGGGAGTACAAATTAATTCGGTCCGTTTTTTTCGTTAAAAAACATTTTATTTATTATCAAAATGAAAAAACATGTTATTCAAAGTATTGTCCATCGGTAGCCACAACTTTTGTCCACCTTTCTGGCAATTTTCGGATTCCATCTCTGAAAAATGAGTCCTCTCTGGACGCAAACCATGAATCGAGCCATTCTTGAATTTCTTGGAAAGAAGTGAAGCGGTGTCCAGCCAAATCGTGATGCATCCGTCGGAACAACCAATAATCACAAGGAGCAATGTCTGGCGAATATGGCGGGTGGGGTAGGACCTCCCATTTCGACGTATTCAAGTAATTTTTAACGACAATTTGCTGTCGTTCGAGCAGCAGTCCACTGATGAAAAATCGCTTTTCAAAGTTGCGCGGTTTCAACTCGTATGGGACCCAATTTCCTTTGCTTTTGAACCATTCCCATGTTCTTTAAGCGCACGGAAATGACTTGTTGAGTGACTCCCAACGATCCTGCAAGCTCTTGTTGCGTTTGGCACGGATCTTGATCGAGCAATTCCTCCAATTCGGCGTCTTCGAACTTTTCGGCTGGACCGGGCGCTCCTTGTCTTCAACACTAAAATTTCCATTTTTGAAGCGTCGAAACCACTCTCTACATGATTTATCAGATGGCGCAGATTCACCATAAACTTCCACAAGTGATCGATGCGCTTCAGCGGCACTTTTCTTCCAATTAAAAAGAAAATCAAAACTTCCCGCGAATGTTGTTTATTTAGCACAAAACTCGACATATTGTATGCTCAGAAAACCAATGTTGTTGTATAAAACTCGAAGCTTCGTTGACTGAATATGGTTGACAAAGGTCAAACCTTTCTAACAATGCCAAAAACATTTATCATTATTCAGTAAACAAATCAGCTAGAGCCATCTATTGAAAACGGGCCGAATTAATTTGTACTCCCAATAGTATAATTGTTTAATTTGAATGTGATTAAATAAAAACTTATTTAATAAGAATTCCAGATTTATTGTGTTTCAACAATACATTTGCAACAATTGTTTCGCTAAACTTTTGGCTTCTTCAGGCGAGTTCCATGTTGAACTACTCCAGAAAAATTGAGTCTTCCTTATATATTTCCCAAGATGGAAGAGAGGGAAACGGTATTCTAAATGCTTCTAGGATTTTTTATGGCATGTTTATCAATGGTGATCTGTTGACATGCGTTTGGACATTAAGTAAGATATTTTGCCTGTTATATCTGTTAATTTCCATTACTTCTAGAATATTAAGTCAACTGCTTTTGTTTTTATGTGCAAAATTTTGTAGTTTGAATCAACTATATGTCCCTCGTCCAAATGATGGCTCGCATGAGATGAGTTCTGTTTTTGGCGCTCTTGTTCACACGAACAGAGTGCCTATCATTTTGGCCGAATGTCTATAATTTTGGAATATAGAGCCGAAAATGGTCTCAATCGATGGGTTCGACTCGCTGATGAAGAATTCGTGGCGAAAGTTGAGTCTGTATCCTTTCTAGCGTCCAAAAGGAATCAGCTAGAGTTTTCATATTTTCAGAATAGGTTAATTGTCCAAATATCTCGGTCAAGTTCGTTATTGGGTCAAATCCGTCGGATGGTTCAGTAGTTATGAGCATCTTAAATTTTGTTTCCTCAATAACTACTAGAATATCCATCCGATCAAATTGATACTTGAAATATTGTTGAGGGAGGCTGCAACAAAACAGCTCGCAAAATTGTGCAGAAATCGTCTTGCTAGAAAATTTTTAAAATTCACAAAAAAAATTTTTAATCCTCACTATCTCATAAGATATCTTTCCGATTTCAATAAAAATTCGTGAATATATTGAGGTGATCGATATCTTAGTCATCCTCAAACTTCATTGCCGTAGCTCTTTTCCATCAAAAGATATGATCATTTTTCCATTTACTCAAATGAGAAGAGAAATGACTTGAAGTCCCGTGATTTTCTCTGAACTATGGCCATCACAGATCGATATTCGATTAACAAATGCCGGGCTCATTAAGCAGTGTAAGTTGGCGTAATAATAATCAAAATTTTTCATAACAAGAAATCATAGAGATAGAATTCAATCTCGGTGGCTGAAATAATATACGTTGTCAAATTTAAGAAAAAGCACTGACATAAGTTTTTAGGAGAAGGGAATTATAGCTTCGACAAAATTCAGGAAAAATTATGAGTAGTTATTTTTAATTTGAGATATAGGTTTGTTCATTCATTAACCTCTCATATTTGCATCAGATTGTCCCATAGTACGGGAAAAGACTATTGTTCACGTGATCAGAGTGCTTATAGATTTGTTATGGTTTGAATATTATGTTTTTTATGTTTTACTTTTTTATGTTTTTATTTTTATACTGGCTTACCTAGGTATACATAATGTACACCCCTCAGAAGCTAATTAAAGCTTGTGCGAGTTAGGTTAACCAGTGTGTGTTCTGTGTAGGCTTTGTTACTGTGTCCTTACGCCACCTTAGGCACAGCACTGTTAATTTTAGACCCAACAACTCGGAAGTAGCTCAACAAGAGCGCCAAAGCAACCTGACCTCACGTCAGTGCTTACCTAAATTTTTTATTCAGGAAACTACTCAGATGTTCCTTAATCCTCTTCTCGAAGTTCCTTCCGGTTTGTTCAATATATACTTTCTGGCATGAACCACAATTCAACTTATATACTTCTGTTTTTTGTTTTTTGGTATTTTGTCTTTATTATTTTTGATTAAATTTGTTCGAAATTCGAACATTATCCAAAAATATTCACCTTCGATAACATGGAACATTCCATTCAAATTAGTAAACAATCAAAACAGGCAGACCGACCGAAATCTGCTGACTGGCTAGAAACAGTTGACGTAACAAGGCACCCAGACAATATTCTGATACCAAATATGGCAATGATATTCTTATCGTCATTACTCAAATTAGTATATCAGTATATAAGATTAGCATATAATCAATAAAGCATCATTCATCATTAGTCTGATCAATACACCTCTTCGGCAACTGTGGAGTTAAGACATCCCTTGAACGTTCTGAGTCTGGTCGTTGAGTTGCCGAAACCTTCAAGGAAGTGTTGTTTCAAATCAAAGAAACAACAAATTACTTGAAATATTATTGGTTTCAAATGCTTTGTTGAAATTCCTTTTGTTATTCAAAAAATTTGCTTCTTTTTTTTTCACCTGTGCAATTTAGTGTTAAATATCTATTCTGTTCTATTTTGTCGTTTTTGGGGTAAATTAATGTTAAAGCTTGATTTGATAAGAATTTATTCAATATTTGGTCCACAATGTCAGGTTTGAAACCATTATTAAAAGAGATTTGCGTTATAGTATTGAGCTCACAGTCAAAATTCTGTTTCGTCATAGATGTTTTGATTAGTCTTTGTACTATGCTATTGAATGCTGCTAATTTTTGTGAATATGGATGATGTGACATTGAATGAATCGTTATGTCGGGGTAGGTTGGTTTGCGATAAATTGCAAAATCGTGTTTACTATTGATTTTTGAATTTGTTAAATCTAAAATATTTATTCTACCATTTTTTTCCTCTTCATACGTGAAATTTATATGAGGTGAAAGTTTATTGATGAGATCTAAAAACATGGTCAACTGTCTAATTGTTCCTATGAACAAACATAAAATATCATATACATAGCGGTACCAATACATGGAATTTTTAAAAAAATTACTTTTTTCTATTTCTTGTTTCAGGTAGTTCATTAAAAAATCGGCTAGTAACGGACTGAGGGTATTACCCATTGCTAAATTTTCTGCATTCATATAAAACTTGTTGTTGAATGTGAAATAAGTTTGCTGAAGACACGTATTAAGGCATTGTAAAATTTCATCTCTTAAAACGGTTTAACATCGAACTCGCCTAAAGAAGCCAAGAATTTGGCGAAAAAATTGTTGCAAATGTAGTGTTACAATATTGTTGAAACACAATAAATGTGGAAATTCTATTAAATAGGTTTTCATTCATTTACATTCAAATTAAATGAAAATATATTTATATCAAGTGAGGAACTCAACTATTCAAGATTAGAATAATAGTGTTCAAATTATGAAAAAAAAAAATTTAAAGCACTGACGCGAGATCAGAAGCTTTTGCTCGCTTGTTTCAAAAATATCTTTCCTGGCCCTGAAAGAGTGCGACACAAAAACAACAGAGATAAACAATATAAAAAAATCAGAGAACGACTATCATTAATTAAAGGCAAGCAAACTTAAAGTATTTCGTTTCTGCCACCCCTATTCCACTTTCAACTGTTGAAAATTGCAAGAATCTCTTACACTACAACTCGGCGTGCTCTACGCTCATGCATTTTCTACCTCAAATAGATCGGCTAACTTCATCATGTATCAGTATATTTAACATTTAATCCACAGTTAAGATCGATGAAAAACCAGCTGACAAAAAAAGAAACATGTGTAATTCGCTCAATTTCAATTCCTTGAATTTCCTTTTTGGCGCTCTTGTTCACCCGAACGGAGTGCCTATCATTTTGCCCGAATGTCTGTAATTTTGGAATATCGAGCCGAAAATGGTCTCAATCGATTGGGTTCGACTCCCCGATGAAGAATCCGTAGCAAAAGTTGAGTCTGTCCGGCCGTATCCTCTATAGCATCCAACAGAGCTGAGCTAGAGTTTTCATATTTTCATAATAGGTTAATTATCCGAATATCTCGGTCAAGTTCGTTATTGGGCCAAATCCGTCGGATGGTTCAGAAGTTATCAGCATCAGAAATTCTGTTCCCTCAATAACTACTAGAATATCCATACGATCAAGTTGATACTTGAAATATTGTTGAGAGAGGCTGCAACAAAACGGCTCGCATTTTCGCAGAAATCGTCACGCTAGAAAATTTTTAAAAATTCCCAAAAAAATTTTTAATCCGCACTATCTCATAAGATATTTTTCAGATTTCAATAAAAATTCGTGAATATATTGAGGTGATCGATATCTTATTTATCCTCAAATTTCATTGCCGTAGCTCTTTTCCATCTAAATATATGATAATTTGTTTCATTTACTCAAGAGAAAGAGAAATGACATAGGTCCCGATGATTTTCTTTGAGCGATAGCCATCACAGATCGATATTCGATTGACAAATGCCGGGCTCATTAATCAGTGTCAGTTGGCGTAATATTAATCAAAATTTTTCATAACTGGAAATCATAGAGAGAAATTCAATCTCGATGGCTGAAATAATATACGTTGTCAAAATTCAGAAAAGCACTAACGTCAGTTTTTAGGATAAGGGAATTATAGCTTCGTACAAATCTTGAGGAAAATTATGAAAGTTATTTTTATTTGAGATATAGGTTGTTCATTCATTAGGCGTTCATTATTTGCAACACATTGTCCCATAGTACGGGATAAGACTATTGTTCACCTGATCAGAGTGCTTATAGATTTGTTATGGTTTGAATATTTACTCATAAAGTAGCTCAAGAAGAGCTCCAAAGCAATCTGACGTCACGTCAGTGCTTTCTGAATTTTTTAAATAATCTCGTTAGAAGTGAACTCACTAGTGCCTAGTGTTTCAAATCGCGTTTTTCCTACAGTGCCCTACAAAAGACTTCTCAAATTTTTAAATAATGACAGTTTTTCCCTACTCAGGTCACCTATAATCTCACCTCTCTAAAAGGTACAGTACAATTTTTATCAAATACATGAATTATTTCTGCACATGCACTTATGAAACTGAATGTATTTATATTTCCTCTACACATCATGGTCATGGTCCTACTATTCAGATGGAACTCATTTCCAATCGCAAGTTGTGAATGTAGATATGCAGAAGAATTATTAGCTATTATAAATATGAAGATTGTTTTAGGGTTATTCATGATGTTTCCGATTTTTTCTTGCAATGGGATATAAATTCAGAATTTTTTCCCAAAATTGAACAGGCCTTTGCACTTTTGTAGCTTTCTTCAACTAGCTTTATAATTTGCCTGTACCTATGCATTGTCACTTATATTATACATTTGTACTTTCTTCGGCTAACGACCACAGTTGTCGATGCCGAATAGCTTAATGAATAAAATAACGAATCGGAGATAGCTATCTATCCGTTATCTCTAATACGTTATTGAATAGGACCGTTTGACAACAAGGGCACGAAAACACTACTTCAAGTTAGTACATTCGAACACTATTCTCGAAAACTAGAGGATAAGAATGCTGATTATATCAATATCGAGTTGAACGAATAAGTTAAACGACTGAATATTCTAATTTTTCCAAATGTTTTCCGTGAAATTTAATCAGCGAAATCATAAAAATCAGACAACATCTAACTAGAATAATTCGGCTGTGTGAACTTCTGGACCAACTCTGTCGGGTTGGCTCGAGCTCCCGTCTTATTAATTCGATTCGGAACAGGTTTCTGCTACATAAACTATTGTGTCCAACAAGCACTGATTCTTTCCAACACATTTGTTCGGATCTCTTCTTTGCCGATCTTACAGACTGTATTCTCACCTTCTCTATCTCTGTCACACATCAGGACGTTGATCGATATTGGAACTGCCAGGTTCGAAAACGACATTCGTCCAATCAAAAACATATACACGAATTTTTGGATCATTTTACGATCGAATGAAACGTAAATATTTAGAGAGTTCAAAGAGATGGAAGAAAAGTTACAAATCGAATATCAGTTTAAATGGGCGACGTTTTTTTTTATGGGCATTCAGAATTTAGTACTAGGAATTGCATGAAAACATCGTTAACCTAAAAATTTTATGTGAACTCTTATTTTGTGAATGGGACTCCCCGTATTTCATTTTCCTAATCGGTTAATCTCTTTCTTCTGATTTCACTAATATTGTATCTTCGAGGTTGTCTCTGGCAGTTTTCTTGAAATATATATATTTTCGTCCACATCTAAGGAAGCTGTGATACGCCACACGACAACGATATGATTTCTTTATATCAAACGAACCGTAGATAACAAACTAACTTATTTTTATTTTATTCATTTTTTAACTTAAAATTGAAATTGATTGTTCGAAATGTCCCCCACTACTAACATAACGATCATCTGTCAAATCAATTTGAGTTGCTGAAAGGATGTTCAGTGCATTATTAACTAATCTACAGGGTCTTTCACGAGGAACCTCACCCATATTTATACGGGAAACTACTCAACATATTTTCATGAAATTCAGCACTTATAAGTATTTCACGATGCTGATGAAATCTAAAATATTTTCAAGGCATGAGCACCTCCGGTTTTTACGGAAATGACGTCAACTTCCGTTTTCAAATTAGAAGACCATTTTTTATTGCAGAAATTCTGCAGAGATTTCTTAGAAAATTTCAAGTTATTTTGATGTAACATTTTTCAGTTTTGGTTGGAAAATTCTCTCTAAGCGGGAAAATTCGAAAAAAAATCGAAAATAGAGCTCCGTTGAAATAAGAATAACTTCGAGGTTTTTGGATGGAAAATTTTCATTTTGGGGTTTTTCAAGATGTAAGATTGATGTATCGACTTTGAAAATGGAAATCGCGATTCATGATACAGGGGTGCAAAAATCGCTTTCAATGTTAGGTATAACAAAATCGTGAAAAATCAATTTTTTCAAATTAGAACACCAATTTTTTCATGGCAGATATTGAATCTACGTTAAAAAATAATGTGAGTGTATGCATCACACCCTTGCCCTAAAGTGGATATTTTTGAGTTATTGACAAAAACTGTTTTTCGTCTTGAATTTTCAGCTATTTATTTTCCCTTCACGCCAAAAAGATGAAATTTTCATGAACTGTTATTTGAACCATGCTGTAGATTTTTCACCCCTTTTTGAAACCGACTTCAAGTTACTATTAGGAGAAACATGGCAAACTCTTGCAGTTATAACTAGAGAAGATGCTCAAAGTTTTGACCGTTAATTTCTAGACATTTATTTATACGTCTCAGGAATGCTTCGTGCGTTGCTCTTCTTATTTCATCGGGAGGAGAGATCTGCAAAAGTGTTTAAAAACAAATAGAGTTTCAAAACTTTGAATCTAAAAATCTTAACAAACCTGAACGCATTTCTGACCTCTTTATCAGTCAGGGGAGTTGAGTAGACAATATTTTTATCCTGCCCCAAACATAATAGTCTAAAGGAGTTAAATCAGGAGAACGTGGTGACCAAAGATGTGGACCATTGTTCGCCAACCATCGATCTTCAAATAGCCTGTATAGGATATTTGACACATTGAGTGAATTGTGTGGGGGCGCGCCATCTTGTTGATACCATAAGTCAATAAGGTTCTGTACCCAATTATTTGAGTCAATATGTCAGAATATCTATCTCCTAAGGAAGAACATTCTTTAAATAATGCAAACATGTGTAGTGTTCTACCTTACCAGTTAAAGTCCCATCATAAATGTGAACATCGGGAATTGCATTATTTTTGATGGCGCAAAAAACATTGAAACTCCAGGTCTCTTGAAAGTTCCATTGTCTGAAGTGGTGGTTGTTCTCTTCATCCCATTAATGACTATGCCTATTGAAAGAACCATTCTTTGTGAATTTAGATTCATCTGTCCAAATTATACAGTCCAAAAAGTTTACATTCTCTTGAAATCGAATCATCATAGCTTCGCAAAACTCAGTTCTCCTGACGAAATCTGTTTCCTTCAAATGCTGTACCCATTTTATGTTTTTAATATTAACACTCGATTGAGATAATCCCAGAGCAATCTCGGCATCTTTGAGAGAATTTTGAGGATTCACACGAAAATATGCAAGAACTGTAATTTCGTTGTTCTCATTTTCTACTACACTTTTTTCTCTGTGTATAGTTTTCTTAACGAAAGATCCGACATTTCTCAAGTTTATCATGGTTCTGTTAATGGTTTCTCTCGTTGGTCTGGGTCGATCAGGAAACCTCTCAATGAACAGTCGAATCGTTCTATCTACAACTTTAGTACATTCTCCATGAAGTAAAATGAGATTTAAATAATCTTCATTGGTAAAATTAGGCATATAGTGATCGATTTTATAAATTAATACGAATTATCACCAAATTAATAGTAAACACAAAATGCTACTGAAGAAAGAGGAATTTGGCAGATGTAATTAATGATATCTATCAATAAACAAAAAAATTAAAACATGGTAAGTTTTTGCATATGGTTCATAAGGACTTATTTATTTATCACTGGAGAGAAAACCGATGGCCGATTAGTTGAAATAAAGAGGATTCCGATACAAATTCGAATCCAAATTCGCCATCTTTTTAGGAACAACCTGTAACTTTCTTCTCTTGCATATTAGGGTAGTAAAATCTACAACATATTTTAAGTAACAGTCCTGAAAATTTCATCTTTTTGGCGTGAAGAAAAGAAATAGCTGAAAATTCAAGACGAAAAACAGTTTTTTGTGAATAACTCAGAAAATATCCACTTTAGGGCAAGGGTGTGATGCATACGCTCACATTATTTTTTAACGTAGATTCAATATCTGCCATCAAAAAAATGGGATTCTAATTTGAATAAATTGATTGTTCACGATTTTGTCTTCCCTAACTTTGAAAGCGATGTTTTCACCCCCTGTATCATGAATCGCGATTTCGATTTCTGAAGTGGATACATCAATCTTACATCTTGAAAAATCCCAAAATGAAAATTTTCCATCCAAAAACCTCAAGTTATTCTTGTTCCAGCGAAGCTCTATTTTCGATATTTTTTCAATTTTCCCGCTCAGAGAGAATTTTCCAACCAAAACTGAAAAATGTTACAGAAAAATAACTTGAAATATTCTAAGGATTTGCAAAAAAAAAAAAAAGATGGTGTTGTAATTTGAAAAACGGAAGTTGACGTCATTTCCGGAAAAACCGGAGGTGCTCATGCCTTGAAAATATTTTAGATTTCATCAGCATCGTGAAATACTTAAAAGTGCTGAATTTCATGAAAATACGTTCAGTAGTTTCCCGTATAAATATGGTTGAGGTTCCTCGTGAAAGACCCTGTATAATCATTTTCAGTAGACATAAGGTGACCGTGTTGACATACAATCGAATCTCAGATTCTGTGACAAAAAAAATTGTGCCTATAACGTTCACATGCGATTGAAGTAAAACTTCTTTGGTATTGTAAGCGATAGCAATTAAGTTAAAAATCAATGCAAAGAATAAAAATTTACGAAAGCATTTATTGACAATGTAACACTAGTTCGGTATACATTAATCAATTTCCACTACTACTGGAAAATTTTTCATTGTTAATTTAGTTTATTACCTAAAACATAAATCAATCAATGGTCGAGATTCTTCTGAACGTAAATTGACATTGAAATCTCCAGCAAGAATTAGTGGTATCTTATTGTTTTCAAAGTATGCTAATCTAAAACCTTGAATCCTCTACATAATTCAAAAATCCACAAATTTTAGTCACGAAAGCTGACAAAGGTAATGGAAAAATAACAATGGAAAAAGATGAGTACACATAGAAAATGAAACAACTACTAACTGACACTACAGCGTATAAAGCAATTAAAAAAGATTTAATGTCCTCATTGCAAAAACATAATTTAATTTTGAAAAAATGGGAGAATTCAAGCTACATATCACCCCAGACAGCAAAATCATTGTCTTATCATAACAGCATATCTCCTAAACGGGCTTCCCAAAATACACAAATCAATCATACCAATAAGGCCAATAGTATCCTACTCACAATCGCCATTCTTACAAACTGTCAAAACATTTATCAGAAATACTTTCTAACATCGTTAACAAGAATCCATACTACACAAAGAACTCACTGCCTGAAACGTCGCCAATTTTTATTTTATTTTGAATAATATTAAATACTGCAAATCAAATACTGTTATTCTATCAGAAGTCATAAAGGGTAAATACTTTCATTCGATATATTTATTTATATCTATATGTTTGTTCAATATCTTTTCCAGTTGTAATTGACTTGCAGCACAGTATAGGGACCAAGCAGTAGTCGCACTCCGTGGATTTTCTTACACCAAGTCTGACTCGCGCATTCCTCAATGCGCATAACCTAATCGACCGCGAATGTAAAAATTTTCATTGTTTTCATCAATAATTCTAAGATGTCTGGAATAATGTCATTATTATTATTTTAGACATCTTAAATAATTCCTTTGTATAATTAATTCGTTCAATATATGGAAAAATATAATGGTAATCTTGACTTTTATACCGGTGAATTGTAGACAGCGCTTAAAATGAGCAGCAACGCTGCCAGATCGTACGTTTAGTCAGGGTATTTGAAGAATGACTCATGTAGCTTTAATATTTGACGTTCTTGAACTGAGTGTAAATATTTAATATCTGATTGTTCATATTGGTAAAAGTTACTCTCGAAGTCGTTCTATTATATAACAAAAGCTTAACTTACCTATTCAACCCGGACCAAATATCAAAATAAAAATCTCGACTAACCTAATAACCCGACAAAAAACCATGTGAAATATAAAAATTGGGCGATAAACTGCCAACTAACCTAATTGTCTGATCATTTCTATTAATTGATAAATAAACTTCATTAAATCGCCAGTCAAATATTATTGAAAAAAACACATTATTTTCTAAGGACCAATATTGATTTCCCAAGATATAATTATTGCACAATTTGGCAACAAAATGCTCGTGGCACATGCGCAATTCAGGCCAATAAATCCCACCGGTATAAAAAGTCAAGATTTTTCTAAGATCTATTTAAAATTCAAAGAAGAAGTTGAAGAAAAAGATGCAACCTAACTTATAAATTCAGTGAAATTTCTTTGATTCAAAATCTACCATAAACCAGCAAAGCTCATTTATTCAATAATTTATTTGCATTCAAGTAAGTATTCTGTTTCAATTATGTGTTATTTTCAAATTAATTCCAAAATGGTTAACAATTGTAGCGTATACAACTGCAAAAACAATGGTCTCAATAATCCGAAACTTTCTTATATATATGGTGAAAAATTTGAAGAGGAGAAAGATTTCAATGAAGGAGAAAGAAACTGTAGAAATTGAGGATGAAAGTTTCATTCGATTCTGCAGGAATAATTTCAGCTCGAACATGGCTGATTTCATGATAGCCCAATTGCAACTCAAAAGAACAAATCCCCATGGCTACAGGTACTCCATCGCTTATAAACAATTTGCACTTACTATCTATTTTTTGGGACCTAAAGTTTATGAAGTTCAGGAAAAACTGTTTCCTTACCTCACAAGGCTACTCTATGCAGAATAACTACCAAATGGAACCTTTCCGTTGGTTTGAATGAATATGTATTTCGAGCATTTTCGGTGAAAGTAAATGTTGATGAGATGTCTATCAAAACTCATTTTTTTTATGATATATCTCTTGACCAAATAATTGGATTTCACCAATGCAATGGTAACAGATCTTTCGAACCTGCTAATTGTGCATTAGCTTTAATGTATTTTCAGTTTGTCAGTATTCGTTTTATTTATAGATTAGATACAAATTTTCTGATGGAATTGATCTTAATGCAAATTTACCACATAGCGTAAACACTCATTCTATATATTTCTATCATATAACTTACAAAGTCCTTGTATACTTGTTATTTTGAATGTATTGATGTATACATAATTCTTGACTGAAATGCATGCAGAATTAAACTATATTTTCATGATACTGTATAGTATTTTATTCCGTTGTATATTACTATATTATATTCATTATAGAAATATGAAAAATATAATTTTATATCAGAAAATCCGTTTTTATTGTATTTATGAGAAGATAATTCAATATTACCTGATAACTGTACTATAAGTTTAGATTAGACTGAACGAATCTTGAGAAAAAATTTATTAAGGCAAAAAATATAAACAAACTGGGAGAAATCCACTAACAAGTAACAAATTATATGCTGTGATGTTGATTTAATCTGGAAAATTTACTACATTTAACGAATCCTATTAAACAGGATTCTTAAGTTCAAAAGAAATCTGAAGCAAGAACATTTATATGGGGCCTATTCCAGAAATCAATGTTTTTACAACATTTCGTGTCTTGCAGTAAGAATCTATTTCGGTTAATTACTCCTGTTGTTGATGCCGAAAAGTTGATTAATTGAATACAACTATTTAATATTCACTTTATTTAAGAACGGAGAAAAATATTTCAGTTGGTGTTCAACCCCGTTCTTGAAATTAATACTGACCATTGTGAACATTTTTACGTTCGACATTTATCCTGGATTTCCTCAAAACAGAGTATTCAATACAATCTAACAACTATCCTATCTGACGGTGTAACCAATATATTCTTTATTCAAATGAAGCTGTATGAATGACTAATAAGGCAATGATTCGTAACCTTCCGGGCCACCTGTATATAGTGAAAACAAAAACGAATCGAAAGCGGCTTGTATAAATAACCCACGTCAATTGCAACTATAACGAAACCTGGTACCAGTGATATATTCTTTTAATTAATAAACAAACGGACTCGCAAACCTAATTTATAGACGAATTTATGTCAATTAATATCTGAAATAGTGATCTCCATCTGGGGAAAACCGCCATATTGTATGGCAGCAGTCGAGGGAGGCCGCGCCACGGTATATCACCAGATTTATTCGATATTGTTACCTCGTTTCGTGATTTCGCCTGTATCTCATTTTTATCGCCTCTTTTATTGCGTGAATTATATCGTTCCCTCATCGACGAGATGTTTCTTCGACTGGATGTTTAGATCGCGTGGGTGCCGAGCATTAAATCGCATTTGTCACGGCCATTATTGCGTCTGAGACTCGATCTTTGTTCGTTGAGGGTTGGCAGAGTGTCGACATCGGCGTTCTCGCGAATATTCATTTCTGCGATATCGAAGGAATATTTTTATTTTGAGTTTAAGAGTTTGCAATCTGCAAACTGACGGCTCTATCATAAAGCTTGACATTTTGTGGTTATACGTGGTCGGAACGATTTGACATTTTGAATTCGATCGAGGTCGTAGTTCACTCCAAGATGATTTCGTGAAGATCGTCCAAATTCAGTTTTTGTTCCGAAAAGCATTGATGCTGTGGGCCAACTGATATTGTAGGATTGTCATGTGACCTATCGTGAGATTCAGACAACCTTAGGCGTTAGTAGAAGCTACATACATTCAATATGAAATGAACATTTGATCGTCAAGAAAATTTGTTGGCGATGGATCCCACCCAACCTTTAAATCCCTCAAAAAAAGTCTCGTGTCGATTGGTCGAAAATAATGCTCCAAAAATACGATCTCAGTGCTTCGAAGCACGTCTAAGACATCGTGACAGGTGGACTTTATGGGTGTTTCAAGATTAGCCAAGTACTTCCACACAAATGGTCGCCTGCGTTTTCGGAAAAAACTGGACATGTCAATTCTGAGTGATACACAACCGTTTTGCCAATTGTCTTCCACGAAATCAGGAAAACCAACCGCCCAAGATGCGAGTTCTCACACGTCGACTGGAACATATGCATATTTGAGCTCTCAAATCATCGATTTGATAAGTCATCCGCCGTATGGTCCTGACTTGGCACCGAATGATTTCTTTATATTCCCGTTCGTAAAAAATGAAAAGAGAGGTCAACATTTTTCGACACCTGAAGAAGTGGTTGATCCGTTCAGAATCCATGTTTTGGAGATACCTCAATCAGCGTGGCAGCATGCAAAAGTGTATAGATCTCCATGGGGAATATTTTGAAAAAAATGATGAGTGACGAATATTTGTAATTGTTCTCTAATCCCGAAATATAGGGGAAGGCAACACTTATACATCATAAATGTTCGAACATTACGAATCTGCCTTAATGGATCTTGCTCGATTCGTTGAGCTTCATGAGAATTTAATCGAGCATCTCCATATGTGTATATCCATAAGGTATGCGCCGCGCCAATCCACTGCGTTATGCGCTGGTTAAAGGATTTTTAGCAAGTTGTTTTGGCTGACATAGTAGGTTAGTTAGTAGTAGTTTTACTCTTTGTAGATATTAAATTTTTTGTATTTTATTATGACAATGATGTGAAATGGTTATCATCCTATTTTTGAAATTATGACTTGTGTAATACAGTGTATTCTGTAAAGAAGCACCAATAAATTATCTATCTATCTATTAAAAATTCGTCTTGGAAGTTCGTTGAATTGATTTGATTTTGTACCGAAGAATACTAGTAATCTTAGTTAGTTTTGTGATTTCGAAATTTGTGGGAGCTGAAAACCAGTGGAGAAATAGATATTTTCACGACCGAAGAAGCAGATCGCCAGGTGAAATTCCTTCCTTCTCTCCTATCTTTAAGAAACCTGGCGACTTTCGAAGAAGAAACGGATTTATGTTGGTAAGCAGTTCAGTTTTATTCAGTTTGATTAATCAACACAACGTCTTATCTCTATATTCTAGAAAGGTATATTGAACGATTTATGGAAGCAGTTTGGAAAAACAACAAGTAAATCAATTAAAAACCCAATCAAGAATACTAAATACTTATAACAAGTATTACAAATCAGTTTGACAAACGTCAAATATTTCGATTTTTTTTATTGTATTTCAATCGCCAATCATTTTCATTATCTTGTTTTCTAAATCAAGATTCTGGTTTCATTCCTTGCTGTTTTTGAACTGCTTTCAAGAATGCTTGTTATTTCCAGTAGGTTCTTTCGTACTTCTGAACAATTTGCTTGTATCGTAACTTTTCGATGTGTTTTTACCAGAAACCGTTGGTCGTAGCCACTTCAACAAACTATACCCTTTCGTAGAAAAAAAGACAGAGAAATCGCTTCTTCTAATCCAGAATGATATACAGTGTATGGCAAAAAAGTTAGGGATGATTTAAATGTGGAGGAATCCTGTATGTGGCGCCCTCTATAAGTAATCTAAAAACCAATGAAAAATTGGGATTCTGCATCACACAAGACCCTCACATATCACATTTTGTTCAATTCTCATCTCTATCTAAAGTTATATAATAATAATAATGGCTATTTATTCTCGATCACATTCATACATTCATAATATGAAGATGAAATAGAATAGTGTCAAAATAAGAATTACATGGTGGATATATAATCACCTTAACTATATGGTTTTAGCTCAATAAGATATTCGAATAATCCTTTTTGAAACATTTCATATTTTTTATAGTTTTTATATTTTTTGGAAGCATATTATATATTTTAAGACATCTATGTATAGTCCGTCTGCTTTTGAGAGATTGTTAAATTATGTTTGAGATAAATGTAGTCGTCATTCCTGGTAATGTAGAAAGGTTTTTTGTTTTCATACTTTTCAAACAGATGTTCATTGGTCCTAATGAGAGCTTATTCCTGGATATAAAGGGCATATATTGTCAATAATTTATTTTTCTTGAAGATTCTTCTGCAGGAATCATTATACTTCATGTTGTTGAGTATTTTTAATGCCTTTTTCTGTGAAATGAACGGTTTTATGTTTCCTGCTCCATAAAATATTATTCCAAATCGTAGTTTTGACTCCATTATTCCATGATGAACCATTTTTAAGTAATCACTGTGGATATATCGACTTATTACTCTCAGACCATGAATCGATTGTGCATTTTTCTCATTTAGACAGTTTATGTGTTCTTTCCAATAGAGGTTTTTGTCTATGTTGTTTATTGTATCTGGTATATTTCCTGACTCAAATTGATGGTTAAATCTCCCTCAGTTTTTGTTTGTGTTGGTGTGAAAAGTATGAATTTTGTTTTTTCTGTGTTGAGTATTAAATTATTATTTTTGAACCATTCATCAGTTTTATTCAGGGTGATTTCAGTTAATCTTTCCAACATTGAGACAGTTTTTCAACTAGAAGTAAATTTGTGTCATCGGTATAATTAACTGTATTTACTATTTCGGGACATAGTTCCATATCTGTAGTCATTGATATATATCAGGAAGAACAAGGGCCCAGGAAAACTTCCTTGTGGTATGCCTAACAGTAATTTCTCCAAATATTGATCTCACAGTTTCCTCATTGCTTTCCATTTCTACCATTTGTTTTCTGTTCATAAAATATGATTTAACCCATTCCAGTGATGGGCCTCGAATTCCATAAACTTCTCACTTTTGAAAGAGTTTATTTTTATCCAAACAATCATAAGCTTTGGTTAAATCAAGAAAAATTCCCATGGATAAATCTTTGTTTTCAAAAGATTCTATTACTTTATTGATGAACTCAGAAATTGCTGTTTTAATTGATTTTCCTTTGATGTACCCATGTTCTTAATATTTTATTCATTAGTAAAAAATTCCATTATTTGTCGGCAGTAGGCCATCTCTATAAGCTCGGTAGAATATTTACTGGCCTATAGTTGTTGTAGTTATTGATATCACCTTTTTTATGAATTAGTTTTTCGATGGCTATCTTGAGTTTGTCTGGGAAGATTCCATATTTAATGGATTTGTTAATAATGTATGTCATTTGAGACGTTATTTCTTCACATGTTTGTTTTATAATATGATTAGATACTTCATCATACCCACTTGAATGTTTATTTTTTAGCAACTTTATAATATCTTGTGATTCAGATTGGGTGATCTTTTTCAAGCGTATAGATTTATCTACTTCTAGGAAATTGTTAACTTTTCCTGCTTCCTGAATATTCTTCGTTAAGTTAGTTCCCGCTCTTATAAAGAATTTGTTCATCTCATTTGCAATTTTCAATGGATCTTCAGTTAATTCAGTTTTCTTTGCGTTCCCATCTTTCAGTGAATTTATCAGGTTCCATACTGCCTTGCTCTTGTTGTCAGAATTTTTAATTAGAGTGTCATAATGGTCTTTTTTTGTTTCAAAAGTAAACGATCATATTCCATTTTTGTTTTGTATTTTATATAAAAAAAAACAATTAAGAAAATTAATTTTTACCTCCTTATTTATATCACTTATTACTATATTATTACTTAACATTAGTTAAAATACGCTGTTTCGGAAATGTACTGTATCTTCTGATGAAAATAAGTTAAGATAAAGATATTGGAGAATATATGTAAGATGTCAATATGCACAGATTTTGTTCAACTACAAAGATGGATTTCTTATGAGTTATGGAGTATTGAGAATATTTTCTTGGAAACTTTTTGTTAATTTTTCAAAGTATCGATTTCTATCAAATTATGTTTGCCTGTTTGTTTCAATCTCATCAAAATTCCATCTAAATTAAAAATGGATCCAAAGGATATTCTATGAGTTATTGAGGAAAGTTTCAATGATCCTGCCATCAAACATAATTTTTATCCTAAGTGTTTATGAGTTTAATCAGATTCATCTTTCAATTATAAGCCACATTTAGATGATGTCAGCCTGGAACTGAAAATTAGAAATAATATTCTTGAGAAATTGGCTGTATCATCTTGGGGTGCTCTTCTCACAGCATCTCTAGCCCTAGTCTTTTCTGCAGCTGAGTATTGTTGCTCTGTTTGGATTAATAGTGTACATAAAAAAAATCGATGCAAAATTTGATACATCGATGAGAATAATTACTGGCACCATAAGATCTACACCGGTTCATTGGTTACCAGTTTTGTCTTACATTGTGGCTACTTATATTTGCAGACAGATTGCAGCTCTGAACTCAACAAATATCATTCTCTTCTTAATTTTATTTTGAATTATTTCATCCATTCTACAAAACTATTACATTCGCAAACCATTATGGTATAATATTGGTCTAATCTGTAACTCAGAATGTTATCGACTGAGAAGGTTTTTGGCATACTAGGGCTTAAAATAGGAATTAAAGTTATATCAATATTATTTTTATAATAACAAATAGAGGAGAGTTGAGATAAAAATTCTGTTAACTCATAAAAAGTATTTCAACAACTGAATCCCTCAGGAAAAGACACCGATCAGTAACAGCGTCTTTGTAACACGTGCAAGTCCAGTCGTTCCTGCAGCCATAGACATTTTTTCAACACTCATTTTCGCAAATTACCACAGATTCGACTTACCGAGAACGCGCGCAGAATGCTATACGACAATTGGTCGATTTCTACAAAACGCCGCCACAAAAACCGAAGTTATTCGCCGGAGAACATCGAAATACCAGTGTCACGTCATTACCTAACAAGAGTCGTGATCGCTGTGGTCCGAGACCAATTTGGACCAGTTCGCTGATAGGGATGACCAACGTGACAGGGCTGTCGACTTTCGGACACATCGAGGAAAACAAATTCGAGATGAAACGCTGGGAGACATTTCATCGTATTTTTTGGCATTCGCAGTCTTTTTTGTGAGATTCGTCGTATGTTGCCATCCTATAGCAGCTGTTTGTTTTTCAATGTCGTCCATAATGGTTCTTTCAGTACCCATTAATTTTTTTATGTATTTTTCTGTTAGCCTACAATTCTTACATCGACACATTAAACTGGTTTTAACAAGAATATTGAATCTTTTTTTTTTTTTCAGATAAGTCCATATTCAATTGATTGCCATGTGATAGCATATTGTTTCCTTAATTGTTATCATTCTTCAATTTATTTCTTGAATACGCTAGTTCAGTTCTCTGAAATCAGCTTACACATAGCATAAAATATGGAATAAGTCAAATTGTTCACTTATTTTATAGAATGTGTAGTGGTAAAAAATTTATTTATTCAATTTGATTTAATTTATTTTTGGAATATTTCTCCGGCTAGTTACAGGACAAAACCATCTCACATTTACCTTCAGAGAGTTTAAATAGACGCTCCCACCCCAGTCAAAGATAGTCAATATACGAACAATCGAAATTCATTTTACTCTTTCACTAATACTAGATATTTACAGTATGTGTAAATGTTGAATTGTCCAAATTGAAAGATGCAAGTAGAACTGGTTGATTACTGACTATAAAAATCAACAGTTGATGTTTACAATTGTTGCGGGAACTTATCTTGTCTGTCTTGAGTCCCAATTCATGCGATAACAGGACCATACAACCATCCTGGGTGTTCGGGATGAGTCTGGTGTCGAAAATGAGTCTTAAGTCTTCCACCCTGAAGACAAACTTTCCAACAAAAACTATTTCTTCTCTCAGTTCTCCAGTCCTCAGGGAAACATTTGTCAGTACGTCGTAAAATACAACTTGGGCAAATATGTCCAGCCTCGGCAAGGTATGTCAAATTCGGTAATATTCTAACTTCGGCAAATTTTTTTCAGCTCTTCGGTGAATTTTCTACTCCGGCAAATTTGTTCAATTCTTCGGTAGAGTTTCTACTCCGGTAGGTTTTGGCTGTGAAAATCAAATTCATAAGTTCTCGAAACGATAATGTTCCACAGTTTCCAGCGATCCCTGAATGTATTGACTCATTAAACGATAATAATTCAAGAGAAGAAAAAATATCCATGTGTTCAAAAAAAAGGAACACAATGGTACATATATTACAGATAAAAATTCATCAGGGAAATCTAGAAATTGAGAAACGAAAAAACTATTCATTGTGCAACAAAGTATATCACGAATATTGAAACATTTAGAAAGGTAAGTGATTCATCAGACATTTCTCCGAAAGACACGTGGAGAACTAAATATGGTGGTCTGAAACAGAATGCACGAGACCTTTGCCATCTCCTGTACATAAAACAATTAAATAAGACAATTTAAAATTGAATAAACAAACCTTGTATGATCTGAAACTGGACTTACCGAGCGTTATAAAACTGTTCGCTATGGCAAACTCTCCATTAGAAACTTAATTTCAATTCGAAAAACATCATCACTCAAGATAGACACATGTACTTTCTTAACACAAGAAATGATGCAGAATCAAAGAAGGTCGATCAAAGTCAACCTTCCTTCTCTACCATGCGAGTCACAGAAACACAGAGATCGTACTATGCAGGCATCGATCCTATTTTAAGCGGAGATTTCCAAAGTAGTCACCATCGGGAAATTCGCCGTTACACATGGTTTCTACAGAAGTTCTTGAATTCCTGAATTTAATATGATTCACAATTCGATATAAGATTAAGCAACTTCTTCTCGAACTGTATTAGGCTTGTAAAATCTATAAACTTAAGTTGTAAAGCGTTAAATAAGTTTATAGTTGAATAATGAACACTTTTCTCTCTCAGAGTTTTTGAATTTTTATATATACAGGGTGAGTCTTTGACCACTGCGTTAATTTTAACCATAGATTCTTTACGTCAAAAGAAACACTTTCTTCCTATAACATTTTTCCAAATTTGGCCCCGTTCAAAAGATATAGGGTGTTGAAATTTCATAAAAAAATTGCATTTTCACCTGTAATATTCAAACGACAATATCAATTGAAATGATCTCCTGTGGAAGATTTTTGATAACAGTCATGCATATTTTGGCATCGTTAGATTCATTCCATTTCTTGTGGGTTTCTCACTACTACTCTACAGATTGGTTAAATTGCATGAAAAACAAATATCGTTGAACTAAAGGTCCGTATCTTGTACTTCCTGGAATCATTAGTTGATTTTCCCAAATCCAACTCTGTGCTGAAATGATTCAATAACAAGATATGTTCAATGTTGCCATATTTTATGTCTATATTAAATATTTCTTCAAAAGGTTGGGGAAATCTCTCCAGTCTATGGTTCCACCACTAAAAACTAATAGATGAAATTAACCACTGAACAATTTTTGTCTTAAATCCACTACAAAATCTGAATTGCCATTTGCTGTATTCATTATTAATGTCTAGCACCTTGTTCAATCCAGAGTAATATTCCATAAGAAATAGAGAAAAAGATTTCCTTCACTAACATAGGTACTTCGGTATATTCTCATGACCGTTGAAATAGGTAATGTATTTTCTGTCAGGACCTGTTGAATTGAAGACTTGTCTTTATGAAGAGCTGGATCTTTATAGCTTCAGACTTTCAGGGTCCATCAAATTATATCTATTCTAACATAGGAATGCTTCAAATTAAGATCATATGAGTTTTAAAATCTTTCGAATCCAGTCTCCTTGATTTATTTTGTAGGTTTATAGTTTTTTCACATATTTATTTCATACACCGATTCAACCTGGTACCTACACGAACTTAGGAGATAATAGAATTTGACGTAGTTTTAGTATTTCTGAATGTTTGTTATGATGCATGGTTAATTAAAATTCAATCAATATTGAAACTGGAAGCTATAGGTTCATAAACAAGAAAGATCAGAATAGAAATGTATTTTCTGACCATAATCATTTCATACTGTTGAATGATTGTTTGGGCTATTACCATCATCTATTGTGGATGTAATGATTTCCGACGTTTCGATAGACATCTTCTATCTTTATCAAGGAGAAAAGTAAGAAACTTTTATGAGAATTATCAATTTTCAAAAAGTCAATATGACAGAAGTCATGAAAGAAAAATAATGAACGATGTTATATACTCATCTGTGATATGATGATCTTTTTCTCCTGGGGTTGGATCGAACTATCGGCGTCCAAACTTCTGGCAGATCTATAGATGGAGCACTTATGGAATCAGGTGTTATTTTCATAAATGCTGCTTCTTTGATTTTTCTTCTTGCAAGTTTTTCTTCTTTGGATATTATTGATGCTTCATCCCATTTTATACGATGATTCTCATTTACAGCATGTTGGACCAACCTGGATTTGTCGCTGTCTAGTACTCGTAGAAGTTTCTGATGTTTTTATTCGTACATTCAGAGGGCGTTTAGTTTCTCCGATGTAAGATCTTCCGCACTCTGTCTCATAGACCTGTTCACTGGTCTCTGTCAAGGAGAAGAAACTTAAATAATACCAGTGTTTGGAAAATCATAGATGATATTTTCTGGCTTTGAGTGAAAAAAAGCAATGTGACAACCTCTTGCCTTGGAAGTTTTCATAGAAATGATGGTTTTCATGATTTGGAAATCTTAAGAAGAAAATTACAAATGTATGATGATAACATCCAATAATTCTGAGGTTTTTTGGGAATTTCTCACTGGGAAGGGATGGTTAATAATCTTGAAGTAGACAGAGATTATAGTAAACAGCAAAAGTATGTTTATGGTGTTGAAATTTTTTAAAGAAAATTAGTATTTTGTATCTTCCTTCTGGATATGGAGCTAATCGGATGAAACATGAGTGAGTGAATCATTTCTTATAGGGAAAATAATGTTTTTAAACAATTCAGATTCAATAGTGGATGCTGTGGAAAGTATTTTTCATTCAAACTATACTGGACTACAGAGGGGTATTTGCCCAATGTGAAAACTTAAAATGCTTATAACTTTTCAACGCAGCTGAATATAAAAAAACCGTAATGGAAAAAGTGTTTCTTTTGATCTCAAGAACCTATGGTTAAAATTAACGCAGTGGTCAAAGACTCACCCTGTATATATAAAAAATTCAAAAACTCTGAGAGAGAAATCTTTTAAAAAATTTCCATGCATGAACCCTGTAGCCCATCTTGAGCATAGTTCTTAGTGCTCTATTAATTACCAAAATAGATTCTACACATGAAGAACTCCCCCAAAATGTAAGATAAAACTGAATGGAACTTTGTGTAGTAGACCAATCTAAGAATGTTTGAGTCAACTTGTTACCTCAGCATAAAGAGAATATAACAATTTATCCTGCTTTTAAGGTGTTCAATATGCGCTCTCCATTTCAAGTACGTATCAAGTCTGAGACCCAAGAATTTCGCATGGTTCTCATCTTTAATTTCATATATACCAATCCTCACATGTTGAAGATAGTCTATTCTTGGATGTTCAGTAAGGAAAATCACACAAACGGTCATTGATACATTTAAAATCAGGTTATGATCACTTAACCACTGTTCTACTAGCTTCAGCAAATCTCTTATACTATCTTCTAGTATAGTTAAATCCTGCAACCTATCCAGAAAATTTTTGTCATCTGCAAATGTTACAGCCTTACAATGTATTGTTCTATATACAAGATAAAATGAAAAGAGATTGATAACGAACAACAACGTCCCCAGTTTACCTACTACCCTGTGGTAAACCAATCGTGGTAATTCTGTCTTCAGAGGTGAATTGAGTTCCATCCGAATAGCATGCTATTGATACCACCATGACCTGTTCTCAAACGATTAAGAATTGTCCAAATTTTTCTTGGAATATCAAAACCAGGAATGTTTTTAGAACAATCAGAAAGTAGATTTTTCTTGAACATTTCATAAGAGTTCCACTCAATCTTCCATAATTCTTTATCACTTATGTTCATATTGAAGAATGTACCTATTATACCCAAATAGTTCACGTGACTTCAATCTTCGAATTTTATTTTGTGGAATGTATAAACTAATTGGAAATAAACTAGGAAAATAATGATATTTGCTGCATGAATTCAGAGCTGCAGTCTGTCTGCGAATATGGGTAGGGACAATGTTAGACATAACTGGTAACCAATGAACCGGTGTAGATCTTATGATGCCAGTAATTATTCTCATGTATGTATTCAATTGTGCATCGTGTATGTGCACTATTAAACCAAACAGGGTAACAATACTCTGTTGCAGAAAAGACTAACACTAGAGATGCTGTGCGAAGAGTGGAAGCATCAGTAACCCAAGATGATTCTGACTTTCTGAAGAATATCATTCCTAGTTTTCAACTTTAGGATCATCTAAATGAGCCTTGTAAATGAGAGATGAATCTGATTTAACTCCGAAGTATTTTGGATAGAAATTATGTTCGATAGGAGAATCATTGAAAGTTACAGCTAATTTCCTATATTTTTCATGATTTTTCAGATGGAATCAAGATACATCCGTTCTGTTGGGATCAGGACATAATCACCACTCAATAATATAATTCTTTAAAATTTCCAAATCAGAAGATAGTATGTATTCCAAATTATGGATATCCGAATGTTTGTAAGCAATAGCAATGTCTTCAGCATTAACAAATTTTTGAGATGATGTCGTGGGTAAATCACTGAGATATAAATTGGAAAGTGAAGGAGCTGGAAATGATCCTTGAGGAAGGCCGTTTTAAATGTTCTGAAATTGCTTCTCTTATTGTCAACTAAAACAGGAAACCTTCTATCAGATAACATATTTTCTAATAATCGTACCATTTTTTTAAATTATTAAATTATGAAAAGAATGTATCATTTAGTCCTAATCATTTTGAGAATACTAGAGATTCATTCAATCCAACGAGGAAATAAAGCCCATTGGAATAAAGCAATCTGAAAATATGCCACCAATTGTTGCAACTTAATTACAGTTGCCAAATCAGAAAATTGTTTCCAAACACATTTGGTAAATACTGAAGCTGATTTCCTTTCTTCAAAGCGCCACGAAGGATGGATATCTTCCAATGTGTGGAAAGAATATATTGAAAGATCATTTAATTATAATAAACAAGATCTGTTACCGTAGCAACTAAAGAGTCTGATCATCTGATCAAAGAATTGTTCCTTTAATCTATGGTTCTGATCATATATATAATACCACAGTGACATCTGTTAGTCTTTTAGTTTTTCCATACAGCTGTTAATAGTGGTACCATGTGCAATAAGGGTTGTATCATCCGCAAACTGCAGCATATATGCTTGTTTGTTAATATGTTGTTCTGGTCTTCATTGTGGTTGTATATATCGTGACAGTATATATTAAATAACATCGGAGAGAGTGGGAACCTTGTGGAAGTCCCTGCCTTGGTTCAAATGGTTCTGAAGTTTCAGTTTTCACTTTAACTTGAAGAGTTCTTCTCGATAGAAATTCGGAAATGATTTTCAGGAGGTATATTGGACATTGTAGTTGGTATTATTTGAATAGAAGTCCGCTGTGCCAGATACTGTCAAAGCTTTTTTGGATGTCAATAAATAGGGCTGCCGACTTTTTCCATTTTCTTATTACACTGAATATTTGATGTTAAAATTATAAGAGGGTGTGTAGTGGAGGTTTGGCTTTTAAATCCAAACTGGTATGAAGGAATACATTCTCCTACTGCTTTACGGATCCTTTCTGTAAGTATTTTTTCAAAATTTTTTCCCAACACTGTGAGTAACGTTATTGGTCTGTAATTTTCTATTTTTGAATGATCTGTATTGGCTTTTGGTATCGTTATAAGTATTCCTTTTTCCATTCATTTGGAAATAATAGTTGGTAATGCAGAAATTATATATTTTGTTTATATGGTTGTGTATAAGGGGTCCAGTTTCCTCAGTATTTTCTGGGAATATTGTCATATCCAGGTGTTGTATTTTTTCCGTGATGTAGGGCTTTGTAATATTCTTCTTCCGTGATTGGTTCCATGGTTGCTTCTGCCTGTATTTGGGAGAAGGTGTGCCGATACCAGTATTCTATCCTATCGTACTGTTCATTGTCAAAGTCTGCGTTGGTAGTTTTTTGTAGATTTCTTGATAATGTTTAGCAAATGCATTAGTGATCTCTTTATCATTTATAAGTGTTTTACCGTTGACCTGTATTGGATCTGTGAGATTATGTGATGTGTATTTGCTTAATTTCCTGATTGTCCTCAGTATGTTCGTCCCTTCTGTTCCTCTATTTCTTTGCATGCTTCTGAATACTTATGGGACCTGTAGGTTAAAATGAGTTTGTGGATGTCCTTATTGAGATTGTTGTATTTTATTTTCAAATTGCTGTTGTTATTAATTTGAAATTCGCGATGTAATTGTTTTTTCACCCGTATTAACTTGAGAATATATGGAGGTAGTGTTCGACTATAATATTTTTTCTTTGAGGTGGGTGTTTGCTTTATTATTATATTTGAGAGAGAATTTTGGAAGAATGTTATGTATTCTGTGGTGATTTCGATTTCTGGGTCTATTATTTCCAACATTTGTTTATCTACTTCCTCGATGTTGTATTTTTCAAATATGTACCTTGTTTCTTGTGGGTATCTTACTGGGTTTCTGTTGGTATTTATAGTGAATTTGATTGCAAGGTGGTTGGATCCTAGATCAGGGTTAAGGTTTATGTTTTGGATATTGTTCCTTATATTGCTCGTACATAAAATGATATCAGGTGTAGAGTCTGGGTTTTTTCCCATTATGAATGTTGGAGGGGTGTCGATCTTGCTGAAATCAGAGTTCCTCAGGAAGTTGTGGAGTTGGTTTCTTCTTGGGGTGTTCATGTTGAAATCTCCCAAAATAATGCAATATTTGTACTGTGAAGCTTTGACAAATAAATTTTCCTCAATCAGTCTGCTAGAGTGATGTATGTATACAAGAAATATGTGGAGCTTATCATTTTTGAAGGGGATAGTGAAGTGAAGAACGTCATTCCACTGGTTATTAAAATGTGGCGGGTTGCTTTTTCCAATTTGGACTATTCTCTCAGCCAGTGCCATTGTTCCCCACGGACATTCTGGTTTAGTATAGTTCCATGTTTGCATATTGTTCTCCAGTCCTTGTAGCCGAAAATGTTTTCTCATCCGTTTTGGTTTCTACAAACATTGCGCAGTTTACTTTATTTTTTCTATATAATGACGTATCAGTTCTTTTTTGTTATTCAAACTGTTTATATTACAATAGACCATCTTAATCATTAACAGTTCCATGAAGTTGTGTTCCTTGGGAAGGTTCTGTGTCGACCGTTCTGGGTTCTTTTTCCATATTGAACATCAGCACATATAGCCGGTTTCCCACAAAAGTTGGTATTGTGTTTATTCGATAAGTTTCCATGAATCGTTTTGCAGTTTTTGTATAAGCATTTGTCTGTCCGTATTCTTTGGCTTGTTAATTTTATTAATATATGTTTCAATAATGTGATCGTGGATTGTTATGTTTTGGTGAATCCTACTTTTTTCTGTTTTGTCTTTGTCAATTCCACGGTTTTTATTTATTGAACGAATTTTCACATTAGGTATTCCTTCTATAGGTTTGAGTGGTCTTTTTGGACACTTCATTGACCAAGGCACATGCTCTGTAGAGTTACATGATGCACACTTTTGTGGAAGGTTTGTATCACACTGTGTATCTCTATGGTTGCCTCCACATTTGCTGCACTTCGTAGGTTCCTTGCAGTCTTTCGTTTTATGTGTGAATAGTGAGCATTTGGTACAAAGTATTGGAACAGGATCTGGTGGATGGCTTGGATTTACGATGTAATGTCTACATTTGTAATAGATTCCTTCATTTATTAGCCTTTCATAAGATGCGATATCCCCTGTCATAATTCTAACAAAAAGTGATGGTCTGTTTGTTTTTCTGGATATGATTCGTTTGCAATATCGATGTTTAATTTGGTTTGTGTTTAGAGTCGTAGCGATTTCTTGCTCTTCTATTTCTATCTCCACGTTCGAGATGACAGCAGAGTAAGATTCAATTGATCTTTAGTTGGGTCAAATGTTTTGTTTTCTATTGTTTCAGAAAAATTCAATATCAAGAGCCTTAGTTAAGTTGTTTTTGGTGTTGTCTGGATTTAACTATGAATCCTTTCCTTGTTTGTATTATTATGTCCGTATTAGTTGGAAATATTTGAATCCAGTATATATACTTATATATTCTGAATAGATGATATCTACGAAAATGTAAAGCAGATTTCTTGAGTTGAATTTCTAGAGATGAAGAGAGCATCTCAATACATATCATAAATTAGCTGAGTTTTATTTGTCGACACCCGCCATAAAAAATTGGATAGGTCCATTGCTTAGCAACTGCACACTATTCTGGAATGTTGAGTTTCTCGCATAGAAAAGTGGTCAAAACAGTATCACTGATCGCACAATCGGCAGAAAAATGCCCTATTGAATCAGAACCGAGCAAAGAGAAGATGAATATTTGGAAAATCATGTTGTCATGAAATTATCCAACAAAAATTTTTGATGATATTACATAATTGAAAAAGGACGTTTCCAAACGTTTACTCATCGGCCTTATAAATTTTCTAAGATACTCATCAAACGTTATGCTGAAGAAAATACTTCTCCACTACTCAACAAGAATGTTTCTCTCTCATTCGAAGAATCTCGATGCATTTTAACAAATATTATTTACAATTATCGTTTCTCTCACTCATAAAAATATATTAAAAACAATATTTGTTCTTCGTTCCAACATCAGGTTCTGTAATTTTATCTCCGTCTCGTTCTAAATTATTAATAATGATCATGTTTATATAACCTCTCTGAGCTTTTCTAATATGAGCCTTAATATATGAGATTCTGGATAACCTGTTCTTCGTCGACCCTGTACTCGGTTTCTCGTGGACGATTTAGCAGGTCCGTAATGATGGTAATCATGGGGGTAGGTAGCATTAATAAGTGCTTGACGCCTATTAAGTGTTTAGTTGTTGTTTGGATGTTGGAATTAAAAAATATATTAAGTTATCTGGGTATTAATAGATGGTGTCACGGCGGCTTTTTTCAACAGTTACTTTTCGAGTTATCCGTCTTTTAATGAAGTTATTGAAGGAAATGAAATATCATCACAGATAAGATTTGAGGACACTACATAGTTTACGTTTTTGCGAATAGCTTCTGATTCGAGAGTAGTACAGGGTGTTTCACAAAGACTGTCGTATAGCCCTATAGTCTAATCTACTTGATGAAATTTCTTGAAAAATTTAAATTTCAGTATATGTTTTTGACGATTCGGTCTAGAATCCTCAGTGATTTCTGCTTTACTCGACAAAAAAATATATAAAAGCACTGAAGGTTCAGAATCAATGGCAACATGGTGACGAGTGCAGATAGAAGTGTTTTGTTCTCTGAATTAAATAAATTAAAAAAAAATTCAGAAAGCACTGAATTAAATAAATCAAAAAAAGAACTCTTATCGCAAAAATTGTTTCAAAAGGTGTGCCAACGGGTATAATGCTGTCCAGTGATCTCAAAATGTATATCGAGCAGAGTGATAATACTGACGATACTGAATTCTTTCAAGATTCAGTTGATGTTCCGGTCGATAACCTTAATGTAAACATTGTTGAATTGCATAGTGATTTGAAAGTTGCAAAACAAAAGTTGAGTGTCTTCAAACTATAAATGAGACATTGGAGGTAATAATTAAAGATAAGGATACTATAATATCGTTACTGAACGAAAAACGAATATTGCCCAAAACAAATACAGCGAGTGTCTTGAGCACTGTTGCCGGCTCGTACAAGAAATCCTTGAAAGTCAATACCGATGGAAAGAACAGTATTGAGGACGTAAATGAGGAGAAAAGTAACTGTGGTGGAGAGATTGAGACTCCTGAACTGACTGTTGAATTTAGAGATAATACTGACAATATTCCAGTGCAGAATGAAAAGTTCAAGAAACAATCTAGAATTGTATGGGGAAGTGGCTCGACGTGTAAATCCGATACAACATTTGCTGCAGCAGTCAGGAAGATATGGTTGCATGTTGGTAAGGTTCATAAAGACGTATCTGAAGACCAAATAAAAATGTACCTGAAAAGTAAATTTGACAGTGACGAATTCATTGTTACCCCATTGCAAGTTCACAACGAGGCAACTAGCAGGCCTTTCAAGGTTGGTGCTGACATGTCCCTATCTACCCAACTAATGGCTCCTTCGACATGGCCAAGTGGTATAGCAGTGAAAAGGTTTCATTTATTTCGGAAGTCTAAAGAAACAGCCAAGCTTAACTGACGAACAAAGCAAAATAGTGAAGATTTGTCATGCGAATGTTCAATGCATCACAAATAAAGTTCGCATGCTTGAGGTATTGGCTGAAAGTGAGACATTGGATCTGATTTGTATAACCGAACACTGGTGCAATGAAGATAATGTACAGTTCATGAACATTCTAGGATACAATCTTGCAGCAACTTATCTGAGGACTGGAAAGATTCGAGGAGGTTCCATGATATATGTAAAGGATGGTATTGACGCGCAAGTAATTGACTGTAAGACTGTGGGTCATGATGTTCACTATGAATGTTGTGCTATTAAAGTTAGAATAGGGAGTATTTGTTATTGTATTGTTTGTGCATATAGATCACCAGATGGTGATTTCAAGTTATTTTTAGACAAATTTTATAATTTGTTGAATAAATTTATTAAACTGAGCAGATACCTGGTTTTCTGCGGTGATTTCAATGTTAAATTCTTTAAAGATGGCGAAGAAAAGCAATTATTGCTGGAGCTGTTGAATTGTTTTGGTTTGAAACTGACGTCGGTGTTGCCAACTAGAGTGTATTCTGATGGTCGTGGAAATCTAAAGGAACAAAAGTTGGATTACCTGTGTACTAATATTGCAAATGTTGGTGAATCTAGGGTTATACAGCCTAATCTTGGTGATCATTTCGCGTCAATCTGTATGTTGCCGGTAGTTGGTTCACTTAGATTCAATGGATATATAATAGTGCAATTAAATACTTGGCAATAGACTATAACATGGTGAAATCTACACTCGGCGAAGATGCATTTAATGGAGTCAGAGCTGTGCTAAGCACCGAAAAAAAGTGCTTCGAGCACTAAGCCCTAAGCACTCGAATACAAAGGCTTCGAGTCTCGAGTTCTAAGCACCGCTTTCGACAGAAGGCTCCGGATTTCCGAGCACTTTTGCAAAAGTAATTGAATATTTCAAGCACTAAGCACTAAGCACTTTAGTGGAACTATTTTATGTAATGTTGTTTGATTGAAATGAGAACTCTTTAGCTTCATCGACATATCTAAAATTATGATTTCGAGACTGGGAAAAACTCAAAAGCCATTTTATTTGTTGTGAAACGCATGTATTCAATTTACATTGTGGTACTAGTTAATCTTATTAGTCGATCTGAATCTGAATGGCTGTTCCTAATCAATGCATAAAGTTGAATTAATAATCGAGGACCAATTATTTTATAAGCGAGAACAAATTACTGAAAAAATGTGGAAAGCACTGACGTGAGATCAGGAGTTTTTACGCGCTTGTTCAAAAGTCTTTTCTCAGACTTAAAAAGAGTGCGATTCAAAATCAGCCAGCACAATGAGTGTGAAAGAATCAATAAACATATATCTTAAATGGAAGTTGAGTGAACTTACACTTCAGCAAATTCTTCGATCTGGCATTCTTTCCACATTTCTATACCATATATAAGTTGTTGTGGTTGAGTGTCATCAATTATAACCGAATTTCAGATTCATAATTGCTGAGCTATCGGACAGGTCTGGCCCAATAACTAACTTGACTTATATTTGGATAATAAACTAATTCTATTAATATGGAATCTCTATCTCATCTCTTTCGGAAGATAGAGAATATTCAGCCAAACATTTTCAAATTGGACCACCGTTTCTTCATCACGAGTCAAATCCAACCGATGGCGATCATTTTCAGCTCAATATTCAGAAATTACAGACATTTGGGAAAAAAATAGTCCTCTTGTCGCAAAATTCATAATGACATTTCCATTCAAAATATGACAACTGCACACACCAGTATTTTAGACATGTTTGTTTATTCTTGTCAATATTTGGATGGAGCATATAAGTGAAAAATCTGAAAATGCTGCAAAGCAGTCTCAACGCGTTTGTTCTATAAGTGATACGATATAAACATGCATTTATACGAACACAATTTAGCCCTTAAACAACTTCAGACTCATGAAGTGTCATCAATGGAAACATAAATTATTGAAAAATAAGCATTTGACCTACAATGCACAAAACACATTTTGATGAATACCATATAATTTCATCCAGAAATCGTTATGAAATCAAATGTAGCTGATAATCAGATTGTTTATAGAAATTTTCCTATTTTGGATCCCTTTTTTGTGATGAGACACGAAGGCTTATAGTAACAAGGAATGAGAATTCAAAATTTCCAATCTATTCGCTTTCGGTTCCATAAAATTATAATATATTTTCAGGATTGATGAAATTTAATTATATTCAGGAAATCAACAACGTCCATAGAAACATCATAGATATCTGACGAATATCTTATAAAGAATCGGTTCTAATAAAAGAAGATTTTTTTGGGAATTTTTAATAAATTTTCTAGAGTGGCGATTATCTCGAAATTTGGAAAACCATTTAATTTAACATCATTAAAACACCTTCTAAATTATAAATTGATCAGATGAATATTCTAGGCGAAAATCAAATTTTGAATGCTAATAACTAACGATGGATTTGGCCCAATAACGAACTTGACCGAGATATTTGAACGATCAACCTATTCTGAAAAATGAAAACTCTAGGTCATCTCCTTCGGAAGATAGAGAGTATACGATCGGAGGGCCGGCCAGCCTGACCTACTTAAATTTGACCAAGGTTTCTCCATCAAGAAGTCGAACACAATGGATTGAAACCATTTTCGGCTCGATATTCGGAAATTACAGACATTTGGACAGAACGATAGCCCGCCTGTTCCACTAGTAACAAGCGCGCAAAAACAAAAAATTGTCTGGCCTTCATAACCATAAAGTCAAATCAATGGTGACTGAAGAAATACTGAATATTAATTCAAAACGATCATATTATCTTTGCGCACATAAAAAAATCAAATACCGTACCTGCTTATATTGACCCTACTTCAAGAATTCGGAAAGGCTTAGTGCTTAGCGGATTACTAAGCACTAAGATTTTCGCGAGAGTGCTCCGAAGCAACAAAACAAGCACTAAGCACTAGCCTTTGAAAAGTGCTCGCGAGCACAGTGCTCGGAAGCACTAAAGTGCTTAGAGTGCTCTCACGAGCACTAAGTACAATGCTTTGGCACAGCTCTGAATGGAGCATATGCTGTTGACGATGTTAATGAAAAATATAGCCTATTTATGGAGGTATTAAACTGGGCGGTTCAAACAAATTTTACTGAACGATGTAAAATTAATAAAACTAACAGCTGGGTTACTAACGATATTAGGGATAGGAGTAGGGAGTTTAAGGATTTGTTTTGGCTTTCTAGAAATCTGGGGAATTCTAAGCTGCATGACTTATATAAGTACCATAAAAGGGAGTACAATTTGCTTCTTGACTAAACCAAAAGAACCTATAATAATAAAATTCTTATCCAGAGTGATTGGAAAATGGTGAATTCAGAATTGGGGAGATCAAAGTCTAATAATCGGTGTAGTATAATTATAGAGGATAAAGGTCGATTAGTTGATGATCCGGCGCAAGTAGCTGAAATATTTCTACAGCTCTTCTTTACAGCCGCAAATTTAGCACTAATGTCTAAATATACGCGATTGTCCAAAATCTGTACTACCCCTCCTGCTTCTTGTATGGATAGTATGTTTGTAACACATGTTGGGAGAGTGAAATCATGACAGTTATCCGAAAAATTAAGAATAAAAATTCATCTGGTACTGATGGGGTAACAATTAAACTATTGAAGTCTTTGTCTGATATATTGGTTAAGCCTATTGCGCATTTGATGAATTCAATATTTGATCAGGAGTATTTCCGGATGCACTTAAGGCTTGTGATACCTATTTTTAAAAAAGGTGAGAAAGATAATAAAAATAATTATAGACCGATCAGGCTGCTGAATGTGTTGAGCAAAATATTTGAGCGCATCATTTATATAGAAATTGTGGAATTCTTGAACCACAATGACATACTAACAAACAGTCAACATGGTTTTCGCTCTGGCAGGTCGGTTGAGGGTGCTGTGGTTAGCTTTATTGAGGATAATCACATTAGGCTGGACCGCGGTGAGTATGTAGCAGCTCTCTTCTTCGAGATCAAGAAGCATGCGTGTGAAGGTAGGTAACAGCGTGTCAGGGAGTATTTTCTAAATTTTGGGATTGAGAATTGATGACAATTTGGATTGGAGGGATCAGGTGGATCATGTTTATTCTAAATTAAGTTCAGGTACTATGTCATTATTAGGTTGAGGGCACAACTGACGTTGGAGCGATCATTTTGGTATATTATTTTTTGGTATATTGCCATCTGACACAAAATGTGATTTTGTGGGGCAATAGTGTGAACGGTGGAAGGGTTTTTAGGCTTCAAAAGAGAATACTTCGGTTGATATTGGGACTACCGTATGCCGAATCTTGTAGACCCTATTTCAGGAATCATAAAGTCTTGACTTTTCCGTCAATATATATTTATAAAGTTGCCCTGTTCGTGAGTGCTAGGTTGTGCGAGTTTAAGAAAAATTCCGATTTCCACGATTATAATACGAGGTATAAAAACAACCTTGCGATAGATGTGCATAGATTGCGGAAATTCGAACAATCGCCGAGTTATATTGGAGAAAATTTATTAATGCCTTACCGGTAGATATCAGGTGCCAACCTATGAAAAATTCAAGTCAAGCCTGAGGACATTTCTGTTGTCCAAGGCATTTTACTCAGTTGGTGAATATTTTGATGATTGTATGAAGTAGGGTCAGTGATCTTTTTAGACTTCTAATGCAGTTGGTTGTTTGCTATGCGGTGTTTATATCTGTGTATCCGGTTTTTTTATTTTTTATTTGACGTGTACATCTGTAAATGCTACAGTATAAATAAAGATGATTATGATTATGATTATGAAGTGAAGTCAGTAGCTTTTGCGTGCTTGTTCTGCAGTCTTTTTCTAGACTTTGAAACAGTGTGATATTAATAAAGCCATCACTTTATAAAGACATAATTTTAATTATTTTCAAGATCAACCGATATTTCATATAGAAATAGTTAATTTATGTATGAACAAAATTTTTTTAGGATGCAAGGGCATTTTTCTAATCCAAAATTGAATACAGATCCAAGGAAATTTTTCTAATCTTAAGATAAATGAATGAAGTATAATTAATTCTACATGATAGCTAGTGAGATGCAATTTATATCCTGATACCAAGAATGATAAAAGCTATAAGAAAATTGTCATGTATAGAAATCCTTGAAATTTTGACATTCCTGTCAAAATTTCTTGAAGAAAAATGATATTTCCGTACAGTTGTTAGTGTTCTACATAAATGTTAGAAAACACATTGCTTATAAGGAATTAATTTATACTTTGAAAACATCAAGTCATTGCTGAATACATTTTTAAGATCAATTTGTTATATTTACAGAAATTTGACAGTTAGTACAATTATTGAACATTGGAGGAACACTCTTAGAACTATGAGAAACATTTTGGAAAACATGCAGGGTGGAAGGGTCATTTTGTTGAATATTTTGTACTGTGAAAATTTTATTTGCCAGCTCAACCTTATTGTTAAGCGATTCTTCAGCATTCAGCATGACTTCCATCCGCCATGCCTCTTTAAACTAGTTATGTCGGCACGAGAGTCAACCAATATTATTGCAGAAGACCGACGAAAGCAGTTACCAGCATATTCTGTCGGATTTACCAAGTTCAAATAAGTAGCAACTATTTTGGGCATTTTTCTAAAGTGATGAATTCCTACCACTTGTCTACAACCCTTTCCGCTTTGATATTTAAAGAAAAATCGGTCACTGTTCATATTTTCTGATCTTAACGAAACATACTTTCGATAAACATTCAAGTAGATCTGATTAATTACAAATGATCTTGGTTTGTTGGTTTTCGAATCAGGTATGCTGATTAAAAGCTTAGATTCTAAGTCTTCTATATCGTGTACAGCCATTCGGACTATCTCATCCATTCTATAGGCCCCAGAAATACCAAATATTTCAGCCACCTAAAAAATAAATGAAGCTATAATCTAAATAGAAATTAAAAACTTGTAAATTACCTTAATCATTAAATTTTCTTTATCTGGAGCTTCCTGGATAAATTTTCAATTTCTTCCTTCGTTGAAATCTTAGATTTCTTTGCCCTATAACCTTTAGCTTGCCGTTTCAATAAAGAACGAAGTTTTGAATATGTAGATATATCTACATTGTGTTTAAGTGCAAGGGTTGAATTCAGCATTGAATAATTGGCCCATAATGTTGAAGATTTCATCTTTAAACAAAGGTCTAGGAAGTATGCCATTACAACATTTTCTGAGAAAGAACTCGTTTTTACTCATACGATAATCCATAAAACGTCTGTATGCATTTTCGTACTTTTCTCTTGATTTCTTTGGCAATAATTCGAATGAAGCAGTATTCACTGCCTCAACCAGCTCTGGAAAAGTCCCAGGAATGGGAATTTCATCATCACTTGTCATTTTACTTTCGAGAACACCAGCAATTAAATTTATAAGCGTCAAGTTTGACAATTCAACCTCAATACGTTTCCATATTAACCCAAGTAATTTTATTAGGAATTTCAAAGCACCATTTATTTGGGAATAAAATTATCGCGTTTTTTAATCAATCAATATCTGTCGAATTTTAAACGATTTGCGGAAAAATAGTAGGTTTACCTCGTAGGAAAAACCACATTCCTGGACTATGTGTTGCTAAGTCTCGGCTTGCGCCTCGACTTAGCAATCTTCACAGATCGTCCAGGAATGTTAAGCTTTCCTACCCGGTAAACAATGTACTATTCTGCAAATAAAGCTTTCGTTACTTAATGAGTAATGAGAAATAAATAGAATTGTTAATAACGTCTCTAGTATCCTTAGATCGTGAATGTTTTCTTCTGTATGTGTGTTAGTTATGTATTTTCTAAGTTGGTGTTACAGGTTTTTCTTAATGGTTCATTCCGAAAAGAAGTTTGCAGCTATAAAAATGTATCAAATTTCACATTGCAAATGAAAATTGAATAACTGAGTTTCTTTGAGTTTGGATATCTATCAAAATTTCAATAAGCTAACACTGCGTAACATAGAATAAGTGCTCCCTAACGTAGAACATTTAGATGTCTTACTCAAATGTTCAAAATACGCTATCAAAACATTTTCGGAAATCTTAATGACCGAATTCTCTTGAGACCAATTCATAAGTTTTTCATATTCTCTTTCATACAAGGATTTAGATTTTTATGGTATACCTACGTTTATCTGCAACATTATTAACAATTTCTCTCAATTCTGGTGGTGTTAAATCCATTTCTTCCGAAATACTCAATTCACGAATTGAATCATTTTGAAATTCGAACGCACTACTGAAATTCTATAATCTGTCGATTCTCGTATCAGTGACACCAACTGCAAAAATGAAATACAAAAGCACTAGGAGGTATAATCTTAATTTTTCATTGAATTCCAATAAATTTCTCACAGTTCCTGACTGAAATAGAGAAAAAATGGTCTAATACTCATTGCAAAATGCAATTCCAACACTCATGCGTTCAAAAACTAGCTCCTTCGTCGCTCGTTTTTAATTTCGCATTCGTGTTGGAACAGAGTGCCATTTGCAACTTGTTCTAGAATATACCATTCATTGATGCGTAAGCGTTATAATGGAGTGAGTTCATGCATAATAATTTTTCAATGCATATTGAAAAATGTCAAAACAACAAGGCTCTCAACTTCTATCAAATCACGTATATTCAAAAAATTCTACCACTTTGAGACACACTCGATATATTTGAAGCCTGAACCGTTAGATTTATAACCAATCGTTTATAGAACCTCCAATGTACATCTTCTTTGTCAGATCCTTGTACGTTGACATTCACAGGCCGAACCACAAACGTAGACATCTTTCGTCTCAATCTGTCCCGCTCGACAAGAACGGATCTGATTTTTATTTGGCTTCAGGGGGTCCGCAATTGAATTTTAAATGCATGTGCCCACCGATCGCGCCAGATTTGGTCCGCATGACGTATTGGACAAGTTCAAGTAACATGTCAATTTGTTCCGCAAGAAGATAGCTACGCTTGTATAATAGAACATTTTATGGGCTCAGATGGGTAGAATTTAAGGAAAATTTTCGATAGTTTATCTTGCATGTAGAAATTTAAATCTTGATGGATTAGTTATTTATACTCCAAGGGATATAAGAAACATTTCTTACTTAATAGGGCCACACAAGAACCTCACGATAATCTGAAAGAGGGAATACAACGAAAAATTCGAAAAAACACTAGACAATATGAACAATGGCGAACAAGATCCTCGGGAAATTGCCAAAGAGCTAAGGAAAATCGACAAGAAATTCCACCAATTCTAATGGAACAACAATTACTGACAAACAGAAAGCCCACGTATCTGCAGAGTACATGAACAAAAATTTCAAACCAAACCCTATAAGAGACTCCAATTTCGATGAACAGATAAAAATCGAAAGAGAACTCACAGAAGACAACGACCACGATATCGAAATGGCCACTTTGAAGTGGTCTTATTAATCGCTCTCAAGAAATCACCAAAAAAAGAATCGAAAAATAACCTTTATAAAGAAAACACACTATTTATTTTATTTTATTTATATGAATTATTGTGTCTCGACAACTAGGTCATTGACACATGTACAGTATTATAATGATACATTCCTGAAGTAAGTGCTATATTGGATACAAGGAGAAAATTTAAAACGTACTACCGACGCAGCTATTATATGAAATGGAATAGTCGGCATTCCTTGAGGAATTTTAGAGCAGCTTCAATTTGAGGTGCTGAGCCGAGGATGTCCTTTAAGTTGTCTTTAAGACCTATTCGGTGACGGACTTCATCCCAATTCGGACAAGAAACCAGAAGGTGTTCCACTGTTAAGAGAGTTCCTTGGCAGTAATCGCATGTAGGAGGTTCTTCTGATGACATCAAATAACCGTTTGTAACCCTGGTATGGGCTATTCTTAATCTGCTCATTACAATTTTATCTTTTCTATTTAGGTTGATTTTATCGGGGAGTCGATTTTGGCCTGAATTGCGTGTAGCTTCTTGCTGTTGCTGCTATTCCACTGGGTTTGCCAGTCATGAAGGGATTTCAGCTTTATCGTCATTTTGAAGTCCGAATGCAGTTGAATGTTTGTGATGGGAAGGTCAGAGGTTAGTGCTATTTTCGCGGATTTGTCTGCAGCTTGATTTCCTTCTATGACCACATGAGAGGGTATCAAGTTATGGTTGTGGAGATGTCTTTGTTGGTTTTAAGTGAATGACATCATTCATGAATTTTTGTACAAGTGGGTTCTTAGAGTAGATGTTGGATATCGCTTGAATCCAATACACAAAATTTGTCGCCAATCTGCAAGGAGGATTCTTCGAATCGGGTCTTGCGTTCCAAGTGACGATTTTTCAGATCTTCTGATGTTTGAAGTCTGCTATGGAACCTATTCAAAGGGAAATCATAATCCATAGTTGGGGAAGTTTGTGATATAATACTTATTTCATTTAAATAATAGCAGAGGGAAAAATTATCGACTGACATTTTTTATATGCTTTATTGTTTGCTAACTAAATATTGTCAGCCAAAAGTTCAAAAGAATATATATATAACGCTTGAATCGATGATAATGAATCCGTGAATACTGCAATATGGTGGCCTGGCGTCATGGAGCAGAATAGTGACTTGTATATTGCAGAACAATTCACCAGTATGAATGCTATATGTAGATGGAAGCTTGAATGTTATTGGATCATTGAGCCTGTTGGTTCTTGAGCATGCAACTCCGTGTTCAGTTTTGGATGCATCAAAGAAGAATTCTTCTCTCAAATTTTCGTTGTTCTTCAATTCCAGGAAAGATTGTTTTAAAACCGAAGCATGCGTTTCTTAAAATAGCCTACGAATCCCTGCAGGAAAAAGAGCTTAGGGACAGTGTAAATAGAAATTAACCATCAAATAGAAACAATTATACCAAAAATAGAATCAGATGAAGACCTAACCAATATCTGGGAAAATACTCAAAATATCATAATGAATATAGCTAAAGAAGTAATAGGATATAAAACACGAGAACACAAGCAACCATGGATAACTGACGAGATTCTTTCATTGATGGACGAACGTAGGAAATTCAAAACCCAGAGGAACCAAGAGAACTACCTGAAAATTCAAAAACAAATAAGAGCAAACATTAGAATAGCAAAGAATGAATGGTTAAAACATGAATGCGAAATTATGGAAAGATTACAAACCCTACATGATGATCTCCACTTGCACAAGAAACTAAAAAGAAACGGCAGGAATATACCGAGAAAGAAACTTCTGTAAAGCCTGAACAACCTGTATATTAATTCCAAATTAAAGAGAACAATATTGTTTATTCATTCAGGCTTGGTATTAGTCAATACGCCAAGCTTGCAATATATTTTGTAGGACACCAATCCGAGTTCAATGAATTCGGAATAGGAGAATCAATCGAATAAAGATATCCAAATGATCAAGTAGTTATTTATTCATTACATGGCGATCCTGCCCAAGAAAAATAATTTTTGGAAAGTTAACAACTACGTGGTACGTACCTATATTGTGATTCAATAAGTTGAAAAAGTTGCCGATTACATAAATGGTGATCGTAAAAATTCTTAAATTGAAAATGGGATCTTCCCACTCGAAGGACACAGAAACAAGACGTGACGGAAAATGGTGCAGTAAATTCAAATTTCATAGTGCAGGAGAGCGAATACAACATCACGAAAGATGTTAAGATTGTAATGTTCCTTATACTGGCAATACTGGTGATGGATATGGTTTCAAACTGTATAAGGCTCACAAGAAAAATATGGAGAGACGCATTAGAAGGAACCTCAACGTATCCCTGGGTTCTGTTGCACAAGTATAGACAAAGAGTGCTACATGACTACATGGTGTGAGTGAACTATTCAGGAACAACAATAAGGTTTTGTACTCAACATTCCCTATACTTTGTTAAAGAAATTAATTGCTGACTCTTATTTTACCTATGTTGAATATCAATTAACAGTTCTATGTTTAAGGTCCGAGGATGGAAAAACCATCATAGATATTACAATTATTGCGTATTGGTTATAGTATAATATAGTAAGTAATATGCCCACCGATGTCACAGGCTCATGAACACTAAAAACAAAGAGCTGAATTTAAAGTTAGATCAGGTAACAGTTTCATTGAAAAATACTAGCAAAAGAATTTTGAAGAAAGAAGTCCTAAAACAGAGGCAACAAGGGCAGATATTAGAGATAACCTGGTAAGTTCATTCAATGACTTAACTCAGATTTTGAGAGACACTTGGGATACTTTAGATAACGTCGATAAACAAATTTGCAAAACTTCTTTCCTTAATAGTAGAGATAAAGTAGTACGCTCATTTCAAGTACTGGGAGTCAAGATTAAAGTTCCAACTTCATGCCTAGAAAGATTGATCCACTAGTTTTGAGCGAGGACTCAGAAGTAAAAAACTCATTTGAAATTATGGCCACTGCAGAAAGTGAATTTTCAATTTGGCAAGTAAATTACTTCCTAATCAATTCGACGGCAAAATTGAAAATTTACGTTCATTTCTGGATGCATTAGAGCTCTTGAAAAGCATCTGTACCAACGGTCAAGGTAATGCAGTTGCATTTATCAAAACACGGTTAACAGGGAAAGCTCGCGATCTGATCACCGAGGAAAATGACATTGATGATATAATTTCAAAATTGAGGAACGGAATAAAAGGAAAGCTCTCGTTTATTATCAGCCAGACTTTCGAGCTGTAGACAAAATCACAAAGACCCTGCTAGTTTTGCATCCGAAATAGAAGTTTTATCGGAAAAACTACAAAAAGCGTATATAAGCGAGGAGTGCCCAGAGAGTTGCAGAAAATTACTCTGTGGAAGCCACGGTACGCTCACTCATGCAAAATTCTAATAACGAACGAGCAAAATTAGTCGTTGAAGCTGGTTCATTTAAGTCAGTACAAGAGTTTTATCAGAAATTTGTGAGTGCTTCGAACAATCAACCCCAAAACAATGTACTTTATTTCCGGGCAATATAGGCGTCCTAGGCGAGGTTTTCAAATCGGCGTGATATTGGAAACAGGTATAATCAGAATTACCGTCAAAATAATAACAATCCCTCAGAACAAAATACCCGCAATCAAAATCGTCGTGGTCACTCGAGAGGGTACAGACGATATGGAAATGCTACTAGACAGGTAAGGTATCTCGAAAATATCGACGATAATAATTCGGAAAACCAATCGGTCCCCCAACGGGTCCGATTGGGGAAAATCAAAGCAACACAATGAATTAGATAATGTCTTTTCTATCAATTTGTCACTGTCAAATATAGTTATTCTTACGACTCAAATGACAGGAATGGAAAATATGTATTTTGTCGACACAGGTGCTGATATTTCAATTTTCAAAAAGGAAAAATACGGTCAGACATTTTCGTGGATAATTCAAAAGCGAGTAACCTTCGAGGAATTACGGATGAACTCACCAAATCATTGGGTGTTGTAGAAACTTACATTTCAGTCGAAGAATACGATCTAAAACATGCTTTTCACGTAGTCAACGACGATTTTCCGATACCAGGTGACGGAATTTTGGGTAGAGATTTTCTTGCAAAGTATAACGTTGCTATCGATTACGGCAATTGGACTATGAGAGTCAGGGTGGACGAATACCAAATAACTATTCAATTTTGAATGGCCCCGCAGAAAATCAAGTTTTCATTCCAGCTCGATGCGAAGTTGTTAGAAACATTCGCTGTTTGAACAATATAACCGAGGATCAGTTAGTCATGAATAAGGAACTTGCACCCGGAATATTCGTAGGGAGAACCATAATAACACCATCTAATAAACTTGTTCGCATAGTAAATACAACATTAGAAGATGCCTGGTCGACACTTCCAAAATTCAGACAAGAAATTTGAATGAATTCTATATTTACAGTGTAGAAAAGGAAAAACATTGATCGAATTCCACAGTTAATGAGTGAACTCAATTCAGATATACCGGACTATGTCAAAGAAGATGTACTATTACTTTGTTCGGAATTTTCGGATATTTTTGGTTTAAAAACGGATATACTAACAACAAATAATTTTATTCTCAAAAGCTCAAAATGACAGACAATACACCAGTTTATATAAAAACTATAGGCTGCCCTATTCTCAAAAAATGAAATCAATCAGCAGGTCCAAAACCTCTTAGATAACAGAATTATCAGACCGTCTTTTTCAGCTTACAACAGTCCGTTACTGCTTGTCGATAAAAAGTCAACTTCCGGTAAGAAATATCGGTTAGTGGTAGATTTTAGGGTGTAAATAAGAAGCTTGTTGCTTGAAATTTCCTTTACCACGAATTTCGGATGTACTTGACAATCTTGGTCGCTCAAAGGTCTTTTCAGTCATCGATCTTTTGAGTAGTTTTCATCAAATTCCTTAGATGAGGAATCGAGAGACATCACGTCATTCAGTGTTGATTCTCAATCATACCGATTTACAAGACTTCCTTTTGGTTTATCAGTCAGTCCAACTAGTTTTCAAAGAATGATGTCTATTGCCTTTTCCGGATTGAGCCCCGAAAAAGCATTTCTTTATATGGATGACTTGATAGTTATAGGATGCTCCGTTCAACATCATATGAGTAATTTGCGAAAAGTATTCGAAACGTGTAGGAAATTCAACCTAAAGCTGAACCCTGCAAAGTGTAATTTTTTCAAAAATGAGGTAACATTCTTAGGTCATAAAATAACAGATAAGGGAATTCTTCCGGACAGAAGCAAAATTTGAAGTCATTAATAAATACCCTATACCAAAAAGTAGTGAAGAGATCAAAGATTCGTTGCTTTTTGTAATTACTACCGCAGAATTTATTCCAAATTTTGCAGAAATATGTCATCCTCTGAATACGCTCACTAGAAAACGGACACAATTCCTTTGGACCGAGGAATGTCAAAATTCTTTCGAAAAAATTAAAAAAGCATTGATTTGTCCACAAATTCTGCAGTATCCGGATTTTTCCAAACCATTCATACTAATTACAGATGCTTCCGAGACCGCGTGCGAGCAGTGTTATGTCAAAATATCGACGGTAATGAACTTCCAATAGCATACGCTTCGAAGACATTCAGTAAGGAGAAAAACACAAACCCACAATCCTGAAGGAATTAACAGCAGTTCATTTTGGCATTAAGCATTTTAGATGTTATCTATACGGAGCTAAAAAATTTTTAGTAAAAACTGATCATCGACCACTAGTTCACCTTTTCTCAATGAGAGATCCTTCTTCCAAATTGACGAGAATAAGATTAGACTTAGAAGAATATAATTTCGAAATTGAATATGTTAAAGGAGAAAACAACGTGATTGCAGATGCCCTGTCACGCATAACTATAGAGGATCTGAAAAAGCTAAACGCTGATAACTCACAAATACTAGCAGCAACTAGGTCAATGTCAAGGTCAAGTTATAATAAAGTAAAACTGATTCTTCAACAATATCATCTAACATTACTACACCCGAGTGTCGTGTTCGGGAGGCGTTGAATAATTTCGATGTTTTGAAATTACCACAAGTACAATTCACAATCTCGCGAGATCATATTACAATAACAATCATTCATAAAAGAAAGAAGAGCGCTCTCACCTTGTTTTTAATCACTAACGGCAAAATTCCTGTGTTAGCACAAATTTTGTCTGAGCTGAATCGTTTCGCCAGTGAGAAAAAATTGGGTCAATTAAGAATGAATTTGAAGGATGCCTTATTTACACAGTGCACTGTAAATGAATTTAAGAAGTAGGTCAAAATATTTTGAAAAATGTTGAAATTGTACTTTGTAGCCCGCGAAGAGTAATTAAGGATAAAGAAGAACGACATCAATTAATGACAAAATTTCATGACAATCCTGTCTACGGTGGTCATAATGGACAGAAAAAGACTGCTCAAAAATTGAAATCTCACTATTTTTGGAAAGGCATGTCGCGTGACGTAGCTAAATACACAAGAGAGTGTCATAAGTGTCAAATCAATAAAAAAGGTAAAGGTCATATAGAACCACTAGTCTTGACTCCCACACCGCAAAGAGCTTTTGACATTGTATCCATTGATACAATAGGTCCTTTCAAAAATCAAACATTGGAAATTCTTATGCAGTAACTATTCAATGCAGACTGACGAAATATGTAACCATCATACCAATTGTCAATAAAGAAGCCAAAACTGTGGCGAGGGCAATAGTAGATGACTTTGTTCTGATATACGGCCCCATGAAGGAGGTTAGAACTGACATGGGCACCGAATATAAGAACAGAAGTATTCACAAATGTTATTAAATTGTTAAATTCAGGGTCATAAAAACCTCAACAGCTTACCACAGCCAAACTATAGGCGGTTGTGAAAGGAATCATCGTGTTCTAAATGAGTTTATACGGATGTATGTGAACAGAAACAGTTACAGACTGGGATATCTGGACCAGACATTTTGCATTCTGCTATAATACTACTCCAAGTACTTATCATAACTATACACCTTTTGAACTAGTCTTCGCAAAGAAAAGCAAACCTAGATACTGAATTGTTCACAAAAGTTCGCATAGATCCAGTATACAATCTTGATGCCTTTGACCAGAAACTCGTTACAGACTTCAGTTTGCCTTGAATAGAACTAAAAATTTCTAGACAAAGTAAAGAAGGAGCGGAAATCAAAAATTAGACCAAAAATCAAACAATTTAAGTTTGGTTCCCGGTGATCTCGTGCTGACGTCAAACGAAGATAGAAAAAATTGAATTCATGGTTTGACGGCCCTTCAAAGTAATTGAAACACAAGGTGTCAACTGCACAATTGAGGATGACAAGGGTAGGCATATTACCATGCATAAAAATAGAGTGAAAAAATATTTCCCTGCGCAGTAAAGAGGTATACCTATTGACTATTTTATTATGTCCCCGACAGTTGCAACCACCCTATTGATGAACTTTTGTGTTATTGATTAAATTACTACTTATCATGTTATTTTTATTATTTAGGTATAATTGTAGGGTTATAACAATCTCTAGTTTTAGTTGAAGCGATACCTTATTGTAGTAGATAGTTAATAGTGATTCTAGATGTAGCAGAGTTGTAATATGTACCTAGTTATGTCTTTTGTTATGTCTTTATTCCTTAATTTGATTGCTTGTTTCACAATTCACATTCCTGGATGTCCTTACAATCAGCCGTTGTAACGGACATCTTCAGGAAGGGGAGGTGTAAAGCCTGAACAACCTGTATATTAATTCCAAATTAAAGAGAACAATATTGTTTATTCATTCAGGCTTGGTATTAGTCAATACGCCAAGCTTGCAATATATTTTGTAGGACACCAATCCGAGTTCAATGAATTCGGAATAGGAGAATCAATCGAATAAAGATATCCAAATGATCAAGTAGTTATTTATTCATTACACTTCTCTACCATAACAAATGAGAATAACGAAATCGCTGGCGACATCAATGCCCGAAAAATAATATGGGAAAATTATATCAGAAACCTATTCTCGTATGACAGAACTCTTGGCCAAGATACGGAGGATGATCTATCAGGACCCTCAATAACAAAAGCAGAAATAGAAAGGACCATCCGCACACTGAAAAATAACAAAGCACCTGGTCCCGATGAGACAACTGCAGAGCTTATTAAACTGCTTGACGACAAAGGGGTAACAGTTCTCCACAAACTCTTCAATAGAATATATGAATCCGGTCAATATACCGCTCAATGGTTGTCATCTACCTTCATACCTTTGCCAAAAAAGAATAACGCTAGGAAATGCGAGGATCATAGACTTATCAGCCTTATGTGCCACTCCTTAAAACTGCACTCAAGATAATTCATCAGAGAATATTCAGAAAATGTGAGCAAAACATCAGCGACTCGCAATTCGGATTCAGACAAGGCCTGGGAACTCGAGAAGCATTAGTAGCAACACAAGTACTGATACAAAACTGCCACGATCAGCGGAAAGATGTATGCCTATGCTTCATAGACTTTGAGAAGGGCTTTGACAGAGTTCAACATCATAAATTACTAACAATTCTGAGGCAAATGGATATAGACGGCAAAGATATTCGCTGCATTGAAAATCTCTATCCGAAACAATCTGCTCACATAAAGATCGATGGAGAACAAAGCAATAATGTTGAAATCTGCAGAGGAGTCCGGCAAGGGTATGTTCTCTCACCTCTGTTATTCAATTTGTATTCTGAGAACTTCTTCCAAGGGGCACTTCAGGACGTTGAGAGGGGTATTAAAGTCAACGGAACATGGATTAATAACATTCGCTACTCAGACGACACGGTCTTAATTGCTGACAATATGAATGATCTTCAATACCTTATCGACGTAGTAGGACAACAACAGCGAGAGAATGGGCCTTAAAATAAATACCAAAAACACAAAATATATGGTCATTACTCGTCAACCAGACAGACACAATAATGCAAAACTAACATCTGATGGGTCGTTAATTGAGCGTGTAAATAAGTTTAAATACCTTGGAGTATGGCTCACTGAAGACTGGACATCTGACCTAGAAATAAAATGTCGTATAGAAAATGCCCACAACACATTCATGAAATTTAAACGTATTCTTACCAATGCGGACTTTAACCTAAACCTGAGAGTGAGATTTGTGAGGTGTTACATTTGGTCGAGGTGTTACTGTACGGTGTGGAGAGCTGGACACTAAAGGTAGTCACAATGAATAGAATAGAAGCCTTCGAGATGTGGATATATCGCAGAATACTAAAAATCCCATGGACAGCCCGAGTGACCAACGAAAATGTCCTACGAAGAATAAATAAAGAACGTGAATTGCTGCTGACGATCAAAAAAAAACTGCATACTTAGGGCATATAATGCGAAACCCGAAATACCAGCTTCTACAATTGATTATCGAGGAAAGATTGAAGGAAGGAGAGGAATGGGAAGAAAGGGGATGTCATGGCTACGTAACATAAGATAGTGGACGGGCTTGCGAACATTGGAAAGCCTAATACATACAGCTAGAGACAGGATAGAAATGAATCGTGTGGTCGCAAACATTCATTAGAAGAAGAAAAATGCGTTTCTTGTTCATTGAACTTGTGTAAGGTTGTATTGAGATTCGGGGTGTTTGCACCAGGAGGGATGTTTCGAGTTCATCATAGGAGCCACTGAGTGAAGATCAACGGATTCTGAGTGTTGCTGTATAAGTTGTAGGATTGGCGGTGTCGTCATAGGGTGTGGAGTTGTTAGTGATGTTTTATCAGATCATGTACAGGATGGTTTGGTATGGCAAGCACCTTAGAAGCATACAGGAGAAGAAATTGCTGTCGGCGGAATTTGAGGGGATCTCTTGCGTTTCCACATGAAAGCTGTCAGATGGGCTAGATCAGAAATGCTCCAAGAATTATTCGTACTGCTGTATTCGGTATGGTATTCAGTGATTTCAGATTTGTTCTACTTGATGTATAGTAGAAAATGCTGCCATAGTCTAGTTTCGACTGAATTACTGACCTATAGATTCTTAATAAGACTAGAAAACACACTATTTTCGAAGATGGAAGAAGTCAAAGATCATGATGATACCTAAGCCGGTCAAGAAAAGATATCAATAAGAAAAGGAAAAAAACCGAAGGCATATTCTTGGATATCTCCAGTGCTTTCTATAAAGTATGTCAAAATGGACTACTAAAAAAAATGACCAACTCAAAACTCCCAAACAATTTAATTCAACTAATCCGTTTCTAATTAATAATTAGATAATTAGATAATTAATTTATTAAAAATACAGATGGGAAAACAAGAAACAGAGAAAAAAGTGTTGAAGCAGGAGTCCGGCATGGCTCGATGCTAGGACCCATTCTCTAACTGAAATACACATCAGATATATCAAAAATCACCGATATAATTGTAGACACTTTCGCCGACGACATCACAAGCGAGCTTAAGGGTTACAACAGCAATTGAAAAAAAATTACAAAATCAATGCAACCAGACCGAACGATAGACGACCAATTGGAAATTAAAATTAATCTACACAAAAGCAGTTTTGCCTTATTCTATCACTGAAACACCGGGAGCAAACCGACTAAAGAAATAACAATGAACAACATACGCATCCCCTGGAACAAGACTACCAAATATCAGGTTTACCGGTATGAAATGAGCGTATTTTTGTGAAAATAAAACTCTAATTATTAATGGTAAAGTAAAAATTATTTCATTTAAAGTATTGGCCATTGTTTTCTACACGTTTTGATCACCTTTCTGGCAATTTGTGGATACCACGCCAATAAAATTGTTCGTTTTTAAAGCAAACCAACCAGACCTTCTCGTAGAAATGCGTATCCAATCGATGGAAAGAACTGGCAGTCGGAAGGAGACAAGTCTGGTGAATACGGCGGCTGAAGAGCAGCTCCCAGCCAAGTATTCTGATTGTAACCTGAACCGGTTTTGCTTTGCGTGCAGGTGCATTTTCATGGAGCAAAGTTACCTTACCCATTCTGCGGCCAGCCAGTTGGAGGCATCATACTTTATTTCTACTACAAGATTATAAGCCGTCCCTTTGTAGTGAGAAATTCTTAAAATTTCAGAAATAATGGACATTATTCTCAAAAATTTGGAATTTCTTTTTAAAATTTCAAATCATGAAAGCCATCACATATGAACGCTTCGAACGCGTGAGGTTGTCTAATTGCTGTTTTTTTCATCCAAACCCAGAAAAAAATTATCTATACTTTTCTGAAAACTGATTTTCCAAAGTTACGTCTCTTTGACACACTTTCTGGAGTACTGACCTACGAACAGATATTGATATTAATTTGATATCATAGCAAAATAAAATTATTTTGAAATCTTCAAAAATATTTAATGTCATATATATATATAATCTTTTGAACTTTTGGCTGACAATGTTTAGTTAGCAAACTATAAAGCATATAGATCAGGGGTTAGTGACGGGGTGTCATACAATTCGGCGTATGACATGAAAGCCTAGGGAAAAAACCTCAGTAAAAAAACCTGGCTCCCCGTCTAAGTGTGAAAATACAAAAATAAGCTGAAATATATTTCAGGGACTTCTTTCTTCAAGAGTGGTCTTCTATTGATGGAGACAGTGACTTCTTCAAGGTGCTCATATTGAATCTGGAAATAAAAAGACAAAAGCAGAAAAAAAGATTCAATAACAAAAATACGTATCATATTCGTTTAAAATTTATAACCCATTCCAAGAAAGAGTTGGAAACATCATGAATAGCCCTAAAAGCATCTTGAAATTTATATATGGGACAAGATCTTGGCAACTGGTACATGTTGGAGAACAAGACAAGCCTACTTTATAGCAGCCACATTTGCCACTGTAGCCTTTGTTACAATTCCAGAAAATGGTGTTAAAATGTTGTTCTAGAGCGGGTTGTAGTAGTGTCGAAATGCATTCTAAATAATTATTCATTAATTTTCATCCCTAGTGTTTTGGATTCAATTAACTACCTAGCCACGTCTAAATTCTTAATTCACCCGATACAAATAATTGGGGAAGACTTGACATACTTGTTTTTGTTACGTATATTTTCAGTAAAAATATCGGTATAAATCTTAGACTATTTAAGAATAGACCCTTTTTTATATCGAAAAGTGTCGCATCTGAAACTTAGAACTGGTCGATTGTAACGTATTGAGCTGGTACACCCAGGTCATAAAATTTTTCATGTTGCCAAACTGAGCAAATATTACGTTTTTATTCCCCTATAATAGTGAATAAAAACTTTTTTTTTATTTGCATTCAAAACATTGTATGAAATTTTATATTTTGAATTGAAACTGTCTTATCGGATATATTAGCAAGAAGTAAAAAAAACTTTAGTTGATTCTGCTATTTTATGTCAAAGACCACATATGGAAAGATATTCAGGTGAAAGTCAAGAAAACGCTACTCCATTCTCTGCTTGACAATTTGAAGGTCACATGTTCTAGAAGACTCACGTTGCCACCTCTGTATCGAAAAATAAATACACAAATTGAAGAAAATTTGTGAGAGTTTTAGGTTTTTCTATATATTTTTATTGTTTATCTTCAAAAAAAAAAAAAAATCGAAAAGGCGTATCCTCTTCTAGGGTAAGCGACCGCGAAAACCCCGGGCGCTCTTAAAGCGCCCGAAATTATCAAACGAAAATCGCGAAAATGACGTTTTTCGCCAAAGGTGCCCGGAATAAGGGAATAAACTCCGAAGCCGGAACGCCCCGGGGCCCGGGAGTCACTACATTTCCGGAGAGCAAGGACCGGGGGATTCCTTAGAACCCATTAGAATTCCGGAGCTCCCCTAATTCTTGGCTAAAATCCCTCAAATAAAACGGCAATTTTTAGTTTCGCCAGCCCCGCGAAACGTCAAAATCACCCATGATGCTTTCGATCCGTGCGGGCGCTACGAGCCCCCAAAGGCCCTTTAGGCGGTAGAAATAGAAACTTCAGGAAATTTCCAATCTCCGGGTGCCAATTTTCATATCCAAGTAGCGAGATATGGCCGCGAATTCTTCATTCCAAATTCGGCAATTTTCACGAAATACGCTATGAAATGTCACAATTTCTGATACGATTCCGATGATAGCCGAACGCGAGCTCCAAATTTGAAAATCCGGCATCGATTTTTCGCTCGATATCAGCGGTGGAAGATTCTTCACGCCTTCCTAGCGCTCGAATAAGAATCTACAGGAGATTTCGAATCTCTAGAGACCACTCACTGTTTTTGAATCGCAAGAAAAGTACCTAAATTATGCGTTTGAAAATCGGCATTTCAGCCTCGATTTTCGCGCGAATCATTTTCGTCCTTGAAGAATGCACACAGATCGCGATGAATCGCTATACAGGCTATGCATACGAAAAATCGCTATACAGGCTGTGCCCATTGGAAGCACTGATTTTCACCAGATTCTCTCTTCGAGAGATTTTCCGTCTGAATTTTTTATGGAAAAAGCACCCACTGCGAACTAATTATAGAGTGGGATCTTATTTCGATAAAATGTCATATAGGGTGAACGATTTACAATGAATTTTCGATCATGTGATATACGAGGTGCTCAATTCACAAGTTAATTTGATTTTTTTCGCGCACTTCGGTGTGTTTTGGTTCTGAATTCGATAAAATATATTCGATTCATATACAGTGTGTCAGATCTGAGTAGCGCTGACATCCACCAGAGTTTTTCTCTAGCTTTCGTGCTTTTCCCGTAAGGAAGCTAAATTCAATGAAATCTCTTACAGGGTATGCCATTAACAATGATTTCACCATCGATTGATATACAGGGTGTGCAATTTAAAAGTTCTTTCATTATTTTTGCATGCTTTCGGTTTTGTGCTCCTCGGGGTCTTTTGAGTTCCTTTGGATTTTTTCGTTCTTTCATGTTACTTTGGGTTCTATCATGTTTTTTCGCGATTTTTCGTATTTGGTCGGTTCTTTCTTGGTGGAATGCACTGAACTTGAAACGATAGATTTATAAACGATATTCTTTCGGTTTGTTTTTATGATGAAAGCACCCACTGCGAATCAATTATATACGGGGTGTCCCATATGCATTTTTCATCAAGTTTTCTCGCTAATGGGAGCTGATTTCGGTATAATGTCATACAGGGTGTGCGATTTACAATGAATTTGCGATCGGGTGATATACGGGTGAGCACTTTACACAAGTTCTTCTGTTTTTTTTTGCGCTCTCAAGTTTTTTCAAGTTTTTGTGTTCCTTCGGGTTTTTTACGGAAAAATTATTTTCGAAACATATACGGGGTGTTACATAGGAGCTCCATAGAATAATTTTGATACTTCGTTTGTGGTAATTACTGAACACGAATAGATGGAGTTACAACGATATTCTTTTGGTTTTTTTTTCACTGCTAATCAATTGTATACTGAGTGTCTCATGCATTTTCCTTCAAGTTTTCTCGCAAATGGGAGCTGATTTCGATAAAATGTCATACAGGGTGTGCAATTTACAATGAGTTTACGATCGGGTGATATACGGGGTGTGCAATTTACAAGTACTTTTGTCTTTCGGGTTTTTTCAGGTTCCTTTAGATTTTTTGTGTTACTTGGTGTTCTTTCGTGTTTTCTCGCGTTGTTTGGTGTAATTTCGGTTTCTTTCGTGTAACTTAGGTTTCTTTCGTCTTTCTTCGGATTCTTCCGTGTTTTTTTGTGTTTTTTCCAGTACTCTCATGTCTTTTCGCTTTCATCGGGTTTTTTTGACGTGTTTAGTGTTTCTGCGCGCTTCATTGATGTATGGGCCCTATTGATCTATGGTCTATATTGATCTATGGTCTATATTGATCCATGGGCCAATTGAACTACTGGCCTATTGAACTACTAGCCTATGGATCTACGGGCCTATTGATCTACCCGCTTACTAGTTGTAGTAAAGACAGAAATTTTAATCCGAATTTATCGTTCCATAAGTATGTGTATTGTTAGAACCGAAATATTTTGTTAGAAACATTAACATGTTCAGTAGCGTAGAAAGCTTTGATAGGGAAGTTTTCTATGAGATTATTATAAGATAAAATGAGGTTTTCTTGAATAAAAGTTCCTTGATGACGATGAAAAAAGAAGAATTTGGGCTTCGTTGCTGGGATGGTCAAATATTTGCCTAAAGAAAGCAATTTTCATTTCTTCAGATCAATTTGGCCCTGAAGATATTGTGACCCGAGTAAATGGAAAAAGATTTTATGTGATGTTGCCGGGAGAGGTTTCACATGAGACTATCAATGAGGTTAAGACTTTCAATGAGGAAGCCAAAAGAAATCGACCTCTTTCAAAGGAATGCTTTGTCTATCTTATATAGTATAAGGTATTTATCTATGCTATGAACTATTTTCGAAACTCCATGAATAGCCAGAAGAAAGTGAATTCCTTGGGTAACTATTGTTTAAGGTGAAGAATCAGAAAAAAATACTTTTGCGCAGTCAATTATATCTTATTTTGCTTTCGTTTGTACATTGCAGATGCAGTGTTGAAATCGATTAACGCTTGCAAATATAGTATGTACCTTCTTTTGGCATTTGGGTTATGTAGATAAACTTCGTGAGCTATAAATTTCAGATTGAATTTAAGCTTTTTCATGTTTTAGAAAATATATATCATTAATCGGAGTGTTTGAAGTGAGTAGTATCAACAAATCGATATCATGACAAACTACAATTATTGTGCTTATTGCATGGTAGTTGTGAATCAATTATGAGAACATTTCGTCATTCGCAGCTTGATCCATGCAATACTTTTCAGTCGATGTTTTCGAAATCGTACAGTTAATAGTATTGTATACATAAAAGGGATACAAATAGAGTAAGTTCGCTTGTGTTGAATGCCTAACATTGTACAAACGTGGCATATCTTGTATAATCACACTTTTACCATCGCGATATCTTAGAACCTGTGACTATTAGAGAAAAATAATCATAACCATTTTTTGTAGAGTGTTTTCGAGAAAAACCTAGAGAAACAAAAATTTTGGCCTTCGGCCCCATATAACTTCGGTAGCAGGCGAGGGATCGACTGCGACTTTTGAAATTTCTCTCTGATGATCAACCCAAGCTTTCCACAAAATTTGGCACTGTTGGAATTTTTGTTATTTGATCATTATTTTTATGTCTAACTTAACCGGGCTATAGACAAAGTCTTCACAACCTCGATCACCGTCTTATAATCAGTGATAAAAGAACCGCATCATTTTATTACAATTTCTCTGAAACTATTGTTATAGAGATAGTTGTCAAGAAAATATTCTCACATTCATGTAAAACTCAACACACTCCATATTGAGAGCTGGACGCCAAAACGGCCTGATATAACGGTAAGTGCAACGCGTGATCGGCTCAGGGTCGATTTTCTGGTACGTATCGAAGCAGATGATCAGATTGTCTGGTCATCGAAAATTCGTGGATTTGCATACCGAATTTTCTACATAGAGATAATCATCGTACGCGGCGGATTTTTTATGATGGCGTAGCTGATGGCAATGGAGACTTCGTTGAGTTATAGGTTAAGTCCTCTGGTGATGAACGACAACCAGCGGCGCGCGAGGAAAGGGGTTATAGGCGGCTCAATTCACATAGTGAATGTTGCGGATATCGTTTCTAAACAATCGAAATGTGAAAATTATTCTTTTTCAGCAACCTTCTGATAAGTGCTCTTTTCCGCATATTCTCTGAGAAAGTAGCATTTCTGGCCTATTCCGGAAAGTACGTCCTTCCTGGACTAGGCCGGAAAAGAATCACGTCGTTAGTGTCACTGTGAATATGAAAATCTTGGTGGGTTTATTTTTCATAAATGCAGTTGATCATTAGCATAGCAAACCGAGAAAACGGCAGACAGTTCATATGAAATTAGTTGTCATCAATTTGTATGTTTTTTTATACCAATCAAAATAAAATTCGGAGAAACTAAACGCCCTCTGAATGTACGAATAGAAGAACATCAGAAGCTTCTACGAGTACTAGACAGCAACAAATCCAGGTTGGTCCAACATGCTGTAGATGAGAATCATCGTATGAAATGGGATGAATCATCAATAATATCCAATGAAGAAAAACTTCCAAGAAGAAAAATCAAAGAAGCAGCATTTATGAAAATAACACCTGATTCCATAAGTGCTCCATCTATAGATCTGCCAGAAGTTTGGACGCCGATAGTTCGATCCAACTTTAAAAGATCATCATATCACAGATGAGTATATAACATCGTTCATTATTCTTTCATGACATCTGTCAATATTTACTTTTTGAAAATTGATAATTTTCAAAAGGTTTCTTACTTTTCTCCTTGATAAAGATAGAAGATGTCTATCGAAACGTCGGAAAACATTACATCCACAATAGATGATGGTAATAGCCCAAACAATCATTCAACACGAGCTCCATCATCGACAATATCTCGTCATCAACTAAATTCACTTGTTAACTAATCAAGTTTACTGCAAATTAGCAAAGATTTGGTGTGTTAGATTTTTTTTTTCATTCAATCATTGCCCAAAATAAACTTAGATCAGTTAACAAATTTCTTAAGTAAGAGGTGGTTTCGTTAATGAATGAGTGACAATAATGTGAAAGAAAATTTATTTCGTTAAATTTATAAAAGATTTTCAAAACGACAACGAAAAATTGTCTTTTAATCGCCTAAAAGCTTCCCTATTTTCTTTTATTTTACGTCCGGCTTCTGCAATCTTCTGCCTTAGTTCTTCTACACTCTAAGATTCCCTAGCATCGCCTACGCTATGGAGTCTTAGATTGAAGAAGAACTAAGACAAAAGATCTTTAACAAAATCCGCAAATGAAGAAGTCAGGAGAGCGTGGGGCCACCTAATTGGACCGCTTCGTCCGATCCATATCTATTGGGGTAATTTTCGTTCGAAATTTTGTACTATTGTTGCGTAGTGACACCAGGCACCGTCATTCTAGAATATCATGGTACGTCCCAGCTGAAGATTAACGTCTTCCAACAGTAATGGAAGTTCATTTTCCAAGAAATCTTTGTAATTTTCTCCATCTAGTCTGAATGAGAGAACAAATGGATCGATGAATTCACCGTTGAGAGTACCAAACCACAGGTTCACACTAAATCTGTGTTGAAAATTAGAATCTCTCTTACTGTGCGGATTTAAATCCTTGATTGGTTTCTGCTTGAATCTTATCTTTCCAGCAGCAGTTTTGTTTAGTTAACAAGTGAATTGAGCCTTAATAATCATAAAAAGACAAAAAAAAATGCTAAGAATTTCAACCATGGTGAATTAGATGGCGGATTTTAGCAAAAATAGCCCATTAAGTACTGCTTATTTCAAATGACAGTATCCATTTACATTTTTTATTTTGTTTGGACGTTTTGATCTTAATCCACTTGACGTATTTTTTTCTCTTGAGACTAATTTTTTCTAAACTTACATTAAAGCACCAAAGCTGTTCATTTTATGTGTCAAAGTACAGCTTATGGAGATTTCAATACAAAAGAAAAAAGTCCAAATAACTTTATATTCTTTTCTCCAGAATTTTTTTTCGTGATTGAGGGCAGAAGTTCTGAAATTTTCTAAAAACAATTATAACTCGAAAACCGTGATTAATCGCGGAACATACATGGGGTATTTCGGATACCCCATGACACAAGGTATCTAATTTTTTTTTAAACGTCAATCTCCCGGTTATGTGAAATTTTTGTTGTGATAGAATTGATGAATTGGTGCTTTGTATTGAATAAAATTTTATGTATATTTGATAATGGAGATGACAATTATTTGTCACGGTTTCAAAATTCCCGCTCCAGTTGGTACCTGCCAACGGAACTGGTGGCGTTAGTCGCAGTAGTTTACCAGCTTATCTCGTACGTTTCGATGGTCGCCGTTGTCGGTGGTCTTAGTCTGTGCATGTGACGTAGGTTGTCAATTACATCGTTCTTCCCGCATATTTTGGTTGAAATGTCCTGGAGTAATTAATCGCAATTTTGGGGATCTTAACAGGATTTTAACTGAAGCCCGGAGAGAAATCTTATCATGTTGGTTTGGTATGTTCGTTGGTGAGATTTTTGCGCTTTAGCAGAGTGGCGTATTTGTTTGGAAAAACGACGTGGGATTGGGCTCATTATATTATTAAATAATTGCTCTATATTCTTTCTACCAGCCACTACCTCCCGCTTGTGTGATCGGGCTCGTTTGGCATCCTGAGAGTGCGTTCGTTATTTTCTCTCTTTGCGACCCTGAGATCTTTAGTGTACTTTCCTCTTTTTTTTTTCTTTGTATTATCATAAAAGAGAGTGGCGCCACTTTATAAGTAGTCTCAGCTCTAGAGCTAGCCGAGAAGGTACTTTGTGCACTCTCTGGAGCCGAGTGGGTTTGGTGACATATTCTAGTTCATGTGGCTATAAATTTTAGAACATAAAATTGATAACCTCACATTAATATCCTAAATTTCCATCGTGGGATCTTTTTAGAATTAACCGTAGCTAAGGTTATGATAAACACTTTTTATTTTTGCTTATATGAGTTTTCTTTATATTGACTATAACTTTTAGACATTTACTAGGTAATTATTAGTATGATATGGTTTACTTCCCTTATAATCTAATTTTTAGCCTTGAGAAAGAAGTAACCTTCCTCAAAACGTCGGCATTGGTTTGAAATAAAAGTTGTTTCAAAGACCAGATTCCTGTGATTTTGTTCACTAAGAAATAGACTTTAACACATTGCTTTCCTACATTTTTACATCTCCAAATTGTGAAATTAGTTATAATTAGAACAAACTTAAAAATTCTTGAAAGAAAAAGACGAAAGATTGAAGATTTCAAGTAAGGGGCGTAGAAAGTGGAGGAGTTTTAGTTGGTTTTCTCGCACAAAAAAACTAGTACCTAGGACATTTTTTTCGCCTTGTAAGTTCTCAAATCTGTCGAGACAGACATGAGAAGGAAGATCATGAAGGCCGGTTACGTTCGCACATCAGGCGCAGCGCAAAAAGGAGACCGAATTGCGCGTCCATTACGGTTTAATTGAACTTCGTCATTATTTATCAATAAAACCGCTAAACGCCGTGGCATTTCGGTTAATCGATTCCGGTTAGTCTGCCGTTTATACTGGGTCGGTTGAGACGACCAGGAATTTTGTTGAAATGTAATCTTCTTGTATATGTGCTGGAAAACCAGAAAAAATTGTTTGTTGTTTTTATAGATTATAAGGCATAAGGTTGAGCATAGATTACCTTAATTATTAGGAATTATCAAAGTTTTACATCATATCGTGCGCTCTCCACTCAAATCATTTTTATTCTGTCACTCAACTTATGAAACTTTTCTTAAAATGTTAAAACTCTAGCTCATCTCCTCTGGAAAGTAGGGAGTATACGGCCAGACAGACTCAAATTTGACGACTCATTTTTGATAATAATAAGTTCAAACGAATGGCAATTTAGAACAAAAACTACACATGGGAGTGGATATGTCAAGAAATAGTGTTATATGGAAAAAGTTCGAAGCATCTTCATAACCAAAATTAATTAAGGAGCCGAGAAAAGAAAGTTCAAAACAAGGTTAAATCGAAACATCCTATCAGGTTTTCCATTGGTGACTTGACAACTTTGAATTTAATTTGTGAACGCACCCTTAGACCAATCATCGAACTGTCAACGTCAATTCATTCAGTAAAGTGAACATTTTCATCATGGTGAAGTACACGAACGAACAACGTTTGCAAGTTATAAAAATTTACTACCGAAATTCGGAGTCGGTGACCGCAACTCTAAGAGCCCTAACTTCAATTTTCGGTCACAAGTTTGGTGCAAAAATTTGAGTCTACATATTCGCTGTTGGATGTTGTCGTGCCAGTGAGACGAAGGACCGGTCGTAGTAACGAAAACATCGCTGCCGGTGGGGCATCCGTAGCCGACGACCCAAATCAGTAAATTCCACGGTGTTCTCAAGAATTGGGCATCCGTCAGACCACTCTATGGCGAATTTTGCGTAAGGATCTTGGTTAACACCCAACAAGATCAAGCTGACTCAAGAATTGTAGCCGTTGGACCATTTGAAGCGACGTACTTTCTCCGATTGGGCTCTGGAAAATCTGCGCTAAAAATTTTTATCGAAAAATCATCTTCAGCGATGAAGCTCGTTTTTGGCTCAATGGTTTTGTTAATAAGCAAAATATGCGTTATTGGACAGGCAGCAAACAACACGTGATTCACGAGACTCAATTGCATCCCCAAAAAATCTCGATTTAGTGCGGTCTTCACGCCGGCGGCATCATTGGATCGTATTTTTTCGTTGATGCCAACAATCATCACGTAACGGTCAATGGCGATCGCTACCGCGCCATGATAACGATTTTTTTTTGGCCCCAATTGCAAGGTATGGACTTGGCCAACATATGTTTGTCACCAAACCCACTCGGCTCCAGAGAGTGCACAAAGTACCTCCTCGGCTAGCTCTAGAGCTGAGACTACTTATAAAGGGGCGCCACTCTCTTTTATGATAATACAAGAAAAAAAAAGAGGAAAGTACACTAAAGATCTCAGGGTCGCAAAAGAGAGAAAATAACGAACGCACTCTCAGGATGCCAAACGAGCCCGATCACACAAGCGGGAGGTAGTGGCTGGTAGAAAGAATATAGAGCAATTATTTAATAATATAATGAGCCCAAATGAAATACACAAGGTCCCTCAAACGAGGATATATCTTACAGAAGGTAGATCACTAACTAGTTCTTACTTCACAACCCGAATATTCGATATAATGCTTTATCTCTTACTAAACAAACAGTAATATCACCCCAAGGTATATACTTAGAGCCTCGATGGTAATCGTTACAAATAGCTCTTTACTTATATCTAAGCGAACTTCTCGATAGGTCGGGTTGTATGTACTAAACAGTATTCACTGAATTGGGCCTCTTTGATACTAATCAATCTTAACTAAATTCTACAGACTGACCTTCTATAACAGTCTAGGTCGTGGATTGAATGATATAGTTTCTCAACCCATAATTATTCTCACAGTCTCGTAGATGGCAACCGGGCTCAAATATATTCCTGGGCCAACGTAGTACAATTTCTCACAGTAATGCGCCCTGGGTAGACGACAGGTGTGGTATCTTAGATGGCGAAATCTGGTGGAGGTCCCCAAAGACAGCTCCCACAGCAGCTCGACTGTAATTCAAAGACAGCCTAGACAAACAGTTCGAAGACTTCAAAGACAGTTCAGAATCTGCGGTACCTCGCAACGGTACAATAATAATTCCCCATTCGAAGCAGAATGATGCTAAAATACGAACAAAAATCTAAAATACCTCGTGACAAACATAGGTTAACTCACCAATCCCACAATCGCCACTCCGCTAAAGCGCAAAAATCTCACCAACGAACAAACAAAACCAACATGATAAGATTTCTCTCAGGGCTTCTGTTAAAATCCTGTTCAGATCCGCAAAATTGCGATTAATTACTCCAGGATATTTCAACCAAATATGCGGGAAGAACGATGTAATTGACAACCTACGTCACATGATGACAGAAAAGGACCACCGACAACGGCGTCCATCGAAACGTACGAGATAAGCTGGCAAACTACTGCGACTAACGCCACCAGTTCGGTTTGCAGGTACTAACTGGAGCGGGAATTTTGAAACCGTGACATGGTTTCAACAGAATGGTGCCACTAGCCACACAACACACGTAACAATCGGTTTATTGAAGCAGACATTTGGTGAGCGTCTAATTTCAAGAAACGGCCCCGTCGATTGTCCGCCTTGTTCATGCGATTTGACGCCTCTGGACTATTTTCTTTAGGGCTACGTCAAGTCACACGGCCGTTCCGGCTGAAATGTGTGGCCGAGTCACCGAAAGTCGCTGCAAACAGGTCCGTGGTGGCTATATGAACGGAGTCGAGTTCCATTCATAAATGTTATGGTTGTACTTCAAGCAAATAATAAATTTTAAGTCTTTTCCTGGACTCTGGAGCAGTGTGAAACTAAAAGAACTGCCTCAAAGGCTATGAAAAAATCAACAAACGTATATTTCAAATTGCACGAAAGCACTCTTTTCTATAGAAATAGAGATATAGAGATTATTCGGGATCAAATTACCAAGAATGCACCTGAAATCTGTTGAGGAAAAACTATATTGAAATTCTGTCAATAATAATAATCCGAATTTTATCGGTCAATTTGAAAAATTCAACGAGAGATTCATTGAATGTTTCAATCTTCGATCTTTATGTAATAGTTCAGTCAATCTGTCGAAAAATAAATCAATTTGATGGTATAATTGCCCGCTCGATGAAATTTGGTACACTTGTTGAAAATGGTGTAACTAAGCTACCTTTGCGATGGCCTCGCTGAAATGTTAGCGGTTTTTTGAAAACCCAAAAAACTCAAAAAAGTAAAAAAATGCATTTTTCTCGAATTGTATGCATCGTAAAGAAAATTTTATTGAACAAAAAATGTAGAGGACGTTGCGATCTACATTTTTGTCATTGGTGCAATGCTGCACGACTAAAAGCGCACAAAGTAGGTGGCGCTAAAGTATCAAAAAAGTGTTTTTCATGTTTTTCGCCCTGAAAATGTTGTTTTTACTTTTTTGAGTTTTTTGAGTTTTTCAAAAACCGCTAACATTTCAGCTAGGCCATCGCAAAGGTAACTTAGTTACATCATTTTCAACAAGTGTACCAAATTTCATCGAGCGGGTAATTATAACCGCACCAAATGTACAGATTGACTGAACTATAACCCTTTAATGATTGATGGTCTCAGTGGCAACCTTAATCAAGCTTCTCTATGAAATCAGAGTTTTCAATTATAGAACATCTTCATCATCAGTATTATAATGAAATTCGAGGATATTCTGGACATCAATCACTTCAATGTACTGCCACGCACAATTTGGTTTTACATGGCACAAATGCGAACGGCAGCTTTTCGCCGGAGAACATTTAGGTCGTGGATTTAATATAATTATGAAATTGCGATCTTTATCGAAAAGATATCTCTAATCTGGGCGCCACTTGATTTAACAAAAATAAAATAAGAATGATTCCACCGCCTGTAAATCAAGAAAACAGACAGGATAACTACAGATGTAAGACATTATAGACTTAAGAAAAAATATATAATCTATGAATATCTAATAATCATAAAAATTGTTCTCAATTCTCAAATAATAGGGGTTAGTACTCTTACACTAACTACACTCTAAATAAATGACCTAATTATCAGATTGTCACGGTTTCAAAATTCCCGCTCCAGTTAGTATCTGCCAACCGAACTGGTGGCGTTGGTCGCAATAGTTTACCAGCTTATCTCGTACGTTTCAATGAACGCCGTTGTCGGTGGTCTTAGTCTGTCATACTGTCATTCACTGTCATTCTGTGCCTGTGACGTAGGTTGTCAATTACATCGTTCTTTCAGCATTTTTTGGTTGAAATATCCTAGAATAATTAATCGCAATTTTGCGGATCTGAACAGGATTTTAACTGAAGCCCTGAGAGAAATCTCATCATGTTGGTTTGGTTTGTTCGTTGGTGAGATTTTTGCGCTTTAGCGGAGTGGCGTATTTGTTTGGAAAAACGACGTGGGATTGGTGAGTTAACCTATGTTTGTCAGGAGGTATTATAGATTTTTGTTTGTATTTTAGCGTCGTTCTGTCGTTCTGCTTCGAATTGGGAATTATTATTGTACCGTTGCGAGGTACCGCAGATTCTGAACTGTCTTTGAAGTCTTCGAGCTGTTTGTCTAGGCTGATTTTGAATTACCTTCGAACTGCCGTGGGAGCTGTCTTTGGGGACCTCCACCATCTAAGATACCACACCTGTCGTCTACCCAGGGTGCATTACCGTGAGAAATTGTACTACTTTGGCCCAGGAATATATGTGAGCCCAGTTTCCATCTACGAGACTGTGAGAATACTTATGGGTTAAGAAACTATATCCTTTTGTACTTCAGTCAAGCCACGACCTAGACTGTTATAGAAGATTAGTCTGTAGAATTTAGTTAAGATTGATTAGTATCAAAGAGGCCCAATTCAGTGAATACTGTTTAGTACATAAAATCAGACCTATCGAGAAGGCCGATTAGTTATAAGTAAAGAGCTATTTGTAACGATTACCATCGAGGCTCTAAGTATATACCTTGGGAATATTACTGTTTGTTCAGTAAGAGATAAAGCCTTATATCGAATATTCGGGTCGTGAAGTAAGAACTTGTTAGTGATCTACCTTCTGTAAGATATATCCTCGTTTGAGGGACCTTGTGTATTTCATTTGGGCTCATTATATTATTGCATAATTGCTCTATATTCTTTCTACCAGCCACTACCTCCCGCTTGTGTGATCGGGCTCGTTTGGCATCCCGAGAGTGTGTATTTTCCTCTTTTTTCTTTGTATTATCATAAAAGAGAGTGGCGCCCCTTTATAGGTAGTCTCAGCTCTAGAGCTAGCCGAGGAGGTACTTTGTGCACTCTCTGGAGCCGAGTGGGTTTGTTGACAAGATATACGGTACACCAAACTCTTTCTTCAAACAACTAATTTATTCATTGAGACAGTGACTATACTGGCCTTGCCGTTGGAGGGCTTCTTTCTATAAGGTGGTTACTCGAGAGGAACTGTATATTGTGATGACTGCAGGGAATCCAAACAGTACTAAGATATTTCCTATCTAAATCTTCGGCAGCAAAAATCCTCGACAATAAAATTTGTAATAGTCGAAACTAAAAACCCTAAAATGTCAATATCACGTTATAAACAATGATAAAGCATTATTCAAATTAAACATGAAATATCCGCCTAGGCGAAACTCACCTTTTCAATATAAAAGGGTTTTTAGTATTCTTACAAAACTTCGGTATTTTCTGATACGATACGCAATAGAAAATTCTTAAATTGAACCTTCAACTTTGTTGATTTTCAAATCCCCTATTTAGGTCGGCAACAGGTTGAAGAATGAAAATTCCAGCAAGATTCTTATCGAATCGCCGATCAGATAAAAATAAAGAAGTCGATGGACCGTGATCGCTACCTGTATTAATTTTCTTTTAACACAATTTTCTAAACTAAACTTCTACAGGATATGTGTACTGATTTTAATTGATTCTGAAAGATGGACCTAGGATGAAAGGAGGAAAATTGTACCTTTCGAAGAAAAGTCATGATAGCAACCTTCAATATACAGTACGGTATTTCAAACCGTTACAGTACATTCTGAATTTGATGAATCTTTACTGAAAATTTTATAAGATCAAGTGCTTAGAAAGAACTATGAGTAGTCTACTTATTTTCTAGCGTGAAGATTTCATCGAAATATTCAAAAATCTCATTCAAACCTCTTCTGATTGATATTCTTCTGTGACGTCAGCTCTTGGAATCATAGATCGTGGGTTCGAGTCCTGTCCACGCCGAAAAAAATAATGTTTTTTTCCGCCATATTCTAAGATTGTGAAATATCAGAATTTAGGGCTTCATTTCAAAACCGTGATGTGTGAGCAGTGCATATGTGAAACATTGGCCGACGTGCAATCATAACTCAATAATTACCATTAAAATTTTTATGACAGTCACTAAAAGGTAAAAAAATTAATATAGTTTGAAAAAACCTGAAAAATAGTTATTTATTATACAAGGGCAAAACGTATTAGATTTTTGCTCTCGTCGGGAGACAAAAAACCGAGAGCTGAAATATAATATTTCCCCAGTGTACACTATTTTTCTCTGTGACAGGAAAAACGACGATTTAATAGTGAAAGAAGTATTATTACAATACAGAGTGTCTCAAGTTCGAGTGCCTATTAGACGTTTCTGGAGAACTAGACATATTTGAAATCTGAAAAATTGGGATTATGATATTGTTCGAAGTTCTCTACAGAGCTAAAATATTTTCGAAGCCCAAAAGCTTTCGGTTATACAGGAAGTGAAAATAAATTCGACGAAAATATTTTTTTTCAAGTTTTCCATTCCTGGTATGAACGAGTATTCAATAGTGAATACATTTCTGTTAAAACCATTGTATTAAATCGAATAGTTTTCAAAATATCCAAAATCTTTTGGATGTCAAAAATATCATTACAGGGTGTTTCAAATTTTGTGTTGAAAATTGTGATCTTAATTTGGTCATAACTTCTGTTTTTCAAATTAGAACCCTATTTTTTTATAATTTTGTTGGATTTTGCGGTCAAAAATAATGATAGTTTTCTCACATGATTATGCTCCTAAATTCAATAATTTCTCAGTTATTTGAGATTTTCTGGAGCAACACCATCGGCCTTGCCATATGCCATCACCATATCAGCATACTCAGCGTTGGTGAAATTAGGCATATCAACAACCAAAATTAAAACAACAGTAGCAAAAAGTCGATAAAAGTAACAAAAACAATAAAATACAAATTTGAAAAACTGAACAACGCGGTACAGACACTTCCAACAGCAGAGACAGTTAAATCTCGAATGACGGTAGGGTCAAGTCAGCGGCGACTAACCTAATCCAACCTAAGAACAGAAATAGTAATAATAATTCACACGCGTCCTAAACCGTCAGGTAAAATTTCCTTACTCGCTGTGTTGTGTCGAAATCCGTACTTTTATTTAGGTGCGACTTTCTTCAATCTTCTGACTAAAACCTTATTTGCAGTATTATTTTTTTTATTGACTTACGTAAATAGCATATGGTTAGCAACGTTATGAACCAAAGAACATTTTAAAATAAAACTAAGTTTGTAATAGCTGTAACTTTTTTTTAAATTTCAATAGGAGTGGAGATGTTTTCATACTTTCATAATTTGTTTTTTAATAAAGGCCCACTTGTTAATTTTGTGGTGTTATCTGTAACAATAAATACGTTTTTTTTTCAAGGCACACTCATGTAGACTTAATACAATTAAAAAAATGCATGTAAAAGCACACGCAAAAAAAGTTATGGGGCTTCGAAGGGTACATTTTGGGTAATTTAGAAAAACCTAATAAAAAAATCATACCTCCGTAACCGTAATACTAAGGACCCAGGTTCCAAGACTGACCCTACCAACGCCCCAAAAAAATTTGACGGTCCATGTGCCTCACACCCTGTATATATATCCGGGAAAAAGTATTTCACTTTTTCCCGGGGTAAAGTTATTTCGTGAAAAGTTATATTTTGTTACCTGTCAACAGAGATTAAATGTCAAATTTTTTTCCCGTCGCAGAAGAAATACTTTTATGGAGAATATCGGGCTAAAAAGTTAAAAATAATTTTCTTTATTTCAGTGTCGTAATATCGTAATCAGCATTGTTTTTAGTTATATTTTCGTTCTGACTTTGACAACACTGACATCCTATCCTTTCGAATGTCAACACGCGTCCATTGCATGTCGATTGTCAATATTAAACCATGTAGATATTTGGACGCACTATTCAAATTTTATAATCTGTCAATTTTCGTATCAGTCTCACCAACTGCGAAAATGAAATACAAACGGCACTAGGAGGCATAATCTGAATTTTTCATTGAATTCCAATAAATTTCTCACAATTCTTCGCTGAAATAGAGAAAATATCATCTAATACTCGTTGCAGAAGGCAATTCCAACACTCATGCGTTCAAAAACTCACTCCTTCGTTGCTCGTTTTCGAATTTCGCATTCGTGTTGGAATAGGTGCCCATTCTGCAACTTGTTTTAGAATATACTATAAAAAATCAATTTATGACAATAGTACCTATATAAGACATACTAGTAAAATTGAGAAAGAATCGTGGGGCGCTTGATGGACGAAAATTTTCAGACCGATATTCTTCATAAGCGTGTTTTTTTGAACTATATTTATTATAACCATAACCCATTACTACCTCATAGCATTAGACTGACACAAAGTCCAACACTTTTCAAAGCCGCCATGCCATGCTCGACTTCATGGTTAAAAATACACCCCGCAAGTCGGTAACCGAGAGTCATTTAAAACGAATAAGCATTATAAATATTTATGGTCCGCTCGTAAAACTTACGCTTTTACTACAGAGAAATTGTATAGGTCTATTCTGTCCTTGCCGGTATCGGCTATTTTTTCGTTACGTCTAGACCGCGTTGTATTTTATTGTAATTTGTACCTACAACTCTACGAACGATATCGTTTTGCAACCAGCGCGTTCCCCGCATTATAATTTCTATTGGTTAATGGACTCCGGAGATGGAATAAAGCTGTCGAGGTATAGGTCAAGGTGTTGCATGGGTATTTTACCGGCAAATACCCTCATTGTGTCGATGGAGTTGAAGAAATGCGGGAAGTGCGTTATTCAGCCTAAGGTGACTTCAACGCAGTTCAATATCATTATTTAAAATAGTCATAGAGAGAAAACCAATTGTTCTTTGAACAAACCTGTGAGAAAGTATATGAATGACAGACCTTTCTATTCTTTGTTCGTTTTCATTTATTTCCTCAGCAATCCATGATAGAATCTAGTGATGGTACCCACAGAACATTATTATATAAGATATGAAAACTCCTTACTAATTTTTGGTAACACAAATATGGCGCCATGTTTGGAAGTACATGACGAACCTGCAGGATATTGAATTACCAAAGCAGCGGAATTTTGAATTTTTCAAAGAATGCATGGTAAATACCAGGTATCCCGATATGAAGAGAGCGTCAAGATACAAATATCTTGATAGAGAACAGATGTTGTGAACGAGCCTTTATTTTATTTTGTTTATTTGCTATGACATCTGTGAAACATATTAAGTATACAGGGTTGGGATAAAGTTTGGCACCAAGTTAATATATTAGGTGTACAAATAAGTTTCCGCGGTTTGTCAAAAGATGGCCCCACCAGAAGGTTATGGAGAAATTGTCAGATGTAAAACGTAATATCCCAAGTTTAGTCATCTGGCAACACCATAACCTTAAAGTACTAGTGATTCCGTATCAGCATCACGTAATTTTTTTCGTGCAAAAATGTCAAGTTTTATTCCGAATAAGCATCATTTGCGGGAACTTTTGATTTACTTCTTTAATGTGAAAAAATCTGCAGCTGAGGCGCATCGATTGCTTCTAGAAGCATATGGTGAAGCTGCTTTAAGTGAGAGAAGTTGTCAGGAATGGTTTCAAAAGTTTAAGAACGGTGAGTTTGACTTTAAAGACAAAGAACGCAGTGGAAGGCCGAAAGTGTACCTAGACATGGAATTAGAAGCACTATTGGAGGAAGATTCGTCCCAAATGCAAAAAAATTGCACTTACTCTACAAGTGACTCAACAAGCAATTTCACATCGTTTAAAATCGTTAGAATGATTCAAAACAAGGAAATTGGGTTCCATATGAACTAAAGCCGAGAGACGTTGAACGCCGATTATGCATGAGTGAAATGCTGCTTGCCAGGAATAAAAAAAGAGTTTTTGCATCGTATAGTCACTACGATAATCCAAAGAAGAGAAAGTCATGGGTTAAGCCCGGCGAACCATCAACATCGACAGCTAAGCCGAATATTCATGGAAAAAACTCATGCTGTGTATTTGGTGGGATCAGCTTGGTGTCGTGTATTATGAATTGCTGAAACCAAGCGAAACCATTACTGAAGCTCTCTACCGAACACAATTGATGAGATTGAGTCGGGCACTTAAGGAAAACGCGCCCATTACTACTCCAGACACGACAAAATTATTCTTTTACACGATAATGCTCGTCCACATGTTGCGGCGCCGGTAAAAACATACTTGGAAACACTCAACTGGGAAGTTTTACCCCACCCGCCGTATTCATCAGACTTAACCCTTCTGATTATCATCTGTTCCGGTTGATGGCACATATTCTGTCTGAGCAGCGCTTCACATCATATGAAGACACCAAAAATTGGGTAGATTTGTGGATAGCGTCAAAAGATGAAGAGTTTTTTCGACGGGGTATCCGAATGTTGCCTGAAAGGTGGGGAAAAGTAGTGGCAAATGATGGAAAATACTTTGAATAAAACGTAATGTACTTTTCCGTTACAATAAATTCCTAATTTTTATAAAACGCGGAAACTGATTTGTACACCTAATATTTAAAACGGAACGGACGATAATTTTGAAATTTGGCAGCTGAGTGTAATGGACCACAATGCATTTGATGAGCATATTTTCATTACAGTACAAAAAAACTGAATTTCGTCATTTTACAGGGAATTTTTACTCGGAACCCGATATGGACAGATCCGAAACAAGGTGCACTTTCAGAATCTGCAGAAATATACAGGATGCCCCATTTAAATGAAGAAAAATTGGTCATCTTATTGATGAAAATATGCTCATCAAATGCATTGTGGTCCATTACACTCAGCTGCCAAATTTCAAAAATATCGTTTCGTTTTAAAGATTTTAATGTGGTGCCAAACTTTATCCCAACCCTGTATATGAAGTAATTGAACAGACAACATCATATTTTTTCATCGTATTGAAAATGTCGAATTTTGTACCAGAAAGTGATGATTTGCGGAAAGCATTAATATTTTGTTTTCATTTGAAGAAAAATTCTGCAGAGTCGCATCGAATGCTTGTCGACGCATATGGTGATCGTGCTCTATCAGAAACAACATGCAAACTTTCAGAAATTATGATTTTGATGTGAGAAATGAAGAACGTGGAAGACCACCAAAAAATTTGAAGACCCCGAATTGCAAACGATATTGGATGGAGATGACACTTTGAATCAAAGGCAAATGGCAAAAATGTTAAATGTTGCTCAACAAGCAATTTCTGGCCGTTTAGAACATTGATTCCCAAAGTGGTCCAGGTGGACCCCTAGGGGTCCACGGGAGCCCGACTGGGGTCAACGCTTGCGTGGAAAAAAATGTAGGTCCACAACTCGTTAATGGGGGTCTATAAAAATATATTAGGTGACCCGACTTGATTTTTCCTATGAATATACGGAGACAATAATATAGGCAGACAATATTATAAGAAACTGCACAGAAAATTCGAGAACCTGAAAAAGCCGAAGAGTACAGATGGAAAATCAGAACCTTGTTAGACAGGAATAACAAAACACCTCTACCCAATATAAATAAAGCTGAACAGGGGCATTAAAAGATTTTAAATCGGATAGTTCCATGAAGATACTTCCAGCAGACAAAGGAAACGCCACTGTAATTCTAGATGTTGGCTCTTATAATCAAAAAATCAATGAATTATTAGAAGCAGGAAAATATAAAAGACTAAAAAGGACCCTACCACCACAGTTGAAATCAAGATTTACAAAATCCTTTATAAATATCGAATTGAATTTCCAGATCAATTCGTTAGATCAAGACTTACACCTCACTTTAGTAAACCACCACATTTATATGGTCTACCAAAAATACACAAAGCAAATATTCCTCTAAGACCAATTGTGAGTTGAAGAAATTCAGCATGCCACCAATTGGCTAAATTTCTGCTGAAAATTATAGCGCCATTAAAAAGTAATTCAACATCGATGATAAGAAACACGAAACACTTCATAGAAATAATGAAACATCAAGAAATCATGGAAGAAGACGTTATGGTCAGCTTCGACATCACCAGTTTGTTCACTAATATTCCGACAGATAAAACACTTATAGTTAGAAAAAGCTTGAAGAAGATCAAACCCTTAGTGAAAGAACTACACTAAGCGTCAATGCAATTATGGAAATGCTTTCTCTTTGTATTGAAACAACATATTTCCAATTCGAAGACATCTTTTATCAACAAGAATTCGGAATGGCCATGGGTTCACCACTATCACCAATTTTAGCTGATTTATATATGGAAATTTTCGAACAGAAGGCATTAGAAAAATATGTACTTAAACCCAAACTGTGGAAAAGATATGTAGATGATACTTTCATTATTTGGCAACATGGAAGAGACACTATAGATGGATTCCTTCAATATCTAAACAATCAAGAGGAATCAATTAAATTCACAATTGAAATCGAGAAGGACAGACAACTTCCATTCTTAGATGTACTCGTACATAAACAAACCACATAAACAACCACTGTGTATAAAAAGCCAACGAACACAGGACAATATCTACATTTTCAGTCAAACCACCAACTAAACACTAAATTGGGAGTAGCAAAATGTTTATTTGATAGAGCAATAAATATTTGTTGCACTGAAGAAGACCAAAATGAAGAAATAAATAACATCTCGAAAACTCTTAGAAGCAATGGCTACCCCAAAAGATATTAGAAAAAAAGCTAGACGAACAAGAGAAAGTCAACCTGAACCAACAGATATAAATCAGACCATTAAAACCGTAATTCCTTATGTAAAAGTGTTGTCGGAGAAAATGAGAAGAATTGAAATAGATACAACATAAAGACTGAATTCAAAACTCAAGACACCATCAGAGCTAAACTTACAAAAGTTAAGCCTAATAATGAGACACAAAGGACAAAGAACTGCATATATGAATTACCTTGCGAGTGCGGAAGATCTTACATCGGAGAAACTAAACGTCTTCTGAATGTACGAATAAAAAGAACATCAGAAGCTTCTACGAGTACTAGACAGCGACAAATCCAGGTTGGTCCAACATGCTGTAGATGGGAATCATCGTATAAAGTGGGATGAAGCATCAATAATATCCAAAGAAGAAAAACTTGCAAGAAGAAAAATCAAAGAAGCAGCATTTATGAAAATAACACCAGATTTAATAAGTGCTCCATCTATAGATCTGCCAGAAGTTTGGACGCCGATAGTTCGATCCAACTTAAAAAGATCATCATATCACAGATGAGTATATAACATTGTTCATTTTTCTTTCATGACTTCTGTCATATTGACTTTTTGAAAATTGATAATTTTCAAAGGATTTTTACTTTTCCTCCTTGATAAAGATAGAAGATGTCTATCGAAACGTCGGAAAACATTACATCCACAATAGATGATGGTAATAGCCCAAATAATCATTCAACACGAGCTCCATCATCAACAATATCTCGTCATCAAATATTATAAGAAGCTTGACGTCTATGAATATAGGAAGACAATATTATAAAAAGCTCAGCAATTGTTTTTGTAAGAACTTTCATATTCCATATTCAGAAAGAGCGTGTCAAGACTCGCCGATGCCGCGCCGCCCGCCCGCCCAGTTGAAGTCGTGTCTGAACTTGCATGAAATTGTTGGATTTTTCTCTAATATAAATACGAATGCCAATGATAAACATTACTCAGTTGTTTTCGGAATTTCAAAGAAGAAAGTGTACCTATATAAGTGTTCACCAGTGACGGAAGTAGTTTCAGACTTTGAAAATTAAAGTGAATTGATATTATTGTTTGCCTGTGTTGGAAAACTTAGTACATACCTATCTATTTGTTAGCAACTTGTATCTGCGGGAAAAACAATCCCACAAACAGTAGATTCTGAACCATTCCAATAATAAAGATTTCATAGGTCAAGGAAAATTATAACAGTATTTTTTTACCGTCTTAAACTATTTGATTTTAAGTATTTTTAAGTGATGCGTGCTTTTTGTATGGATGGTCCTAATATTTTATCTTCATAGGTGCGTAAATAAATACTTAGTTCTGATTGTGTTTTGTAATGAATAAGTATGTTGCGTTTAGTCAGTGACTAGGTAAACGTATAAAATATATACAAAGTTAAAGTATAAAATAAAATTAAATACCTATATTCATTTCGAAAAAGAACAGCTAGCTCTACCTTAATTTCATTACAATTCTTTCAATATATTATTATCCTCAAAAGCCTCATCTATTATGTTTGTTAAATCATTTTAAGATTTCTTAACAAACATTTTTTTCATATTTACAGGTAGGTAATTGATACGAAACATGGCTGAATCTAAGAAGAAGTGTCGACAGTACAGTGTTGAATATTTGAAATTTGGTTTTCTTCCATCAAATACAGACAAGCGATTGTCCATGTGTCTTTTATGCAACAAAGTCTTGAGCAACGACTCTATGAAACCATCGAAGCTAGAAGATCATCTAAGAAGGTGTCATCCTGACAAAACAGGTAAGGATTTAAAATATTTCCAAACATTGAAGGAAAAGTATGAAAAGAGACCCACTGTCTGAAAGCAACGATGGTGACTTGCGGGCATCTTACAGTATTTCATTCTTCTTCTTCTTCTAATGCATGTTCACTAATGAATGTTTGCGACCACACGATTCATTTCTATCCCGTCTCTAGCTGTATGTATTAGGCTTTCCATTGTTCGCAAGCCCGTCCACTGTCTTATGTTACGTAGCCATGACATCCTCTTTCTTCCCATTCCTCTCCTTCCTTCAATCTTTCCCTCGATAATCAATTGTAGAAGCTGGTATTTTGGGTTTCGCATTATATGCCCTAAGTATGCAGTTTTTCTTTTTCGATCATCAGCAGCAATTCACGTTCTTTATTTATTCTTCGTAGGACATTTTCGTTGGTTACTCGGGCCGTCCATGGGATTTTTAGTATTCTGCGATATATCCACATCTCGAAGGCTTCTATTCTATTCATTGTGACTACCTTTAGTGTCAGCTCTCCACACCGTACAGTAACATCGACCAAACGTAACATCTCACAAATCTCACTCTCAGGTTTAGGTTAAAGTCCGCATTGGTAAGAATACGTTTAAATTTCATGAATGTGTTGCGGGCATTTTCTATACGACATTTTATTTCTAGGTCAGATGTCCAGTCTTCAGTGAGCCATACTCCAAGGTATTTAAACTTATTTACACGCTCAATTAATGACCCATCAGATGTTAGTTTTGCATTATTGAGTCTGTCTGGTTGACGAGTAATGACCATATATTTAATATCTCATTACTTATAGCAAAATCTGGGAAACCGCATACAATTGGAGAGGAGTTAATTTTGCCTGCTGTTGAAGAGGTCTTAAAAACTGTCCTGCACAAATCTTATTTGACATACTTAAAAGAATTCCTTTGAGTAACAACACTGTATACAGACGTATTGATGAAATGAGCTCTGATGTTGAAAGTTTCTGTTATAATTATCTGCAAACAACTCATTTTTCTATTCAACTGGACGAGTCAACTTTACCCGGCAAATAAGCATTATTATTGGCATATGTTCGATTGATCAAAGGCGAACAAATGTTTGAAAAGTTACTATTCGCGAAAACTTTGAAGACTGACACTAATGGTGAATCAATTTTCAATGTTCTGAATGATTTTTTTACGGAAAAATCAATTGCATTCATAAACATTATTTCGGTGGCCACAGATGGAGCTCCTGCCATGGTCGGGCGATATCGTGAATTCATAAGTAATCTTAAAAGGATTATACCAGAGGTAATTGCAATTCACTGTGTCACCACCGACAACATCTAGTAGCGAAAAAATTGAGCTCTTCAATTCGTGATTAATGCAGTTAACATGATAAGAAGCAATGCATTAAATACGCGCTTATTAGCACAATTGTGCGAAGAAAATGATGAGTACTTCCAAAGATTGCTGCTACATACCGAAGTACGCTGGTTGTCGAAAGATGCATGTCTTTCGAGATTCTATTAGCTTTTCGACTCTGTTTTAGAGTTTCTGAACACTAAAGATCCTGTTTTGAAAGAAAACCTTATGAATTCCAAAGCAGACATTGCGTATTTGACAGATTTGTTCAAAAAATTCAATAACCTCAACCTACAGTTACAAGGGGACAGCCTCAATTTGATAAAAACAAAGAGTAAAATTTCAGCTTTTCTTGGTAAACTGAAACTTATAAAGCAAAATATTGGCCGACGTGAATTTTCCCAGTTTCCAAATTCATCGCAGGTAGAATGCCTCGACGAAGATATTCAGACGTATGATCAACATTTGATTGCCCTGTATGATGATTTTAAAATCAGATTTGACGACATTCTGTCGATGGATATACCACCATGGATAATAAATCCATATGATGAAACTGAAGTGGAAAATCTGGTACTGCAAGAAGAGCTACTCGAGCTTAGCACTAATGAGGAGCTCAAAAGAGGGTATCAATCATTTTGGCTGCAGGCACAAATACCTGAAAAATATCCAAATCCAAAATCCTATCTTGTCGAACGCAGTTTTAGTGCCGTAACAAACTTGTGGACAGACTATTACAGAGCGAGGAGATTCACGGTTATACTTAACTAAATTCAAGCCAAATATTGATAATTTGCTGTCATTTCACAAAGTACATCCCTCTCATTAAAATTATAATTTTTATCTCAGATTACAATGGTAATCTGAGATAAAAATCAAAACTAATAATGATTATTATGATTTATCGCAAAATTATCAAAATTTTGATTATTATATTATAATTATAATATATTATGTTTTTAAAACGTTATAATCATTATTAGTTTTGATGTTTAATTTTGATTCTACTAAGACTATTATAACAACATAATTAAAAGTGTAGAAATTTTTGTGTAATGAACACCTCTTTCCAACGTCCCAGTAGAAGAGCGGCTTTCCACCGACGAAGAGGTGTTCAAAAGAAAATTGTAAATTTAAAAAAATATTGTTTATTTTGAGTTTCTCCTGACGGGAGAAATCTTCAGGAGTTCGGCTTGTCGCTAG
>JARTUT010001386.1:0-97211 GCA_030674115.1 Micraspis discolor | reverse complement strand
TACAATTCAATAAATTATATATTGTAATAATTAAAGCAGGTTTTTCTCTCTATTTTCCTGCAAATAGAACTGTAAATACAAGAAATTTAAACAAAACAAATATCTTCTTTCATAAACAAATTCAACTGTTGTAAGGTACAATGTACCATGTAAATATAAAAATAGGTAAACATCTTAATGTAGGAACTATTATGTATAGGAAAATGTCAAACAATTATGTATATGTGTATATGTATATGTATGTATATATTGTAAACAGTGTATAACTCAAAGTTCAATAAAATTTTTCTGTCTGTCTGTCTGTCTGTAGTGTATCAAGCACCAGTGTTTTATGTAAGTAGTTTTGTTTTATTTTGTTATAGTGTTAGTCAGTGTCATAAACACTGTATGTGCCACATTTTAGTGATTAGTGTATAATAGCATGCCAAAAATGAGAAATATTGGGGATAGCCCAAATAAAGAAAGGTTTAAAACCTTAGACCCAGCAAAAACTACTCACTCAAGAGTAGTGAATAACCCCAAATCGACACAAAGACCCACGCAGACACCTGTGGAACCCTCAATTCCACAAATTACTTTGAAAAATAGGTTTGAAGTTCTTTCAAACTGCGAAAACGTTGCAGAATCACCAGTACCTGTAGTAGTTAAACAAAAACTAAAAATACCGCCCATAGTTGTACATGGGGTATTTGAAAATCACGTTGAAACCGTGAAAATTATTAGAAGAATAATAGGGGAAGAAACAAAATTCCATATTAAATATGGTAAAGACACATCGAATGTGTTTGTGGAGAGCGAAGAAGCTTTCCAAAATTTGAAAAAATATTTCTTGTCGGATAATCTAAAATTCCATACATTTACAAAAAAGAGTGAGAAGACTCACGCATTTGTCCTTCGAGGACTGACTGCAGACCAAGATTTGGAGGAGCTGAAAGCGGAGCTGACAAACCAAAATATAAATTTAAAAAACATTTACAAAATGAAGGGGACAAGAAGCCCGGCTTATCTGATCATCACTGACCAGAAAACTACAATGAACCTTCTAACACAAAATGTCAGAGTGATAAATTACACTGTCGTAACGTGGGAACGACACTATTCAAACAAAAAAATTACACAGTGCAGAAAATGCCAAACCTGGGGTCACGCAACCTCAAACTGCTTCGGACCTCAAAGATGTCTAAAATGTGCAGAGGACATCTCACCATCGAATGTCCAAAATCCAGAGATACACCAGCAAAATGTGCGAATTGCGGAGGGACCATCCGGCAAATTCCACAAAATGTATTACATATGTGAACCTGTTGGAGAAAATTCAACATAGGACACAGAAAAATGAAAAAGAAGCCCCTAGAAAATTCACACCAGCGCCCTTGCCGAAAGTAAACCCTTGGGAAGAACGCCGGAGAAAACAACTAGAGAAAGAGAACGCACAAACAAATCAACCTAGGGTGGAAGAAAAACAACAAACCACAGGTGATTTTTCTACTTTTGAAGAACTAAAAAACGAATTCAAAAAATTGAATGACATCATTAATATTAATGACTTTTTACAAAACCTAAAAAATCTCAATGCAAAATTAGCAACATGCGCAACAGGCGCCGAAAAATTCCAAGCCCTTTATACCTTTCTTAATTCTTTATGAATCGGTTACAACATAAAATTATTTTAGCCACCTGGAACGCCCACGGAGTTCGTAATAAAAAGTTTGAAATTGCATATTTTATAAAGCAACACTCAATTAAAATTTTCTTTCTGACCGAAACCAAACTCACACCTTCGGAGAAATTTGAAATAAAGGGCTTCCACGTGGTTAGACTGGATCGCTCAGATAACAAACCATACGGTGGTGTCGCAATACTTGTACATAAAACCATTCAATTTAAAATCTTGCCTACCACAAATTGTACAATGGAGAATGTAGGTATACAGGTAGAAAATGGCCCTAAACTAATTTGCGTATATAATAGTCCTTCAAACAACTTTAGAGAAAGCTGCTTGGAAACACTACTCACAAACAAAGAAACGTTAATAATAGGAGATTTGAATGCCAGACATCGTGCTTGGGGCAATCCTGATAACAACACAAATGGCAGAACCCTACTAAAATTCCTAGAAAGAAATGAAGAATGCAACATCCATCATTCAATAAGACCTACGCTATTTCCATATAACAATAGCACCCCTTCAACAATAGACGTTGTTTTGTCAAAATCATTCGCCAGTATCAGTGAACTAGAATCCTTACCCGAGTTACCTTCAGACCACAATATTGTTAAGTTTGAAATATTTGGATACTTCCTCAACAATAGTCCCAAGATCATATTTGACTACGCAACAACGGACTGGAAGGAATATCGGAAAATCTTAGATAATACGATAAAAATAAACAATACTATTAATTCAGCTGAATGTCAGGAACAAGAAATTATAAAATTCACAGAAAGTCTCATTTACGCGCGAAATAGCACTACTAATATCAAGAAAATGAAGTCATCCAGCAAACCCCTACCGGAAAGCATTGTAAAGTTGATTAAACTTAGAAACCAAGCTCGTAAACGTTGGCAACGTTTTCGCGATCCCTTTGAGAAAAGAAATTCTAAATCACTTTCCACAATGATAAGCAGACAAATCAAAATCCACAAAAACCAAGAATGGAATAATAAATTGAAGAAACTCAATCCATCCGACGGTTCCCAGTGGAAGGTGACGAAGTCGCTGAATAAATATCAGATATTATACCGCCCTTAATAGAAGACTCAAAGAATTATAATACAGACAGACAAAAAGCTGAATTATTAGCTAAAACGTTAAAAAAAAACCACAAATTAGACACCCTTGCTAACACCGACAGGGCCACAGAAAAAACAGTGTCCGATTTCCTCCAGAAATCCAAGATAAAAACTTAGTTGCCAACAAGTATCTTATAAATCCAACAGAACTCCGAGAACTCATAAGAGCTCTCCCGTCTAACAAGTCGCCAGGACTGGACGACATCGACAATAGACTAATAAAGAACCTGTCTAAGAAAACCACTAGTACAACTAACGTACATAGTAAATGCCATTATAAAACTTTCTTACTGGCCCAAAGTGTGGAAAACAGCACTGGTGATGCCTATTCATAAAACAGGAAAAAACAAAAATTCACCTTTAAATTACAGGCCTATTAGTCTGTTGTCGATGCTAAGTAAACTAACAGAAAAAGTGGTCTTGAACATCCTGCAGAAAACTCTCAGGAGAACTAAAATGGATGATCAGTATCAATTTGGATTCAAACGAAAACATAGTTCCACTCATCAACTGACGAGAATAATAACCGACACAATCAACGCCTTTAATAAAAAACAAACGACAGCTATGGTGCTCCTAGACATTGAAAAAGCGTTTGACAGAGTTTGGATAAAAGGACTGTTATATAAAATGATTCAACTAGAACTCCCCATATTCCTAATAAAATTAATTCAATCATACTTGTCAGAGAGGAAATTTATGGTAAAATTGAACCAAACAATCTCCAGTCCACACATAATAACAGCAGGAGTACCACAGGGCTCCGTCCTTGGGCCTAAACTCTTTAACCTATATGTACATGACCTCCCGGGATTCCCCAACACCAAAACAGCACTCTTTGCGGACGATACAGCCATTTACGCTCACTCCTTCAGTGCTACAGCAGCTTCAAAACTGTTACAATACCGTCTACAAGTATTGAAGGACTATTATAAAAAGTGGAAAATCCAGGTTAATGAAAACAAAACAGAAATGATCGTTTTTAGTAGGAAAATTAATGACACAAAGTTAACCTCTCCTCTAGTTTTAAACAATCACATCATCAAACAGAAAGAATCTGTGAAATACCTAGGTGTAACACTGGATTCGAGACTAAACTTCCACAAACATATTGAGAAATCTTTGGGTAAGGCATATGCTGCAAAACGCAACCTACATTCTCTATTGTACAAAAACAGCCCACTTAATACAGCAAACAAGAAACTAATCTATACAACTCTCATTCGGCCAATCATAACATACGCAGCACCCACTTGGTGCCATTTGAAAACAAAACCGTTAGATCCACTTCAAAAATTCCAGAATCAAATACTCAGAATGGTCCTAAACAAAAGTAGGCATACTCGTACGAGAGTGACGACACTCCACGATGACTCGGGAACTCAAACTCTAAAAGAACATATTAATTGCGTAGCCTCTAAATTCTACGAAAAATCTGTACATGTGAGCGATCCGGTCAATCGGATAACGAAAACTCGATTCAGCAACAAGAATCGTAATGGTGGGCATGTTCTTCCCTACGAACACCTACCAATATTTTATAAAGATTACAAACCATATCCCAACTTGTAATCAAAATTTTTTATTTAATATTACAATTCAATAAATTATATATTGTAATAATTAAAGCAGGTTTTTCTCTCTATTTTCCTGCAAATAGAACTGTAAATATAAGAAATTTAAACAAAACAAATATCTTCTTTCATAAACAAATTCAACTGTTGTAAGGTACAATGTACCATGTAAATATAAAAATAGGTAAACATCTTAATGTAGGAACTATTATGTATAGGAAAATGTCAAACAATTATGTATATGTGTATATGTATATGTATGTATATATTGTAAACAGTGTATAACTCAAAGTTCAATAAAATTTTTCTGTCTGTCTGTCTGTCTGTAGTATATCTTCCCACATTCTCAACTCACATTGAGAGAGTGGTCGCAACCTCGACGATGAGTTGAAGTTTCGTGTTCTGAGCGCGAGGAAGGCTCTAAAATCCTTTCAAGGCATTTTAGTAGCTATCGATGATCGTTCGCTGAACTTGTTCAGTTATGGACACGGAACATTCTGAGAGGCTGCTTCTTATATAATCAAATATAGGGATGTTCCGCTACCCTCAAGGTATCGATACCTACTCTTACTCGTATCGATACATTTTAAGAGTTCATAGAAATTCATTAAGGAGATTGGATTGAGCTTATCTATGTACTGCTATAACAATAACAGTTATTTATTGATTGAAAGTTAACAGCGGTATTGCTAACATGTTGGATGAAAATTTTTCAAAGTGTATTCACATCTCTCTAAACCAGCTCATCTGTATTTAGTTCAGGAGTGAATTGAATAATTTTTTTTTAAATCCAAATTATGAATATTGAAGTATATTATATATATAATAATGTTATTTTGGGAGAAACCTGTGTTTTTAAAAAACTTCTACTTTATTTGGAAACAACGATACAAGCAATGTATTACGTGAGAAGATCAAATCTATATTTTTCGTACATCATTAGACGTCTCTCCTATTTATAATAATTAAAAACAATGAGAACATTGTGGTTCAATGAGAGCATTGTTGAGAGGCGTCGCAAACAACAAATTAGCGCGATAACAATTAATGCGATAAGCAATATGCTGATATGACAAAATACAACAAGGTAATATGCATTTCCTTATGGATTAATACACTGTTGCAATAATCAGAATACAGGGTGGATAATATCTAATTCCTCCCCATCTTGGCTCAAAGTATCACCCTGTTTGGGTGTAGTTTTATAAAGTACCTTTCTCTTTTTTAAATATTTCACAATAAAGTATATAAGAATTATCAAAATTAAAAATAAACTAAATTCACTAGGCTTCATCTTCCAATTTTCGATTTCTTTTAAATGGATGTCTGGAACGTTGGCTTCGTTGAAGTCTTCTTTCTTGAAATTTTCTTGTTCTGAGTCTTCCTTCTTGAGGATATCCATTTTTGGTAAGATAATGTATTTTTCTTCATCTATCGTAGTGACTGGATAAATTTCTTTCTGGTTATTACTAATAACACATTTTGACCGTAGAATTGCTGTTTGAGGAACGAAATGGTATTTCGTTTGTTGAGGACACTTTTCTTGAATTTCCAAGTTTCTCTTCTAAAAGTTTTAAATTCGATGTGGGGACTACAGTTAATTTTGGACAGTTTTCCATTTGTTTCTTCAAAACATTTTTCAAGCACTTTGGCGGTTTATTCAGTGAATCTTGATCGCATAGGAAGTCTCCTTCAATAGAATGGCACTGACTCGTTGACCATTTTAATTCTTCCTTTTGTGAGAGCATATAGGGTTCGGAATAGGGTAGGGTTAAATTATTCTGGATCAAGTAGTAAAATTTGTACAAATTGAAATTTTCTTCATAAATTGTTGGAATTGATATTAGAAAAAGTAAAACTTTATTTTTGAATATCACTTTTGTGTGGCATATCTGATAATAATCTTTCAAATGATTCACAGGTATAATAGTGACGTTTTTGACCAATTCTACAAACTTGGCATACGGTAGAATAGATTCATGAAGAACATGTAATCTTGCAAAACTAACCGCAATTTGAATTTCGTCCAAAATATTTTTTATATCTTTTATTTCGAACATCATTTGCTCAACTTCTCTGAGTGCTGGGACAATTCGTAACAATTTATAACTTTCAGATAATTTTTGAAATTTGTCATCATATTTTTTCTTTAAATCATTAACAACTGTAGCTATTTGTTTTTGATTTCTCATGAGAACTTTCTCATTTTTCTCAATACTATTAAAGTAATTTTTATATAATTCTTCGTCATCAGAATCAAGCGTTCCGAAAAGTATTTTCGATATTTTTCCACCAACGTTTATCAAGCCTCTTTTAATTCTAACTTTTTCATTTAATAGTTTTTCCAGACTCTTGATATTTATTAAATTTGATTCTTGAAGATATCGATAATGAGCCTCTTTTGAAAAACCTAATTGTTGGTTTTTTTATTTTGTTAATTTCCTCTTGGTACTTTAAGATTAAACTTTCAATTTTTTCTAAATTGATATGATAGATTAATTGTATATTTCTTTTTGTAACATAAGCTTTGCCTAATAATATTGGCAATACATTGCTTTCTAATGGAATTACTTCAAAAGAAGATATTGTTATTATTTGAATTAATACGATTATGGCGGTAAAGATATTCATCTTGAATCTGAAAACAATAATAAACAATTATAATTTACCTATTTTTTTCTTTTCTTTCGTTGCTTCATTATTTTCTTATGATAAACATGTTTATTTTTATTATCCTCAATACGATGTGAATCAACTTCATGTACATCAATTTTCTTATAAACCGGGTCTAATTTTCTAGTTATAGGACTTTTAATATACGCGGGGTTTTCATTTATAGTATGATCCTTAGTAGCTTCCCTTTTCTTATTCAGTTTTTCTAATTGTTCAATATTTTTCTCTCTCTTTTCTTTTAATTTTTCAGAAATTTCTTCAAGATTTTCTACGTAATTCTCAATATAATCTTGAATTCCTTCTGTACGAGATTTTTCAATTGGTAGTGAATAATTTAAATCTGCTTTTATAATTTGCATAGGAGTCATTTCTAAACTAGAATGGTATGAATTATAATAACTCAAAATAGCCTGTGATAATTTATTTTGAAATGTTGAATTTTTATGTTGTAACGTCCTTAATTGTTCAATTAATGTAGAATGAAATCTTTCTACTAGCGCATTTGAATTCGGATTATAATTTGTTATGTAATGTATTTCTATCTGATGAATCTTACAAAAATCTTGGACTACACTGTTTTTGAATTCTAGTCCATTATCGCATGTAATTTTATTTGGAATACCATAAGGACTGAAATAAGTTATTAATTTGTCCACAATTTCCGTTCCAGTTTTTTGGAATAATAAATAACATTGTCCTAGCCTCGAAAACGAGTCAATTATACTTAAACAATAATTCTGTCCGAATCTTATAGTATCACAATAAATATGAGAAAAAGGTTTCGCTCCTATTGGATTTGGTTTGAAATTTAATTTTATAGGTGTACGTTCATATTTACTTCTTTGGCAAATCTCACATGAATTAATATAGTTTTGGACATCTTTATCCATTTTAGGCCAATAATATTTACGTTTTAAACTGAGTAAATTTTCTGTTAATCCACGATGAATAGTCTTTATTTCATGATACTGTTGTATCCTAAGAGTTTGTTCTTCCTGATCTTCTAGAAATGTCTTTGCAATTTTGAAATTCAAAGTTTTGTGATCGAATTTATTCTGTAAAATCGTTATAAATGGTTTTTCTAATTCTTGAGATATAAAATATATCGTATAAGGTTTCTGCGGCTGAACAAATTCCTTAATGAACTGAAATATATCATTTTCAATGGATTTAACATCAACTCTTAACCTGAGTTTGTCTCCAAATAATTTTATTTTTGTTACATTGAAATTGGAAGTTTTTTTCAATATTATTTGTAAAGAGAAAGCATTTACACATCTCTCTGTGTAAGGAATTTCTAAAATTGGATGATCCGCTCTACTATGAACAGTTATGTCACTGTGAATAATAATATTTTTATTTCTTAGTTCGCTTAGATCTTTATCATCTAAATTTGGTAGTTCATTATCAGGTTCTACTAATAGATCGATACATTCTTCCAATTCGTCCTCTGAGATATGATTAATTATGGAGAGTGAATTTTCTTCAATTGGATTTATTTCAACTTTTTCTATGTGATTTAAATCTTCATTAAAATTGTCATTTTGTATGTAATAAATATCAACATTGATATCTGATTCTTTAAAAATGTATTTTATCATATTAAAAATAATTGTCCATTCCAATTTATCTAATCCGCATGCTATCCTGGGAATAGCTAAATATTTATCATCGTTAAATTCACATAATTTTTTCAGATTAATAAGAGTTTCGAATACCGTTTCATAGGTTGGTTTATCATAATAAAATTCTTTAGTTATTAAATAGTAAATATTTCGATTATCAATTCTTATTGATGCTACTTCACCAACAGTTTTATTTTGAGATTTTAATTTGTTTACATTTCCGAATTTACTTTTGAATTGTGATGCAATTCCTTTACTCATTTCTTAATCTTTTGATATACAATGAGCTAAAGCATATTTGTTCGGGCAACTAAAAATATTTCCTTCTTTCTCCTTAATATTAAAAGGTTTTGATAATTGATCGATTTTTAAAAATTTTTCGTAATTAACTTCATTATTTTCCTCTAGCCTTATTCTGCTGAGAGCATCTGCGTTATTTAATGATCCTTTTCTGTATTTTATTTCATAATCAAATTCTTCTAATTTCATTCGCCATCTCATTAAACGTGAATTAGGTTCTTTAAGAGAAAATAACCAAACAAGAGGTTTGTGGTCTGTATAAATTGTAAATTTCCTTCCATAAAGATATGGGCGAAATATAGAACAACCGTGTAAAATAGCTAGACATTCTTTTTCAATTACACTATAGTTAATTTCAGCTTTATTCAATGTCCTACTGCAAAAAGCTACAGGTAGATCATTTGGTACTTGACCTTGTGATAAAACTGCACCGACAGCAAATCCTGACGCGTCCGTGGTTAAATTAAATTGTTTGCTAAAATCTGGATATCTTAATATAGGGTGATTCATCAAATTATTCTTACACAATTGAAATGCTTCTATGTATTTGGGATCGTCAATATTTATTTTTGCATCTTTCTTCAAACATAATGTTAAAGGTTTTGTGATTTTCGCAAAGTTAGGAATGAATTTTCTGTAATATCCTTGTGATATTATTATGAAATGATTTAATTTCTTTTTGAGTCTTAGGGATAGGAAAGCATGAAATAGCTTTCAATTTATTAGGATTCGGTTTAATACCTTCCCTGGTTATCACATGTCCTAAAAATTCGATTTCTTCTTTAAAAAAATAACATTTATCTAACTGAATCTTTAAATTATCCATTCTAAGTGTTTCCAAGATATTATGAATATCTGCCAAATGTTGTTCGATCGTTTCCGAAAATATAACTACATCGTCCATATACACGTAACAACATTTACCTATAAAATTTTTCAATACATTATTCATTAATCTTTGGAATGTTGCTGGCGCGTTTTTTAAACCAAAGGGCATTCTTAAAAATTCATAATGTCCGTTATCAACAGAAAAAGCTGTTTTCTCAATAGAGTCTTCCTCTAATTCTATCTGGTGAAATCCAGACGCTAGGTCAAGAGTTGTGAAGAATTTTTTGTTTCCTAATTTATCAAGTATTGCATCAATATTGCTTACCAACATTCGGATTTCCATACTCTGGAAAACATACTGTCATCTGATTTGGAAATTTTAAAGAATTATTTTATTGAGTGGCGATTATGTCCAAATCCCAACAAAACAGAGGTATCTTGTTTCCATCTGAATAACCATGAAAAATATATAAAATTAGCTGTAACTTTCAATGATTCTCCTATCGAACATAATTTCTATCCAAAATACTTAGGAGTTAAATTAGATTCATCTCTCAATTATAAGGCTCATTTAAATGATCTGAGCCTAAAACTAAAAACTAGGAATAATATTGTTCAGAAATTAGCTGGATCCTCTTGGGGTGCTGATGCTTCCACTCTTCGTACAGCATCTCTAGCCCTAGTCTTTTCTGCAGCTGAGTATTGTTGCTCTGTTTGGTTTAATAGTGCACATACACAAAAAATAGATGCACAATTGAATACATCCATGAGAATAATTACTGGCACCATAAGATCTACACCGGTTCATTGGTTACCAGTATTGTCTAATATTGTCCCTCCCCATATTCGCAGACAGACTGCAGCTCTGAATTCTTGGAATAAATATCATTCTTTTCCCAATTTATTCCCAATTATTTCATATTTTCCACAAAATAGAATTCCCAGATTGAAGTCACGTAAACCATTATGGCATAATACGTTCTTCAATATGAACATAAGTGATAAAGAATTATGGAAGACTGAGTGGAACTCTTACGAAATGTTCAATAAATATCTCGTTTCTGATCCTTCTGAAAAAGTTCCTGGTTTTGATCTTCCAAGAAAAATTTGGACAGTTCTTAATCGTTTGAGAACAGGTCATGGTCGTACTAATTCCATGCTATTTAAATGGAACTCATTTCCTAGTGCAAGTTGTGAATGTGGAGAAGCAGAAGAAACAATACCTCATCTCATCGATAGTTGTCCCATATATAAATTTCAAGATGGTTTTAGGGCTATTCATGATGTTTCCAACTCTTTCTTGGAATGGGTTATAAATTTCAAACGAATATGATAGGTATTTTTGTTATTCAGTTCTTTTTTCTGCTTTTGTCTTTTTATTTCCAGATTCAATGTGAACACCTTGAAGAAGTCTCTGTCTCCACCAATAGAAGATCACTCTTGAAGAAAGAAGTCCCTGAAATATATTTCAGCTTATTTTTGTATTTTCACACTTAGACGGGGAGCCAGGGTTTTTTTACTAGGGTTTTTTCCCTAGACTTTTATGTCATACGCCGAATTGTATGACACCCCGTCACTAACCCCTGATCTATATGCTTTATTGTTTGCTAATTAAATATTGTCAGCCAAAAGTTCAAAAGAATATATATATATATTGCATCAATTTGTGGAATTGGATATTTATCATCTATCGTTTTTTCGTTTAGTTTTCTATAATCAATAGCCATACGCCATTTTTTCTTTCCCGATTTATCTTGTTTTTTGGGAACTAGTACAACTGGAGATGTCCATGGAGAACAACTGGGTCTAATTATTTTTTTATCAAGCATTTTATTAATTTGTTTTTGAATTTCTTCTTTATGAACTTCTGGATATCTATAGATTTTCGAATGTATTGGAACTTCGTCGGAAGTACGAATTTTATGCTTAACTTTATTTGAAAAGTTCAAAGGTTGTCCCAGTAGTTGCAGAACATCTAAATTAGTTTGAAAAATTTTCGTTAATTGACTCGCAATTTTTGGTTGTAAATGTGATAAATCAATAGGTATCTCTATTGGTTGTTGACAAACTTGGTTTTTGAATGGAATTCTACAGTATTCATTTTCTAAAACTCCATTTTTAAAATCAATTTTCAAATTATATTTATTGAGGAAATCAGTACCTATTAAACCATCATAATTCTTATGAAATTTATATAAAATAAAAGGATGATAATCTTCGATATTTAATTCAGAAAAAGAGGTATAAGTACTTTTTCATTTGAAGTTTGTGATCTGAAGCAAGCTGTAAGAGTAGTGTTTTCTTGAAAATATTCTCCTTAAAATTGTTATAAACAAATTTTGGATCTATTAAACAAACTGAACAACCAATATCAATTAATAATTTACATTTAGGATATTCAAATTCGACGTAAGGTAAATGATTCATATTATCTACCGAATTATTTAGGTCAATGAATCTTTTTCTTTGTCGTCGCGAAAATTTCGATTCTTTGAATAAAAACCTTTAGGAGTTGAAGGTTGTGGATTATTATAATCAATTCTTTTATTTTTATTACTATTTTCTTCTATATTTGTCAATTCCTCGGAAATAAAGTTTGGTTATTGTTGATTATTGAAATATCTGCGTTGAGGATAATTTTGATACTGTGTAGAATATGCAGCTCTCTTTTGGGGATAATTTCTAGTTTGTATCGACATTTTATCCGGTGGGGTTGTATTCCTATAATTTGGATCCAGTTTAAACACATTGTGTGAATTATTCGCACTGTATATTTGCTTTGTGGGCTGATTCGCGTTCTGTGATTCAAAACGATTGTAATTTTTCGCATAAAATTGTCTCGTCGTATTAATAGTATCAATAAACCTATTGAAAGTAAAAGTACCAGACTTTTGCGGAGTCTGCTGAAATTTGTTACGACGGCTTTTATCTAATAACTCATACTGAGTCATGTTACTAATGTAATCTTTCACTGCGTTGACTGTTTCGTCGAACGATAAATTATTATTAGTTATCAAGTACGTTCTCAATTCCACTGGCGAATTTGATATAAGTACTGTTTTAAAATTTTTTGAATATTTGTTTTATACAACAATTTTTCCGGGTCTGCCATATTATCGGCATCAATTCTATAGTTTATTCTTATTTTCATAGCAATTATTTGCTCAATAAAATTCAATAAATCTTGGTTCTGTTTTTTACTCATAAACTGCAAATTACGAATCAGAACATCTAAGTTTATTTGATCACCAAATTTATTATAAAAAAATTGTTTCAAAACGTCCCATTCATCAGGGATATCAGAGGTTGACACCTCGGCTAATGCCCTGTCCGTTAATTTCGATTTTACTACTGCGAAGCAGTATCTTTTAACCACATCATTTTCCAATCTAAACATGTCAAAGTAACTTTGAACGCTTTTTATGAATGTGTGTAATTCATTTTCTTTTCCTGAGAATTTTGGAAGCAAAAATCCAAATTTCTCTGCCATAGTCAAGTCTACTCTTTCGTTTGCCATTCTTCTAGAATTTTTCTGTTTACGTTCACGAAAATGTTTTATTGACGTAATCGTGAAAATTCAATTAAAAAAAAATCGTTATCAGATTTCAATTATAAAAATTAAGACTTTATTCGATGTCTTGTTAAATAATTATGTAATAGTTATGTAATAGGTTTTTTAATAAGATCCTAAAAACCTCATACAAGTTTTACGCTCAAAACTAGAAAAAGATTGATAATTTTTGGGCCAGAATTATTGGAAACTTGGGAAAAATAGAAAGGAATCTCTCACCGTTGATTTTCCAATGTAGATCTTGGAGTCGTTGAAGGCGCTACTCGACAATCGGACTTCCTGCTTCTCCTCGTGAATTCTCTTGTGCTGAATGGTTGATACCAACAGTTTTAGACTCTCTGGGTGGACCTCTGTATTTTAACACTGTCAGGAACACACGCAGGTTTTCTTAAAACTCGCACAATACCAGACCTCGTCGCCAATAATGTTATTTTGGGAGAAATTTGTGTTTTTAAAAAACTTCTACTTTATTTGGAAACAACGATACAAGCAATGTATTACGTGAGAAGATCAAATCTATATTTTTCGTACATCATTAGACGTCTCTCCTATTTATAATAATTAAGAACAATGAGAACATTGTGGTACAATGAGAGCATTGTTGAGAGGCGTCGCAAACAACAAATTAGCTCGATAACAATTAATGCGATAAGCAATATGCTGATATGACAAAATACAACAAGGTAATATGCATTTCCTTATGGATTAATACACTGTTGCAATAATCAGAATACAGGGTGGATAATATCTAATTATATATATATATTCTATTCAAAGAACCAATAGAAGAAGATCGTAAGGATAGATTTTTATTCTGTATATTATCATCAGTAAGTAGTAATTGGAATTGGAAAGAAAGCCCATAACATAGCCTATACTGAAGCTGTGTTTATTTTGATATGAAACACATTTCACATTCTTCCTCTTAAATTCTTTTACTTTGAAATATAGAAATTCAGTTTGATGATTAGCATTACTTTTTATGCGTATACAAAATTGACGTATCTGCCCTCGCTTCATACCCTACAGTTAAAATGGAAACTAATGTCAAAATTCGATTCAATAGCACAGCATAGATAATATACAGCAGAGAAACTCTGCTCTCATCCCTTAGAATTTAATGTTCCAAAATTTGTGACCTTAAAAATATTACCTGTGCTATTACGGCGGACCAATAGTCAGGACCGTATTCAGAAATTTTGAGAACGGCCTCGGTTGGAAATACTACAAGCGACAGGGGGGTACTCTAAGAAATTGTATGAAGAGTTTGAATGCAAGTTTTTATTATATAATGAATATCAAAATTTGTTTGTTGTTCTGTTAAATAGTTTTCATATATATATATATATATATATATATATATATATATATATATATCTAATTGTATATTTTAATTTATCCAAAAACATCACGGAGACTACTTCAAGCCCATCTAGAAAACCTTCTACATCAAAGATAGAACTTCCTGAAAAAAAAACGAATATATTATTTAAAACAATTAAAAGAAAATGATAAGTAATGTATTTTTCTGCACTGATTAAACTGATGCAATTTATGTGATTCCAGTGAAAGTTAGCTTTCAATTAGAAAATTTTCATTCACTGAATATTCGAAAAACTGATTAATATGACAAGGGTGGTCCTTGAAAGAACTTCTGGTGGAGTGGGAGTATCTCTTCAGAAAATGAAAACTTCTGCATATTTTCATGATAAGATGATAATTTTCAAATTTAAAATACCAAATACATTAATATGAGAATATGTTTTTTTTGATATTTTAATTTCATAGACGGAATGCTCAAACATAAAACGCTTTAAGTGGTGGTATTTCGGTGTGAAAGTTTAACTTGGTAAGGACATCTGACACAGCCATAAAAGGTGCAACTTTTGCATCTCTGATGCCAAGATACGTGCCATTTTGTGTGAAGATATGAGCAAGGTGTTTGGCAAATGTATTAAATTTTTCTTCATTTCAGGTACTACCTTCTCCATTGACCATTGTCATTGACATTGGTACACTGTACCTATTCAAATGAGGCGAGGGGGTCTGGCCGTTCATGACGCGATACGATGTCGGGACAAAATTTGTACTAGTATAGACGGCGGGTTGTTGAGGCGGTGTAGCGTAGCGAGAGCGAGGTAGGTAAGAACTAGGAACGTTGATGGTCTGTCTCACTTCAAATATGTCGATACAAAAGGAGGGTGACGTTAACTGTCGACAGAATTGAAGTAATATAAGAGGCAAAACTTAGAATGCAAATTAATTGATGGATTTTAAATCTTTAGGACGGTGAGCGAGTCAGGGGAAGATTTTACTGAATATGAGGGTTTATTCAAAATAATCGAAGCAAACCATGATTATATATTCTCATGTAATTAAAAAATTTTGAGTTTCTTCTCACATCATACACGGTTTACCTGTTCGGTTTAGAACAAACTGTTTTTATAAAAATGTATCCAATTACTAGTGATATGGGGCCGAATTCTTTTTGGGAGAATTCATTATGCCGAAAAAGATATATTGCTTATTTATGGCTAATCGCTAATCGCAATTTCGACATTTATAAAGGTCATTTATTGAGTATTACTATTCCGAAAATTACATCTTTATATTTTATTATTTGTGTTAATTTGATTGATAAGAAACTGAATATTTTACCCTTTGATAATAATAACAACTCGTTCAATTTTCGTCGAATCGAATTTTCATGTATTCTCTTGTAAGGGTACCCAACACTAGTTCAACTGTTATGTGTAATTTGCGTGAAGTGATCCTACAAAATCGTCCGGATTCGTGGAAGGACAAAACTGGTTTTTGCACCGTGATGCAGTTATGGTGCATCAGCCACCGTGTACTCAGATCTGCCTTCTTGTTAATATTTTCTGTTCCCAAAACTGAAGAGGCCCATGAATGGACGACGCTACGCCAGTATTAAGGAGATAAAGACAGCATCGACGAATGATCTGAACAACGTACTAAAAATTGATTTTTTAAAGTGCTTCAAAGATGGGAAATAACGTTTCAAAATGAATTATATCAAAGAGGGATTACTTGGAACAGGACACAAGATATATTAAATATGATAATAAATGAATACTTTCTGAGAAAAATACAGAATTTTGGATACTTTTTGAATAGACCTCGTACTTATTTAATGAATTTTATTCATCTTAATGCGTTGTTGAGGGGCCTATCGATATATTTTCAATAATGGTATAATGACGTTATTTCAATTTGGTCAATGTCAAAAAATTAGCTTCAAAAATGGCAGATAGTGAAATAGCGATCTATAAAAAATAGACCTTTTATTTGTAAAACAGTTAGTTAGGAATTTTGAAATTTTCAAACATACCATTATTCTCTCCTGCCGCTTCTGTTGTTACTGCAAAGGAGATAATGGCGACCAGAAAGAGCAGGGCTAGAAAAAATAACGGAATTAGTTATGATACAACCGAACAAGTGAAAATATCCAATAGGATGTGAAATACGAGGTGGGATCCAGAAATTATGATAATCAGCTATTTCTTGACCATATAATTAATAAAGGTTTAATCATCTAAGGTTTAAATTCTCAAAACCACTATATTTTGAAACAATTCATTTTCCTGCCTCATTAAAAAAACTCTGGATACAAGACAAATGAATAGAATATTTTGTTATTCTCTATATTCATCGCTTTTTTTCCTTAGTACTAGTTTTCTAATCCCACCATTTTTTTATATTTATCTCACTTACTCCCAAAAAGTGTACATTAAAGAATGGTGCTCAATTAATAGTCTGAAATTGAATTGTACTATTCTAATAGAAGAAGCGTACAACAAGTTTAGCATCTAGTTCTGTTCTCAAATATCGCAAGAACATAATTCTCTAGCGTTATTGGAGAGGCGCAAACAATTAAACCACACATACGAGTCCAATGTATGCTAGGGATGAAACGGCAAGTGCAAAAAATGTTAAATATATGTAAATACTAGAATAATGTACTCACCGGAAACTTTGAGGTCGAATATAGCTTTCATTTTGAAAGAAGAATTGTAGCTTATTACTTTCAGGTTGCATTTATATCAATCTCTTATCAATGTTGATTGTTCGCACGTTGAATTTTCAAAATTTGATTATACAAAATCCCATATGATATCAATGTTTTATGACTAATTGTTCGTTGCAGTTAGCGTGAAAATTTCACAATGATTTGTTGCATTATGCATGAATAAATTACAAATAACGCATCGTAGATTTCTTCATTATAGATAAGTGGAACTAATGAACTCCATAAACATATATGTTTCAAAACATCATGGAATTTACTTAAGATTATGAGTAAACTGCGTGCCCCCATGAACCCTATGACTACGCCCATGATTTAGAAAACATATATATATATATATATATATATATACATATATATCTCATACTTATAGAAGCTAGTGAGTTTATAATCCCAAGGGAAGGAAGTGCAGCTTATTTTTTAAGGATTGTTATGGCCCACTTTCATGAGAGGCTTAAAGCGTCAAAGATGGAGGTAAACAAAGAAAAAAATCGGTATATTTTACAATTTTGCTGAGAATGCAAATCGGCGCCTGCAAATATAAGTATTGTTTATGACCTCATTACTGTAACATCACGCATTGGAAGGCCTGTCGTAAAGAATATTGATGAATTACCTTCTAATTGGCAACAACTAGCTGAAGAAATAGGTGCATATTTGAACATTAATGAATGATTGTAACAATGTTGAATAAAACCCCACACGTTAAAGTAAAAATAATATTTCCCCGACCTGATATGTTTCATGAAAATAAAACAATAATTGGATGCAAGATAATTGTATATTTTAATTTATCCAAAAACATCACGGAGACTACTTCCAAGCCCATCTAGAAAACCTTCTACATCAAAGATAGAACTTCCTGAAAAAAAAACGAATATTTTATTTAAAACAATTAAAAGAAAAATGATAAGTAATGTATTTTTCTGCACTGATTAAACTGATGCAATTTATGTGATTCCAGTGAAAGTTAGCTTTCAATTAGAAAATTTTCATTCACTGAATATTCGAAAAAACTGATTAATATGACAAGGGTGGTCCTTGAAAGAACTTCTGGTGGAGTGGGAGTATCTCTTCAGAAAATGAAAACTTCTGCATATTTTCATGATAAGATGATAATTTTCAAATTTAAAATACCAAATACATTAATATGAGAATATGTTTTTTTTTGATATTTTAATTTCATAGACGGAATGCTCAAACATAAAACGCTTTAAGTGGTGGTATTTCGGTGTGAAAGTTTAACTTGGTAAGGACATCTGACACGGAACAGCCATAAAAGGTGCAACTTTTGCATCTCTGATGCCAAGATACGTGCCATTTTGTGTGAAGATATGAGCAAGGTGTTTGGCAAATGTATTAAATTTTTCTTCATTTCAGGTACTACCTTCTCCATTGACCATTGTCATTGACATTGGTACACTGTACCTATTCAAATGAGGCGAGGGGGTCTGGCCGTTCATGACGCGATACGATGACAAAATTTGTACTAGTATAGACGGCGGGTTGTTGAGGCGGTGTAGCGTAGCGAGAGCGAGGTAGGTAAGAACTAGGAACGTTGATGGTCTGTCTCACTTCAAATATGTCGATACAAAAGGAGGGTGACGTTAACTGTCGACAGAATTGAAGTAATATAAGAGGCAAAACTTAGAATGCAAATTAATTGATAGATTTTAAATCTTTAGGACGGTGAGCGAGTCAGGGGAAGATTTTACTGAATATGAGGGTTTATTCAAAATAATCGAAGCAAACCATGATTATATATTCTCATGTAATTAAAAAATTTTGAGTTTCTTCTCACATCATACACGGTTTACCTGTTCGGTTTAGAACAAACTGTTTTTATAAAAATGTATCCAATTACTAGTGATATGGGGCCGAATTCTTTTTGGGAGAATTCATTATGCCGAAAAGATATATTGCTTATTTATGGCTAATCGCTAATCGCAATTTTGACATTTATAAAGGTCATTTATTGAGTATTACTATTCCGAAAATTACATCTTTATATTTTATTATTTGTGTTAATTTGATTGATAAGAAACTGAATATTTTACCCTTTGATAATAATAACAACTCGTTCAATTTTCGTCGAATCGAATTTTCATGTATTCTCTTGTAAGGGGTACCCAACACTAGTTCAACTGTTATGTGTAATTTGCGTGAAGTGATCCTACGAAATCGTCCGGATTCGTGGAAGGACAAAACTGGTTTTTGCACCGTGATGCAGTTATGGTGCATCAGCCACCGTGTACTCCAGATCTGCCTTCTTGTTAATATTTTCTGTTCCCAAAACTGAAGAGGCCCATGAATGGACGACGCTACGCCAGTATTAAGGAGATAAAGACAGCATCGACGAATGATCTGAACAACGTACTAAAAATTGATTTTTTAAAGTGCTTCAAAGATGGGAAATAACGTTTCAAAATGAATTATATCAAAGAGGGATTACTTGGAACAGGACACAAGATATATTAAATATGATAATAAATGAATACTTTCTGAGAAAAATACAGAATTTTGGATACTTTTTGAATAGACCTCGTACTTATTTAATGAATTTTATTCATCTTAATAATGCGTTGTTGAGGGGCCTATCGATATATTTTCAATAATGGTATAATGACGTTATTTCAATTTGGTCAATGTCAAAAAATTAGCTTCAAAAATGGCAGATAGTGAAATAGCGATCTATAAAAAATAGACCTTTTATTTGTAAAACAGTTAGTTAGGAATTTTTGAAATTTTCAAACATACCATTATTCTCTCCTGCCGCTTCTGTTGTTACTGCAAAGGAGATAATGGCGACCAGAAAGAGCAGGGCTAGAAAAAATAACGGAATTAGTTATGATACAACCGAACAAGTGAAAATATCCAATAGGATGTGAAATACGAGGTGGGATCCAGAAATTATGATAATCAGCTATTTCTTGACCATATAATTAATAAAGGTTTAATCATCTAAGGTTTAAATTCTCAAAAACCACTATATTTTGAAACAATTCATTTTCCTGCCTCATTAAAAAAACTCTGGATACAAGACAAATGAATAGAATATTTTGTTATTCTCTATATTCATCGCTTTTTTTCCTTAGTACTAGTTTTCTAATCCCACCATTTTTTTATATTTATCTCACTTACTCCCAAAAAAGTGTACATTAAAGAATGGTGCTCAATTAATAGTCTGAAATTGAATTGTACTATTCTAATAGAAGAAGCGTACAACAAGTTTAGCATCTAGTTCTGTTCTCAAATATCGCAAGAACATAATTCTCTAGCGTTATTGGAGAGGCGCAAACAATTAAACCACACATACGAGTCCAATGTGTATGCTAGGGATGAAACGGCAAGTGCAAAAATGTTAAATATATGTAAATACTAGAATAATGTACTCACCGGAAACTTTGAGGTCGAATATAGCTTTCATTTTGAAAGAAGAATTGTAGCTTATTACTTTCAGGTTGCATTTATATCAATCTCTTATCAATGTTGATTGTTCGCACGTTGAATTTTCAAAATTTGATTATACAAAATCCCATATGATATCAATGTTTTATGACTAATTGTTCGTTGCAGTTAGCGTGGAAAATTTCACAATGATTTGTTGCATTATGCATGAATAAATTACAAATAACGCATCGTAGATTTCTTCATTATAGATAAGTGGAACTAATGAACTCCATAAACATATATGTTTCAAAACATCATGGAATTTACTTAAGATTATGAGTAAACTGCGTGCCCCCCATGAACCCTATGACTACGCCCATGATTTAGAAAACGAAATGTTGAAATAATTGATCACTGATCTGATGTTCTATGATGAACTAACCTTATGATATTTCTCGTGAACGTCAGATTCAAGTTTATAGGTTGATTTTTACTTTGGGAAGAAAAGCAGGTGGTTTATCCTTGTGATCCTTTTCCTTTAATCTGTGCTACATTCATACCTGGTGAGTCTTTTTAGATAAATCTAGGCAGAATATAATAGTTCAGTTGAGTTTGTACCAGCAAGCTAGTTTTTCTTGAGACATAATGTCTAATGAGAGCCCTGGGGTTGATCCAGGGTCTCTAGTAGTCTTTCCCCCAGGGCATACCTTACCCTATGTAGATTAGAGTCCCCTAACAGAGCAGAGCCCCTAATTAAATAGATTTTAACCTCCTACGAGAGGAAATTGCAGCATTGAGCAAAACTGCTAGTGATTCACAAGATGCTGAATTATTAAAAGAAGTTTTAAATCTTTCTCAAATTATTACTAAACAAGATAAAACAACGAATGCAAAATATTCATTCAGATATAATGCTTTAGATAGAGGCCCATTTTGTGTTATTATTGAATCCATTAACTCTAGTATGAGCAATCTCAATCCAATGAATATTGGAAAAATAATTTATAATTCGAAATTCACATACAATCTTAAAGTTACTAATATATGCCGGTAGGACCTCACATGGCTTGGGGTTTGTTTTTCTACGGCGGGTCAATTGGTTTGTTGAAAATCATATGTTTTCTCTGGATAGCTATTTTTATTTATTTTATTTATTGAACACAGTAATACTAACAGGTATTTCAACCCTACACAGTACTCACTTATTGAAATTTTAACCTAATCATACATCTACAGAGCTTAATATTAATTACATACAATCATGTCTATATAAATCATAATATTCAAACTCAACAAAAATAAAGTAACAAATTAAATCCTCAAGTAACCACAATATGAGTGAACATAGGTTTACCAAATTAAACTCTTTTCTCAAGAGGTGAATCTCACCCTCAAGCATCTCCTGAACTCAGCAAGAGAAACAGAAAATAAATCCAGATCGCTACATTCGGCATTAAATACTGACTGAATTCTACAGATGGGAGAGTTCTGGGTCACATTCAGACGACGGAATGGTATAGCAAATATCTCCTTTGACCTCAATCTTCTCTCCGGGACCCTGAAGGACACAATCTGGAGCATGGAGGGAACCGAAAGGATGTTGTTCAATATCTTGTATAGTAGGCACATGTCATTTATCTTTCTGCGGACTTCCAAGCTGACTAAATTAAAAACACCTTGAGCATCTCCATAATCATGATTTGAGATTTCAAACCCATTCCTGTAAGACAAATACCTCAGTAATTTGTGCTGCACACTCTCTATACGTCTAATGTGACACCTATAGAAAGGATTCCAGACAGGCGTCGCAAAATTCAACTTGGTGAAAACAAAAGAATGATACAACGACAAGAGTGCTCTATTACTTTTGAATGATTTTCCATGACGTAGTGTGAATCCAAGCATCTTATTGGAAGATGAGATGACGCTATCAATATGCTCAACAAAAGTCAGTTTGGAATCAAAAATCACACCCAAATCACAAACACACTGGACCCTTCGCAGCTACACCTGATCCACCACATAATGAAAATTAATGGTAACTATTTTCCTTGTGAATGTTATTGTTTCACATTTATTTAAATTGAGAAAAAGATAATTTGCCCTACAGTATTCTGAAAACCGATTTAGGTCTTCTTGCAGCAACATGCAATCACATAAAGTCTTATCCGGAAGAAAACCTTCAAATCATCTGCATATAGCAGAAATTTGGCATGACGAAAACATTTGAAGACATTATTCAAATATATTATAAAAAATAAAGAACCCAGATGAGAACCCTGAGGCACTCCAGAAGTGCTGAAAAATATTCTCGATCTTTTTCCGGCAACACATACAAATTGAGATCTGTTGGAAATATATGATTTGACCCACCTCAACAAATCCCCGGAGACTCCCATCTCCGCAAGTCGATGCAACAGAACACGGTGATTGATTTTATCGAAAGCCTTTGTGAGGTCAGTGTAGACCACGTCAACTTGATCATGGGACTCGAGTCCACCATGAAGTGAGTCCAGAAAACTCAACAGATTAGTCTCAAGATTTCTGCCCTTGACAAATCCGTGATGATTTTCTATTACCATGTTCTTAACATGATGTATATATCCCATCTCGAATCGTTACATCAATGGGAATAGTGCGAGTTATTGGCTCGGATATCACTGAGGACGATAATATTCAACATGGCATGGGTATATCCCCTAAAGTCCCAGTTCTCAGGGTTCGCAGATTTAAACGTACCACACAAGTTAACGGTGCCACAACTCAAGTCCCCTCTGGAACCAGCTTGATTACCTTTCAAGGGACCTCCTTACCCAAATATTTAGAAATCTTTAGTATGCGTACAGAAGTATCTCTATATATATCTCTCCTGTGATTCAGTGTCGTAAATGTCTACGATTTGGACACATCCAATCCCAATGCAGGGGTAATTTCAGAGGCAAAACTTGTGGTGAATGTCATGTAAGTTTGACTGACTGTACTATCCCCCCCAAATGTATTTTTTGTAAGGGTCCCCACTCTGCCGATAACAAAATTTGCTCGGAATACCTCCGCCAAGTCAAGATTAGAGAGTTGATGGCCTTGCACAATCTTTCGCTTTATGAAGCAATCCAGACTACTAGAAAGCAATTGGCTCTTTTACCTTCTGAATTCCCTTCTATCTTAAATCGCTCTCCTCTCAATTCTACACCTGTCCCAAACCCCTTGCAATCGCGCAAATCCTTTCCCCCTCGTACTCTTAATAAGGCTCCACTAAAGAGTAAAGAGAACTGTGGGATATGATAAGGTCGCCCACTCCCAGGCCCTTTTCTCTTACACTCCGAGTTATACAAATTGTCTAATTTCTAATCCTTCAACTTCTAGCTGTACTCTCCCACCTCAAAAGCTTATCATCACAGAGTCGGCACAACATGTGCCTCTTTCCTCCCCCTCTAACGACGAAGATATCGCCAACATTGAAATTAATAATAATATAAATAATGATAATAACGCTGATAACGTCCAACCTTCTCCTTCAGAGCTTGACTGGAGCATGGAAGTCTCCCTTCCAGGCTCCTCTTAACTTCTATTTACATTTTTTTTTGCACATATAAAAAAAGGCAAAAAAATAAAGATAATAAATAAATAAATAAACAATAATAAGAAGTAAAAAAAAATTAATTAATAATAAATATATATATATATATACATATCATTAATGGACTTATTCAATAATTCTATCGGCTGTGACTTGAATTTTATTACACTTGTTGTAGGTCTCAGATACTAAAAATGGCTCCTCTCAGAATATTGCACTGGAATATCCATTCAGTCCTACAGAACATGGTCGATTTAAAAGTCCTCATTAGGGACTATAACCCTGACATCATCCTGTTAAATGAGACATTTCTCAAACCTAATATTAACGTGCATTTACATAATTATACATTGATCAGAGAAGATAGAGATGATGGTTTTGGTGGAATAGCTGCAGCAATCAGATGCAGCCTATCTTTTAGTCAGGTCCCACTTGACAATCTAGGGTTCCCAAGAAGAGTGCAAAAGCTTGGCCTTGAGGTGCAGTCTCTTCGAATAGTCTGCATGTATTCTCCTCCAGATGTCATAATCTTCGTTATAACTCCATAAGGTGGAGATCTCTACATTAAGCCACACTCCAACTTTGGTAAGTCGAAGGAGACTAAACGGAAGGTGTTCAGTAAGATAATTGTTGTCTTGGTTTTTAGGCTTCTTATTTCCTCCTATCTGACACCATCCGTGCAACTCAGTTATTATTATAGGATTCTTCGGTAAGCTGTTCAACTTGAGGAAGTAGATCTACTTCTCAGTACCCACTGTCGTTCATCATAGTCGGCCCACCAACCAACCAACCAACCAACCCTAATAACAAGGTCTTGCTGCAACCCCTTTGTCTTTGCTCTGGAAAGTATCCTACAACTTGCTGAATCACCATCAATACCCACTACGAGGGCTTGGAAAACACACTACGAGCACAACATTAATAATTTTGACTCTTTATTCTTTCTGTCATATTAATTTGCACATTTGGAACAGAACTGTAAGTACTTATAGACGTCTATAATACAATTGGCCAAATGAGTTCATATGAATGGTGTTGATATAAATTTCATTAAGCGTTTATTAACCTATGCTTATTCAGTCGACGATAAATAATCTAAACTCGTGCTATCTGTCGGTCAGTTTAGCCCAATAGTTTCAGTTGTTCTGACCTATCTCGTTAAGAGGATATTCAACAAAGCTACAAGACAAGATTATAATGGGAGAGAGCAACTAGATAGTTTCATTTTACCCACCACCTGAGATTCATTTCACTACATTTTCCACCATAAAGAGAATAAGAAGTGATTTATTTGTGACTTGACAAACCAATATTATTTTCTTCCTTCTTTTCTTGAAGTGCACAGCGGTGACAAACTGTTCAGGTGAGAGAAGCTTTTCTTCCTTAAAACGGGTTGAAAACTATCTACGATCTACTTTAAGTCAAGAAAAGCTCAATGCTTTATCTCTTTTCTGCATAGAGTTAGAACTTATGAAAAAGATTTCATACGACGATATAATTGATGATTTTGGATATTTAAAATGTCGCAAGAAAATAATGTAAAACTTATTTGATCTCATTGTCTGTCACCATTAACTGATTGTTAACATGTTATATTTTAATGGAAATTGTTTGTATTGTTTTTAAACTGTTAAGTACCATAAAAAATATGTAACAAAAACAATGTTTTCTGACCACTATTATTTTGTCTGTGTTCATATAGTGCAGGTATTTTTAAGTCATACCTTTCCCCACCTTATGATTAGTACATACTGCTATTTTTAACCCCCAACGCAAAAAGAGGGGTGTTATGAGTTTGACGTGTCAGTCTGTCTGTGGCATCATAGCACCCGAACGAATGAACCGATTCCAGTTTAGTTTTTTTGTATTACAGGTATTTTACGGGCGAGTGTTCTTAGATATGTTTGATGAAAATCGATTGAGCTGTTTAAAAGGTTTTACGCTTTAAAGTCGGAACTTTTTGTTTTGCCTGTCAAATAAACTTCTTAGGTCAACATTTAACTCTTCAGTACATAGCGGGTTGCAAAAATAATCTAGTAACTGACAGAAATATCATTAAGTTCACAATCATACTTATAACGGGATTAAACTTACGTATTGAATTTCAAAAGTCAGTAGAGGCGGCAAAAATTGAATGGCCTACTAGCGGCAAATTTATAAATCCGCCAATGGTGGCGAGTCTGTGATTGAGGATTTGTGGGTGAAGATCACTATGACGGAAAATGAGAGAAAATTTCTTTTGTGTGTTTGCTACTTCCCGCCAAAAACTTGTTTAGATGATTACTTTTATTTTTTTGAAAGAGTTACTTCTCGGTTAGAATCGAACCCTTATGCTCAATTTGTCATGGTTGGAGATTTTAATCTTCCTGATTTCCCCTGGAATTTCGAGGGTGGAACCGGGTTGGAATGTTATGTAGTAAATAATGATCTATATAATGCTCTTGAAGATTTCATTTCTTCCAACTGTTTATTTCAATTCAATGGAGTCTTAAATGTTAATGGGAGAGTATTGGATTTATGTTCATGTAACCGTGATGGGGTGGAGGTTCGGTAGAGTACATCGCCTTTCGTGGCCGAGGATGCTCATCACCCATCTCTAGATATTTATGTTAAAATAGCTGTCCTTAAAAATCCTGTCAAAATACGTTCTAAGGTTTAGTTCTTCAATGCTAATTATGAAGAAATTAAAGATGAGTTATCCAAGACTGATTGGTCGGTCTCGGAGCCTGTTGATGTTCTTTTACTATATATATATCTTTTGAACTTTTGGATGTTGAAACAATGCATACAGATCAGGGGTTAGTGACTGTTGATGCTTTTTATTCTTGTGACTGATAAGCTCATTCTGAAGGGTATGATGCAGAGACTTCTTCAAGAGATCTGATAAAAAGAAAAAGCAGAAAAAAAGAACTGAATATCAAAAATGCCAAATTTGAAAGAGATTTCCTCAAATTAGCTGGTTTTCTCAGAGAAACTATTGCCACTACTATTACTACTATTAAGGACAAAGCCAAGTATCACAAGAAATATAAAAAATTTAGGAATGCGATAGATTATGAAATTTTCATCATGGTTAGGAATAAATGTAAATTATTGACCAGAAACGATTATAAATCTCATATTTCTTCAATCGAAAAAAATATCGAAAGTAATCTTAAGGCTTTTTGGACTCATGTGAGTTCTCTGAAAAATTGTAATAAAGTGCCTCCAGTAATGACTTATGATTAAACTTTTGATGACGACTTTTCTATAGCTAATACATTTTTACCTATTTTGGAAGTGTTTTCGAATCTTCGGAATAACCTGTACTTATAAGAAAAAATTTATGAACACTTCAACGATAGCCTTTAAGTATATAGATATTCACTCAATTAAATATAAGATAAATAATTCAGAGAAAAACAAGGGGGCAGGACCGGATTTGATACCCCCATTTTCATAAAATCTTGTGGTGAACTGTTAGCAGATCCACTACAGATAATCTTCAATCATTCTCTCAACCAAGGTAGATTCCCGAAAAAGTGGAAATTAAGTGAAATTGTCCCAATTTTCAAAAAAAGTAAAAAAGCCGAGGTCCGTAATTACAGGCCTATCTCTATTCTCGGTCATTTCGGTAAAATTTTCGAATCAATCGTAACCGAGTTTTTCTTTCAGCAGATCTCTCCTAAACTATCATATCGGCAGCGCGGTTATTTGAAAGGTCCATGTTAACTAATTTAGCAACCTACATCGATTATATCACAGAAAACATCGACGAAGGTAATCAAAGCTTTGTTCTTCTTGCTTACACTTTGTACACCTTAGTGTAAAATGTACACTTTAACGTTCTTCTTGTCTGAAATGACGTAGAGGTGTGAGGTTAAGCGCTGTTCTTCCTGAAAGTGTATTACACTTTTATGACGTATTTTCCACCATTTTTAATCTCACTTGAGAGGAGGTGTAAAGAAGTGTAAAGTTAACTTATAGGTTATGTTTATATTTTTATTTTCGTTATATTTTATAAGAAGGAAACCGTTAAGGTATTCAGAATGCAACTTCTTCCGTATGGTACATGAATAAGAATAATAATATATTTAATATTATCTATTCTCTGTTTAAGGTAATAACGATAAACTGAAGTTAATTGAAACAATTTTCGCAATGGAAGAGGTACAGGGAATCAAAAACGCAATGGTCAATAGGAACGCCGATGGATCTGTTATTCTAAATAAAGGAGGAATTATTACATGCCAAATCAACAGTATGTATTTTTTTGTTTTATGTGTACGTATTATTAGAGTATATAATATTTTAATTTGTAGGTGGGCTCACTTCTAAAATTCACACTTCACAAATAGATATTAATGGAGCTCATATCAAATGTACGATAGATAACGATGAGATATTAATATTATTAAGATATTATATTATTAACAACAACAGAGGAGCAGTGTTGTATGACTGACGAAGAAAACAGAAACACAAAAAGAATTTAGAAGACTTGTGGCCGGTTTCTGAACTCGACAGATAAAAGTCAGATGGTTATCCAGCCGTTAATATTTATCGGCTCGATAAACGCCGCACGGGATTCTGATGTCAAATTTATGCTTCGGTTAGCTATCGAATGGATAACTCCATGGTATCGACAGAATAGTTAGTTCATGAAAGCGATAATAGATGTCACTGTAATCAAACCTGACATTTTTTTAAACATTCAATATAATTTCAAACACAGACTAATTTACAACCATAAAATAATCATTCTCTTATAATCCTATATGGAAAAAATTCGTATTTACAAATCGTATCGAAAGCAGAACACAGAATCACATTCTGTGACGTTCTTTTGGCGTGGAAGATTGTGAATTCAAATTCAAAAACAAAGGAAAAAAAAACAATTACGCAACAAAATGAGTCGACAAAGGCTAAAAATTTCACTGAGGGTGAAAAAATATTGTTATTGGACATTGCTAAAGATTTTATTGGTACTATCGACAATAAAAAGACGGATGCCAGTAATTTGAATTTGAAAAACAAGCCTTGCAGAACATAGAGTAAAATTCAACGCCGCTGGAGACACTGGTCCGCGGAGCTAGAAACAGCTGCGTGCTTTATATGATAATATAAAGAAAAGAGCGAAAAAAATTTCGCTGACGCCAAAGTAGGTAAAATCAAATTTCAAATACATAGGTAAACACAAAGTAATGGGTTTTTTGCAGCATCACTTCACACCCCTAATAAACCCTTATGACTCGTCAGCTGGGTATTATGAACTTAGTGAGTATGATAAGGAATCTGGATTGCACTATAATTACTGCGTCTTCAACGAACTACTGCATATGATAAACTATGTAATTTCGAATGAAGTACAAAATAACATATTTCAGATTAGGAAGAGATGGAATCAGCAGGCTCTGCCATTGTGCTACTTCCTGCAAGCCCTGAGATTTGTATCAACATGCCTTCAACCAGCCAGCAGGGTATGGTTCAGTACTTGCAGGAAGAATCATCCTGTAGTGCTACTGAGCAAAGTGACTAATTCTTATATAAGTGAGATTCGTAACAATTGAGATATTAGAATCAAACAGGTAACCATAATACAAAAGATATTTATTCATCTAAAATACATTGCAGATATGGAACTGAATTTCCCTGAGGAGGGAATGGTCTCACAGGAAGAACCCTCTTCACATAATGGTCCTCTGGCGACTTCTGAAACTCCTAGAAGGCGACCAGGTGAAAAAAGACCAGCATCTAGTCGATTAGGGTTAACTGCAACAAAAAAAAGCCCTCATTACAACAACAAACACAATTATGAAAAGAAAAAATGTAAAGCAGGCCAATGAGGACTTATTAACAGCAAGAAAAGTGGAGTTAATACAAAAACAGATTGATATCGAAAATCTGAAGGCCAAGAAAGAGGAATTCTATTTGAGAAAGAGGGAACAGTTATCTGAGTTTTCAAAAACAAGCTTTCAGTTAAGGCATCCCTCGGTTATCACACACTTTTTGCTATAAAATATGCATATATTTTTTCCTACTAATTATGGCATTTCTCCTCAATAATAAAGGTAATAATTTCATACCATTGTACCAATTTGAATATTTGCTATTTGTGTCTCAGATGACTTCACAAAATGAGAAGCTTAAATACGAACAAAATTAAGAAATTTGAAAAGAATACCTGTTTTTATACCCTGCCACTCACCTTAAATATTGAATTGCTATTAATCTTCTGAATGCATTTCCTTCGACAGTAGCATGTATTGACTCAATCAGTGCAACCGAGTACATCGGGAAAGCCTGCTATGTTATAGAAGCCCATCTCAGTTTCTAGAATTTTGGTATCATTTTTTTCCATACATATAAATCTTTCAGATAGTATGGCTTTTTCCTTGCTCACATTGAAAATAACTCTAGATACCGTTGATTTGTGAACATTGATATCATCTCCTATAACAATTTGAAAAGTGCCTGTGGCATAGTACCGTAGAGCAATGCACACTTGTTCTAAAACAGATAATGCCACTTTTCTATGAGATCGGGGATAAAACTGGGTTCAGTTCATCACAAAAATATCCCACTGTGCTTTTGTTCAGTCGGTATCTTTGCCTTAAAAAAAATCATATTACGAGAATATTTCTAATAGAAAACATCCAAGATACACTTTCATAAACAAATAAGAAATGTTTAATGTGGCATCATACACGAGAATCGCGAATGACACAGTCTTCGAACGCAAAAATGGTTATTAAAATTTATAACCGTGACAGAATATTAAAAAACATAAAATGCACCCATATAAATTCAATAGGGTACAGCATTTGAAGGAAACTGATTTCGTCAGGAGAACAGAGTTTTGCGAAGCTATGATGACTCGATTTCAAGAGAATGAAAACTTTTTGGACTGTATAATTTGGACAGATGAATCTAAATTCACAAAGAATGGTTCTTTCAATAGGCATAACAGTCATTATTGGGATGAAGAGAACAACCATCACTTCAGGCAATGGAACTTTCAAGAGACCTGTAGTTTCAATGTTTTTTGCGCCATCAAAAATAATGCAATTCTTGATGTTCCCATTTATGATGGGACTTTAACTGGTAAGATAGAACACTACACATGTTTGCATTATTTAAAGAATGTTCTCCCTTAGGAGATAGATATTCTGACATATTGACTCAAATAAAAGATATTCTGACATATTGACTCAAATAATTGAGCCGCTAGTACAGAACCATAATGACTTATGGTATCAACAAGATGGCGCGCATCCACACAATTCACTCAATGTGTCAAATATCCTATACACGCTATTTGAAGATTGATGGTTGGCGAACAATAGTCCACATCTTTGGCCACCACGTTCTCCCGATTTATCTCCTTCAGACTATTATGTTTTGGGTGGGATGAACAATATTGTCTACTCAACTCCCCTGACTGATAAAGAGGACTGCATAGAACGAGTCAGAAATGCGTTCAGGTTCGTTTAGATTCTTAGATTCGTAGTTTTGAAACTCAATTTGGTTTTTAAACACTTTTGCAGATCTCTTCCTCCCGATGAAATAAGAAGAGCAACGCACGAAGCATTCCTGAGGCGTATAAATAAATGTCTAGAAATTAACGGTCAAAACTTTGAGCATCTTCTCTAGTTATAACTGCAAGAGTTTGCCATGGTTCTCCTAATAGTAACTTGAAGTCGGTTTCAAGAAGGGGTGAAAAATCTACAGCATGGTTCAAATAACAGTTCCTGAAAATTTCATCTTTTTGGCGTGAAGGGAAAAGAAATAGCTGAAAATTCAAAACGAATAACTGAATAACTCAGAAAATATCCACTTTAGGGCAAGGGTGTGATGCATACACTCACATTATTTTTTAACGTAGATTCAATATCTGCCATAAAAAATGGGGTTCTAATTTGAAAAAATTGATTTTTCACGATTTTTTCATCCCTAACTTTGAAAGCGATTTTTTCACCTCCTGTATCATGAATTGCGATTTCGATTCTCAAAGTGGATACATCAATCTTACATCTTGAAAAATCCCAAAAATAAAAATTTTCCATCCAAAAACCACGAAGTTATTCTGGTTTCAGCGGAGCTCTATTTTCGATTTTTTTACGAATTTTCCCGCTCAGAGAGAATTTTCCAACCAAAACTGAAAAATGTTACATCAAAAAAATTTACTCGGGTCACAATATCTTCAGGGTCAAAATAATCTGAACAAATGAAAATTGCTTTCTTTGGGCGAATACTTGACCATCCCAACTGCGATGCCCAAATTCTTCTTGTTGGCGCTCTTGTTTACCCGAACAGAGTGCCTATCATTTTGCCCGAATGTCTGTAATTTTGGAATATCGAGCCGAAAATGGTCTCAATCGATTGGGTTCGTCTCCCTGAAGAAGAATTCGTGGCGAAAGTTGAGTCTGTCCGGCCGGCCGGCCGTATCCTCTCTAGCATCCAAAAGGAATCAGCTAGAGTTTTAATATTTTCAGAATAGGTTAATTGTCCAAATATCTCGGTCAAGTTCGTTATTGGGCCAAATCTGTCGGATGGTTCAGTAGTTATGAGCATCTGAAATTTTGTTTCCTCAATAACTACTAAAATATCCATCCGATCAAGTTGATACTTGGAATGTTATAGAGGGAGGCTGAAACAAATTGACTTGCAAAATTTCGCAGAAATCGTCACGCTAGAAAATTTTTAAAAAATTTCCAAAAAAAAAGTTCAATACTCAAAATCTCCTAAGACTTCATTTAGATTTAAATAAAAATCCGTTTATATATTGAGGTTACCGATATCTTACTCATCCTCAAATTTGATTGTCGTAGCTTTTCCTCTTCTGAAGATATGATCATTATATTCATTTACTGAAGAGAAAAATAGAAATGTCATGAAGTCCGAGCTTTGTCATTGAAAGATTTGCCATCACAGATCGATATTCGTTTGACAACTTGCGGACCTAGATATCAGTGTCAGTTGGCGTAATGTCAATCAAAATTTTCATAGAATTCTTAGAGGTAGAATTCGATGTCTATGACGTTGTCAAAATTCAGAAAAGCATAGACGTAATATTAATAAAAAAAATTTTTATCATGGAGAAAAAATTTAATGGCGTTGTCAAAACTCAGAAAAGCAATGACGTAAGTTTTTAGGAGAAGCATAGAACAAAATTTGGTGAAAATTATGAGTAGTTATTTTCAAATTGAGATAAAGGTTTTTTTATTCATTTGGCTTTCATATTTACATCACATTGTCCCATAGTATGGAAAATGACTATTGTTCACCCGATCAGAGCGCTTATGGATTAGTTAAGGTTTGAATATTTACTCGCAAGTAGCTCAACAAGAGCGCCAAAGCAATCTGACCTCACGTCAGTGCTTTCTAAATTTTTTCATCGTCATCTGGGAAACTTAATTCAGGAAAACCTCATTTCATCTTATAATAATCTCTTTAAAAACTTCCCTATTAAAACTTTCTACGCTACTCAACTTGTAAATATTTAAATACTTCGGTTCTAACAATACACATCTATGGAACGGAAACTGCCTGTGTTTACTATAACTTTCACACTTACGAACCATTTTTAGTGCGATGAAAAGTAATAAACAATAAAAAATATGAAAAACCTGATACAGACTCTCATAAATTTTCTTCAAATTTGCGTTTTTATTTTCGATACAGTGGTGGTAACGTGTGTCTTTTGGATGTGACTAAAGCTTTTCTTTTACCTCTTTATTTAAATTAAATTTAATTTAAATTTTTATACAATGTTTTCAATGCAAATTGGAGAAAAAGTTATTATTCACAATTATAGGGAATAGAGAAACCTACTCTTTGCTCAGTTTGGCAACATGAAAATTTTTTATGACCTGAGTGGACCAGTTCAATACGTTACAATCAACCAGCTTTAAGTTTCAGATGCGACACTTCTCAATGTAAATAAAGGGGTCTATTCTTACGGAGTCTAAGAGTAGAACACCTAATTGTGTTTTAGACTAATGCATTTTGCACCTCGCTGCCACTGTAATAGACCACCAGATGGTGTAATGAGTCAGTCTTATATTCAAATCCCTGGACATCTTTGTATAAAATCTATTGTCCGACTGAATAAAAATGGAATTGATCAAATGATTGAAACAACTTATTACCATAAGCATATTCCATCAATCGAATTATGGGGTGAAATATCTCGAAACCAGGTAGTACATTAGGAAGATTTAAAATAATTTCTATTGTTTCAGGTATGTTCAAACGAAGACACTTATAATTTGCAATTCATATTGACAAAATAGTTCAATTGTCGTATGGAATTGAGTAAGGCCAAGAATCCACAGCAACAAAACATGATTATGTTAGAAGAAATGAGAGCAGAATACTTTACCTAAAATACAGTGTGCGGCAAATGTCAGTTTACACTGTCTGGTATTCACGCATGCGCGTATTCTTGGCCAGTATCGTTGCGATTGGGGCCAAAAAAATTTCGTTATCATGGCATGGTAGGCCGTAACAAGGCGATTGTTGGCATCAACGAAAAAGTTCGGTTCAATGACGCCGCCGGCGTGAAGACCGCACCAAACCGTGATTTTTTGGGGATAGTCCGGGAGGTAGCGTTGCATTTTAGGTAGTGTTTTTACGCCGATCGATTGCCATCATTTTCAATAGTTCGCCAATGACTGGTAGGTGAACGAAGCGTCAGCTGCCGCACCCGCGGTGGGTGTGGGTGTAGGAGGTTCCGAAAGTAGTAAAAAAAAAACAAATTAAGTAATAGTACGCCTACTGAAACTTTTTTCATAAATAGTTGAAGTCATACTGAGCTGAAAAAAATTCGTCAGCTGCATCGTGGAGGGGGGATTATGTATCAGCTGCTCGCATGAACTTGTAAAAAACACGTAAAATAAAGTTATAGTACGCCGGATGAAATTCGACTAGACAAGTGAAATCTGTGAAATTTTTGGCGAGTATTTTTCGAAGATCAGTGAGCGATCTCTACGTGAGTTCTACGGATCTGCCCTATCGGTCAATTGTACGAGACATAAACTGATGAATAATAATTTCTTTTTTTTCCGGTCGTCACAGAAGACGTTTTGTCTGTAATTAAAAACTTAAAAATGGAAATAGTTCAGGTCACGACGGCATTTCGACAAAAATATTGAAATCATTGGCTCCGCTAATCGCCAAGCATTTAACTTTCCTGTTTAACCTCTCAATTGAATCTGGGTGTTTTCCATCTGTTTTCAAACTTGCCAAAGTTATTCCAGTACATAAAAAAGGGCGTGAGGACGATATAGTCAACTACCGGCCGATTTCAATTTTGAGCTCCTATCCAAAATATTTGAGAAAATAGTTTATCAGAGGATGTATGAGTATCTGAAGAAGTTTTCCATTTTGTCAAGCCAACAACATGGATTCAGGGAGGGTAGATCTACCCAGACTGCCTGCTCTGATTTCGTGAATTTTATACATATGTGCCTAGATGATGGGGATCATGTTATGGGGTTTTCTTCGATCTGTCGCGCGCCTTTGATTGTTTACGACATGAATTCATACTTGATAAGCTCTACCAAATCGGATTTAGGGAATCTTTCTCGACTGGATTCGAAGTTATCTTTCTGATCGCACTATGTTCGTGAGCTGTAATGGTTGTTTATCCGAGGGGTATCGGAATGACTTAGGGGTTCCTCAGGGCTCAGTCCTAGGGCCTCTGTTATTTCTGCTATTCATAAATGATCTGCCAGAACACCTTTCCGCAAGTATATTGATCCTATTTGCAGACGATACGTCCATAGCTGTCCGAGCGAAAAGTATTGACCAACTGGTATGTCTCTGTGAAGAGTTTATTCAGAGGTTCAAATCGTGGTGTCGCCAGAACTCACTCATCATGAACCCCGATAAGATCCAGATCATCAGATTTCAAAATTGTGAGATAGGTCAGTCCCCACCACTGGTGTTGAATGTCGCCGGTAGTGTCATCAAGACAGTGAACTGCGTGAAGTTTCTTGGACTCTACTGTGATAGATTTTGAGATGGAGCTCTCACATCGACTTTCTATGTAAAACTCTCAACAGGGGGTACTATGCCTTACACCGGTTGAAGCAGTCTCTTCCAACTGAGACACTCCTAAATGTCTATTACTCCCTCATTCACATCCATCTAAACTTCAACATACTACTGTGGGGGCGGCATCGGAGAGTAAAAGAGTTTTCATAACGCAGAAAAAATAATTCGCCTTATGTTCGGTTTGAAACCTACTGATTCATGTAGGGACGTTTTTAGGAGTTCCGGTATCCTAACGTTATCCAGTATGTACATCTTGAGTTGTCTTCTTTACGTTCGATATAACCTGCCAAATTTGTCCAAATGTTCAGACTTTCATAGTTATGGAACTAGGCATCATAATACATTATGTATACCGAAGCACTCAACGACTAAGTACAAGTCCTCACCTAGGTTTGCCGGAATTTCCTCTACAATCACTTACCTGACAGATATAAAACAGGTACCGATAGGCAATTCAAAAAGGAAATTAAGTCACTTTTGCGTTCTAAGGGTTACTATGAGCCAAGAGAGTTCCTCTCTGATAAACTGATTTAAAATTTTTTTGAATTCCTTTTCTCATTATGACTTGTCCTATATATCTATGTGATATCTGTAAGGATCAATAAACATTATTATTATTATTATTATTATTATTACAATTGTTTAAATTATTAGGAGTACGAAAACAATAATCAGCTGCATGGGTAGCGGCGGAAAGACCGTCAGCTGACGCAGTAAAGATACAGATTATTCCAGCAATACACAGTATCATTGTATAAAGAATAAAGAAGGTAATCTTTATACAATGACAGTATCTTTCAGGGCCCAGCTGACAGATTTTCCCTGCCCGCACCCATGTGACTGAAAGTTTTCGTAGACGTAACTATTAAAATATTATATTGTCAAATTTCAACCGGCATAAGGATAATTGAATGTTTTGAGCAGAAATCGATGAAACGTCGATGTTGATACCTTCGATTTCTGCATGTTCTCCTGAAGTTTGAGCGTCGCTTTCCGAGCTAAAAGGAAATCTTTTATAGTTTCGATAGATCTGGATAAAGTTTGTATCGTTGATATGCAACGAAATCCTGTGTTTTCCAAAGACTCCTAAATTTTCACGCAGAGTTAGCTATGGTAATTCAATATATTTTTTTTAAGACTTGAGGGCAAAATCTACTAGGAAAATTGGGACGATTAAAAAAAGTGAAAAAATAATTAATTGAAAATATATTTTTCCTTGTATATCAATGATGCGAATCCAATATTATATATATCAAAAAATATAAATCAAAATAACTGCCAAAAAATAATTAAGTATAACTCACCTTGACGCTGCAGATGTCGAAGGAGTTTCCACAGCTATTCGGTATTTTGGCGGTAAGGCGGTGAATTGACGATAACACTTCGAGTGATATTTTTGAAAATCGTTTAATTCTGACGGCACTTTAGTACTGCTTAGAGATAGATTATTTTTCTCACGATTCTCCAATATAGCAGTACATTTTTGTGAAGTTTTCGCATTAAAAGATATTAATATTTCATTTGTTTTGCCACAAAATACACAAACCGATAGAATCTTCGACATATTTTGATTTGCGTCCGTTCGTTCGACGAGTACAACGTACAACTTGCAAACGTTGTTCGTTCATGTACTTGATCAAAATGTTCACTTTACTGAATGAATTGATGTTGACAGTTCGATAAATGATCTAAGGGCGCGTTCACAAATTAAAATTAAAGTTGTCAAGTCCCCATTGAAAAACCCGATACAACAATTTGAAAAATAGCTATGGCACAATATCGTAGAGCCATGCACACTTGTTCTGAAACAGATAAAGCCACTTTTCTCTGAGATGTCGAAGATAATACTACGTTCAGCTCATAGCATACATATCTCACTGTGCTTTTGTTCAGTCTGTATGTTTGCCTTAGACTATACTGTAACATTTGCCACTTTTTCTTTCGAAAAGAATGACAAATATCATTTTCAAAACTAACTACGGCACTGGAGTCTGAATGACTCCAGATACAAAGACTTGGCCATTTAATGTGATCGTCTAGCAAGGGTAGGACTCTACGTTATGTTTACATAATAATTCAAGTCCGTGATAATAGAGATTAGTGAAAATAATTGGGAAACAAAGATGGTAAATAAAACACAACGGTTAGACCCAGACAATCAGCTATTTATTAAGGGTCTAAAAAAATATAGGGGAAAGCCTCAGGCATAAAACCCCTTTAGGTGGTGTTAGGGCACTTGTTTAAAACTAAATGATGAGATATTAACAGTTAGCAAAGGTGAGTATAACAATCCAGGAAAAGAAACTATAACAATACAGCACAGACGATAATCGGGATAATCAGAGCAACTTCCATAATACAAGAGTATAGTAACATGGTAAATATGGCAACTTCAATGGTACAACAAGAATTAATAATCATGGCAAATGTATACTTCAATAATACAACAGGATGATAATCATGGCAAATAAGTAATTGACTAATTATGACCATCGTCATGGTCACGGCCCCAGGGTATGTGAGCCATAACTATAATATTGTATGAGCTAAGGAATTGAGAACACGGGGAAGGTCATGGAGTTCCAGCGGCGGCTCTGAAAAAATGACAGAAAGTTTTGCGGTTGATATAAAAAGGTATATTCTCTCATGCCTTATAGCACATGTCAGTAACGGTCCCTGCTTTATGGCCTTGGAACTGCCCCTTCAAGGCCTTCGATCCAGGAACCTAAGAAATCTCATACTACAGTATAGGAATGGTCCACAATCTCGAGACCCCTAAATGAAATATCATGTAATACGAGCATATAGATAAATAGATAGCAGTACGAGATCATGGCATAAATAACAACAAATCTTCATAGAATATCAATCACAAGTAAATAATAAGAACCAGAATGCATTATGGACATAAATAACAGAGACAGGTATAGGTAAACGATAATAAGCAATATAAATAAGGGAAGCAGAGAATCTACATAATCAACCGAACGAAATATACATAACGACAACAAGAAGATACATCACGACAGTAAGAAGAATAAGTTAACACAGTACGAAATATACACAACAATAACCATGACTAGTAAGGCAAGTACATTACACAGTAAAATGGCCAAGAACAACAGTACAAGACATACATAATGATAACATGAGACAGGGGTAACTTAACAACGTTAACCTTCGATATAACACCAGAGTGCTACGTACACTGGTTACATCCATTATTCCATATCGACCATACTAGTACTACCACTAGTGGAGGTCTCCATACGTTCCTGCTTAATCACAGGCTCAGAACTACAGAGCGATGGGCAATTCCTATTGCACCATAGGGTACAGTAAATAAAGTTGATCAGTTACACTCCAGTAACACATTGTAGAAAGCTGAAAATAAGGCATTCATTGTTATGGTAGACACCTGAACTGCAAAGGCAATAATATCGAAAATGATGGAATCACAAGCTATAAGGAGTTACATGAATCAAACAAAGTATTAAGTGCACAAAGGAAATATAGTTATATGAATCAGACAAAGCATTATGAGAGCAAAGGAAATGGAGTTATATGAATCAAACAAAGCATTATGTGAACAAATGAAATAGAGTTATATGAATCAAACAAAACATTGTATGAACAAAGGAAATAAAGTTATATGAAATTAGACAAAGCATTATGTGAACAAAGGAAATAGTTATGTGAAGTTAAACAAAGCATGATGTGAACAAAGGAAATAGTTATATGAAATCAAACCAAGCATGATGTGAACAAAGGAAATAGTTATATGAAATCAAACAAAGCATGATGTGAACAAAGGAAATAGTTATATGAAATCAAACAAAGCATGATGTGAATACAAGACAACAGTATTAATGACAAATGCCCAAACACCACCTAATACATCATTGAATCAAACAATAATTAAAGAAACAATCTATAATAATGGCATAGACACGAAAACACTAAATTTCCTGAAACAATGGAAATTCCAATGTTATTTACCAACAAGAAGGTTAGTAAACTGGATGGGTCGTTCTTAATAATTAAATTAATCTGAATTCTACCTGTAAAATAGATTCGAGCGGCACTCAAGGTAGCAATGGCTTCGGTTTTTGCACTCACAAGCACTCACTAAAAACTTTCGAAAAGGGAACTTAATTCGCTCCGTGGTCAACTGATAATAATCCACATCATCTTCGATTCCCTCCTTCCTCTGGTTGCTCCACGCAGTCGCGTAACGTGCTAACTTCACGCTTCTAACCATAGAATGTATTTTGACAATCAACTTTCTTTCGCGGTATGTGAGGGCAGTGGCCTCTCAACATAGGGTGAAATGAGACTACGATTTTTTTGTATGAAAGAAAACCTAGGATGTTACAATACAGGGTGTCTGAAGTTCCAATGCCTATTAGACGTTTCTGGAGAACTAGCCATATTTGAAATCTGAAAATTGGGATTATGATATTGTTGGAAGTTCTCTACAGAGCTAAAATATTTTCGAAGCCCAAAAACTTCCGGTTATACAGGGAGTGAAAATAAATTCGACGAAAAAGTTTTCCATTCCTGTTATGAACGAGTATTCAATAGTGAATACTTTTCTGTAAAAACCATAGTATTAAAACGAATAGTTTTCAAAATATCCAAAAAAAAACTGGAAAAAAGTCAAATATGTTCAGTCTGTAATATGTTCATTATTCTTATTTCAAATATCCTGAGCGTAAACCATTTTTACAACATCGAGAGGAAGGATGAGAAAAGGTCATGCATCTTTTGGATTTCAAAAATATCACTACAGGGTGTTTCAAATTTTGTGTTGAAAATTGTGATATTAAATTGGCCATAACTTCTGTTTTTCAAATTAGAACCCTATTTTTTTATAATTTTGTTGGATTCTGCGGTCAAAAACAGTGATAGTTTTCTTACATGATTATGCTCCTAAATCCAATAATATCTGAGTTATTTGAGATTTTCTGGATTTATGTAGTACGTAGAGTCAAATTCATAAGGATATTCTGTGAGCATGGAAGATAAATCATCCCATTTATAATTCACAAGTGTCAGACAGGTCTTATTGTTAATCGTTATGAAATTTTTAGATTTCACAAAATGAATCGTTGCTATTCTAATAATGAGATTCTGGAATCATTTCTTATATTGTATTTTTTCAATTGTATACGCAATACACATTCAAATGCACTTAATGATATTGTTTATTTCAAATGATGGATGACACAAAATGTTGAGTATCCAATGAGAAGTATCCCCATTTTTTTTACAATTTCTGAAAAGATGTTTCAAACTTTCCAAATTTTGGAATGTAAGAGCCCCTAAAGAATACAAAAAAAGGGCAGTTGATGAAATTAGTATTTCGACTTATTTCGAAGCGAATGAGAATTCATCTCTTCAATAGGAAATACATTAAATAGATTCGCAACTTCAGTACACCGACTTATGAAATAAATTATGATAAATAAAATAAAAATACGTTTCAAAACACAAATTAACAAAATAAATGATCAGGTAAGAGTTTCAATATGGTACCCATTTTGTTCCACACACTTTCGAATACGTCTTGAAATACCTCGGTTAGTCGCTTGCTCAATTTCCTCCCCCTTTGGAGAGTGGAAAGCATCCACCACACGCCGTATCAAATCTTGTTTGCTTTCATAGACTATGTTTTTCATTTTACCTCATAAATAAAAATCTAAGGGAGTAAGATCGGGAAATCCTGGGGACCAAAATAGTGAAGACGGCGTCCGATTCACCGATTACCAAACATTGCATTCAGTTCTTCAGACACCTCGTGCGAACTATGTGCCGGAGCCCCATCCAATTGATAATATGCGATAGTCGACATACTCAACGGCAGTTCATCCAAAAACTAAGAAACAAAATTTCTCAGGATTTCCAAAGATTTTTTTTCATAAATGTAGTACCGCACTTTATTGTTCATCAAAAGAGCAAACACATTGAAACTAAATTTGTTCTGGGGGTTTCTTTGTCTTTTTCTATGAGGATTTTCACTTCTCCAAATGTGGCAATACTTTCTATTAAATAGTCCTTCATTATTGAATCTTGCTTCGTCTGTCCAAATGATCTTTTTCCAAAAAATTTCATCATTTTCAAGTTTTTCTAATATTTCTCTACAAAAATTTAACCTTTTTATGTAGTCACCTGGTTCTAATGCATGAACTTTCCCTTATTTGTAGTCATGCATGTTGTGTTTCTTCAAAATTCGGTGCACTGAATTTCTGTCTAAATCGATTTCATGAGCTGCACTTCGAATAGATGTATTTTCATTCGCTTCGAAATAAGTCAAAACACTAATTTCATTTTCCTCATCATCAACTACCCTTCTTTTATATTCTTTAGGGGCTCTTACACATTCAAAACTTTGAAAGTTTGAAACATATTTTCTAAATCTTCTCCGTAATGGAAGGTAAATGGGGATACTTCTCGTTAAAGGTGTGGCAGGTTCTACTAATAATTCTGTCACATTCACGATGTCTATAAAATAGATCCAGAATTTCATAATTAGAATAACGGTTCATTTTGTTAAATCGAGAAATGAAGATAACGAATAACAATAACACCTGACACTTGTGAATTATTAACAGATAATTGGACGGCTTTTAGCTGAAAGGAACTATCCCACAATTTTGTGATTTTTGGATTGACGCACAATATTACATAAATAGCCGTAACCTTTACTGCGAATCCAAGCCACATTCTGGTACCTAGCGCCATTTATTGACCAATGAACCAACCAACAAAATTTGTTAAGCAAGTAACCTACTTGCAGAAAAGATCCAAGCGGCTTGTTTCCTTTCTGCATAACAATAAAGAAGAGACTTTTGTTGACAGATGCTAGTATTTGGTTCTTTGTTTTTTAATTTAAAAATTTAAAAAAATTAAAAAGGATACCTGCAATACGTGCGACACCTATCACAGCGGATTCCAAAATACTCTAACATATAACGAAAAGGAAAAAATCAAAGAAGAACACGAAACCCATATTAAAAATTGGCAAGAAGCCCGAAACCAGATGAAGAATGATATGAAAATGGCAAAAGAATACGAAGAAATAGAATGTTTAACATTCGATCTTGAAAAACACTGCCACTACCAAGATTAGCAACTGGAATATTGTTTTATAAGAGACAAATTTGGCACTACAATTTGGGAGTTCATTCCGGCTCAACCAACAAGGATCATTTTTATATCTGGACTGAAAACGAGGCAGGTCGGGGAGCACAAGAAATTGGATAATGTTTATTAAAACATATTGAAGAAAACCTCTTTAACGTTACTGAGATAATTTCGTGGTTGGATGATTCCTGTGGCGGTCAAAACCGCAACATTAAGATGACACTCATTCTCAAAGACTGTCGAACGAAAAATAAATTCAAAGTTTCGCGAATGCTATCTACTGAATTTTATGGGACCACTGAGCTAGACAAACAAATAGTAAATAGAATAGTGGATTTTGAGAATAAAAAAATTAGCTGGTTAAAAACACGTGAGATACTTTTTGATAAAGAAAACCATTCTCAATTTTTCTGAAAACAAATTTTGAAGATAACTCGTATGCTGAAATAGATATCAGAAAAGAACAAATAAATTGTCCGGCATTATTTAAAGTATTGCTAATACCAATGTGGCCTGAAAGAAAAAAATATCACATTCGAAGGTAGAAGACATAAAATCTGTGATACACTTAATTCCGAACGATTGCAAGCAGTTTCATGAAAATATAACTGGCACTGACATCGTAGACGATGTGGATGGATTCAGTGGAACACCTGATTTTGAAGTGGAACCCATAATTGATGAATAAATAAAAAAACAATATGTATTTTTTACCTATTTAGTTAAGCAATAAAGTATCTTTAACCAAAAAGTGCTAACATTTATTTTACAGAAAAGAACCAACCCACAAAAACCAAAAAATTCAAGCGAAATATGTATTTTTTTTAATTTCCAATAATTCATATCGTATATGCATATTTAAAGCCCAATTATGTTATTGATGAAATTTATCTTTATTGTGTAATTAATTTTTTATAATTGTCAAAACTATAACCCTTAAATACTCAATAACTTGTTTTTGGGGTTGGTTCCTTTCAGCTAAAAGCCGTCCAATTTATCTTCTATGGGTACAAAGTGTTCCCATGGTTTCGAAAGAATATTCATTGAATTATTTTAGATGCAATCAATTTGAATCTACGTACACCATAAATCCAGAAAATCTCAAATAACTCAGAAATCATTGAATTTGGGTGCATAATCATGTGGAAAAACTATCATTATTTTTGAGCACAGAATCCAACAAAATTATAAAAAATAGGGTTCTAATTTGAAAAACAGAAGTTATGGCCAATTTAAGATCACAATTTTCAACACAAAATTTGAAACACCCTTTGATGATATTTTAGAAATCCAAAAGATGCATGACCTTTTCACATCCTTTCTCTTCGATGTTGTGAAAACGGTTTACGCTCAGGATATTTAAAATAAGAATAATGAACATATTACTGACTGAACATATTTGACTTTTTTTACAGTTTTTTCAGATATTTTGAAAACTATTCGATTTAATACAATGGTTTTAGCAGAAATGTATTCACTATTGAATACTCGTTCATACCAGGAATGAAAAGCTTGAAAAAAAATTTTTTCGTCGAATTTATTTTCACTTCCTGTATAACAGGAAGTTTTTGGGCTTCGAAAATATCTTAGCTCTGTAGAGAACTTCCAACAATATCATAATCCCAATTTTCATATTTCAAATATGTCTAGTTCTCGAGAAACGTCTAATAGGCACTCGAATTCGAGACACCCTGTATAAGAATAGACCCCTTTATTTGCATTGAAAGTATTGCATCGGAAACTTAGAGCTGGTCGACTGTAACGTATTGAGCTGGCCACTCTGGTCATAAAAATTTTCATGTTGCCAAACTGAGCAAATAGTAGCTTTCTCTCTTCCCCTTTAATTGTGAATAAAAACTTTTTCTCCAATCTGCGTTCAAAACATTGTATAAAATTTTATATTTCGAATTGAAACTGTCTTATCGGATATATTAGCAAGCAGTTAAAGAAAAACTATAGTTGATTCTGCTATTTTATGTCAGAGACCGCAGATGGAAAGAAATTCAGATGAAAGTCAAGACAACCCTGTCCCATTCTCTGTTCGACCGTTTGAAGGTCACATGATGATGAGAAGAAACACGTTGCCACCTCTGAATCGAAAATAAATACGCAAATAAGAAAATTTGTGAGAGTTAGTATTAAGTTTTTCATATTTTTTATTGTTTAATACTTTTCATTGCACTAAAAATGGTTCGTATGTGTGAAAGTTGTAGTGAAGGCAGGAATTTTAATTCGAATTTATCGTTCCATGAGTAAGTGTATTGTTTGAACCTAAGACTTTAGAAGAATGTTGTTAAAATCAAAGATTTTATGCGGTGTTGCCGGGTGAGTCAAAACAAATCGACGTTTTACAAAGGAATGATTTGTCAATCTTATATAGTCTAAGATCTTCATTGAATGATTGTTTGGGCTATTACCAACGTCTATTGTGGATGTAATATCTAAACAATCAAGAGGAATCAATTCAATTCACAATGGAAATCGAGAAAGACAGACAACCTCCATTCTTAGATGTACTCGTACATAAACAAAATGGAATCCCAAGAACCACTGTGTATAAGAAGCCAACGAACACAGGACAATATCTACATTTCGATTCAAATCACCAACTAAACACTAAGTTGGGAGTAGCAAAATGTTTATTTTATAGAGCAATAAATATTTGTTGCACTGAAGAAGACCAAAATGAAGAAATAAATAACATCTCGAAAACTCATAGAAGCAATGGCTACCCCAAAAAGATAATAAAAAAAGCTAGACGAACAAGAGAAAGTCAACCTGAACCAACAGATATAAATTAGACCATTAAAACCGTAATTCCTTATGTAAAAGGTTTGTCGGAGAAAATGAGAAGAATTGGAAATAGATACAACATAACGGCTGCATTCAAAACTCAAGACACTATCAGAGCTCAACTTACAAAAGTTAAGCCTAATAATGAGACACAAAGGACAAAGAACTGCATATATGAATTACCTTGCGAGTGCGGAAGATCTTACATCGGAGAAACTAAACGCCCTCTGAATGTACGAATAAAAGAACATCAGAAGCTTCTACGAGTACTAGACAGCGACAAATCCAGGTTGGTCCAACATGCTGTAGATGAGAATCATCGTATAAAGTGGGATGAAGCATCAATAATATCCAAAGAAGAAATACTTACAAGAAGAAAAATCAAAGAGGCATCTATAGATCTGCCAGAAGTTTGGACGCCGATAGTTCGATCCAACTCATATGGTTTTTTTCTACTTTTCCTCCTTTTTACTTTTCCCCCTTGATAAAGATAGAAGATGTCTATCGAAACGTCGGAAAACATTACATCCAAAATAGATGATGGTAATAGGCCAAACAATGATTCAACACGAGCTCCATTATCAACAATATCTCATCATCAACTAAGATTTTTACCTCAACTTTTCATCTGAATTCATTCCCATCGGAGTTTTACGAGTCCTCATCTTTCGAAGTATGTTATGAAGAATTCCCGAATTTCTTCATCTGGTGAGAAACTCAAAAATATTTCTTTAGCCAATTTCATTATTGTTATGCAAGTTGTAAACATAAACTTAGATTCTCCAATTTTGGGAGATATGATTTTTGGGTTATCTTTAAATTGTCATGTAAATATTGAACAAATATGCTCGAAATAACGGAGTTTATGTTTGGTTTCAGAAAGGGTACAAATACTCTTGAAGCAACACTGAAATTTATAGAGAACGCATTCCATTGTTTTGAGGAGGGTAAATACTCCATCTCCTTACTTTTGGACGTAGCAAGAGCCTTCGACTGTGTTCTGCTTGGTAAGTTGAGGGCTTATGGATGCTTGGGTAGCAGTTGTTAGCCTATCGGCTCTTACTTGACGAACAGATTCCAATAGGATTTCAACGATGACCAGAAAGTTAACTGCGGAGTGCCTCAAGGTTCTATTCTTGGACCTCTATTATTTTTGATTTTCATCAACGATCTGCCTGGCTGTCTTGCTTGAGCGAGCTGTGGTTGCTCAGTCGAGGGCCCTCGACTGGTTTACCTCCAACAGGCTAGAGATAACAGAGTAGAAGACCATCAGGCTTATATTTTCTTTGAGAGAGATTGATTGTCCTGACTTATATAGTAGTACGAGATTTCTGGGTCTAACACTGGATAGTATTCTCATGTCGAGTGTTCATGCTGACTTGCTCGCAGGGAGATTGTGTAGGAATATATTTCTTCTCAGGAGTCTGTCAAAGCACCTATCTCCTAATATTCTCAGAATAGCTTACTTCGTTTTAATAGAATCTCTTTTCAGATATGGAATTCTAGCCTGGGGAAATTCTTCTTCACGTGAAAAGATATTTGGTCTTCAGGGGAGAGCCGTCATAGTCGTCACTGGCCTCAATTATCGGGCTGATTGTAAGCTCTCGTTGGTTCAGGGCGGTTTTCTCACCTTCCCCTGTTTGTATATTCTGTCGTCTCACTAGATCGCAAAATGGACCATTTTATATGTCAGTGAAGTTTTATAACAAACTTCCACCCACCGTGAGCACAGGTTCAAGTAAAAACAGTGTAAATACGGAGTGCCATATCAGTTTCTATAGTGATGATAAATATTTGTAGGGATGTTAATAAAAATAAACCAGCAATAAGTTACCTATAATTTTTTGAAACAAGTAAACACAAAATATTTGATTGATGAATAAAATCTAATACTTGTAGCATCAATAAATTCTTATTTCATTTCGAATTATACTAAGTTAATATTTTGTATGGTGCGAAAGCAGACATTAATGTTATTGTAGGTATTTTTTTGATCATTTTTGCAATAAGTTCCAAGTATCCTGTACAATTGGTCAAAATTTTTGTATCTTATAAAAATAATTTAATTACTCCTAAGATATCGCATGATGCTCAACAGGGGCCAATATCGGTAGTATAATTAATTTAATGCACATTTCCAATTCATGACAATAAAACAAATTGAAATGTTTCACAGTATATTTGAACAAAACACTCAACTTTCATTACTCATTGCAGCATTTCAAATAAAATGATATGTTGTGAGTTACAAACAAGGATAAATGGTGCATATGTGAACGTACCAAATAGTATGACCACATATACTATTTTCTGTTTTAAATTTATCGAAATATCTTATTGACCATAAGGCACTTGAAGCAACACTAAAAAGTCAGTATCAATATATTACAATCATTGTCTTCTTTACAGGATCAGGTTTGTTGGAAAATGCATTATTTCGAAGGTGCTGATATATTTCATGGCTTTTATTGATATTAACATTCTGTTCAAATAAAAATGGAGTATAATTCTTAAATTGGAGAGAAAATTCAATTTTTGCTTAGTCAAATGGTGAATGATAATTTTAAGTTAAACATGCTTCATCAAAATCCTAGCACCTCCATCTATCAAGCAGCGGCAAAACCCACATATGAGATCAATTTCCCTTTTTTTAAACTGATCTTCACCATCCATCTTATTAGAATTTTCTTGTTCTTGAAAAACAGGCTTCACTGAATAAGCTTACAGAACTGCTACCTCAACACCTTTGAATCAAATTTAATGAATAAACTATCTTGGAAGAGAAAGAAATTACAAAATATTAAATTCAACTACTATGTTTTGGGAAATATAATTGTTTCTCCATTTTTCTTTTTCTTCTAGTTGCACCAGTACCATGTGTCAAATCATGTGCTTCATCAATCAATTTCATTATACGTCAAATATCACTGTCATGCAACGATTTAAGTTTCATAATGCTTTGGTTTAACTCCATCTACAATCAACTATTATGAAAAACACATGTCTGACTTATCACAAAGACTTGCTTGAAATTTACTGTAAGAATCTATGAAAAAATTAGAAATTTTATTAGATTAATCTAATTTAACTTTTAAAGCCGTAGCATGTCATCATTATGTTTTCGTTTCTTCAATATTGAATTTTCGAATAATATAAGAAAGATCTGCCCTTGCGAGTACATTAATTCTTTGCACTTTTTCTTCTGTATTATTTTTAGAATCCTGTAAAATGCTCTCTTTTGTAATTCCAACTTCCAATTCATCAGCAATCAATTTCTGATCATCCTTACTCAAACGTTTAGAGTGTAGTTCATCCTCATGACCTACATGTGTTTCTACGAATGTTACATTCACAGCTAAAACATACAAATGAAATATTGGATCTTATTTCTAGTTCAACACAAATGAATAACTAAAAAACTTACCTGTACGACTTAACTTCACAAGAATTTTAGAAGGGCAGGACCCAGATATTCTGATACTTCCTCCAGTTTTCATGCTGCGTTTGCTACATTGACTTACATATCCTGGAAGTTAAATGGATTCCTAATATCACCATGATTTCTAACGAACTCATTATATCAAACTAGTGGGAAACATAAAGAAACAAACCTGAATAATTACTGCGATTACATTCAAAATAAATTACTAATCCATCACTGCTTTTCCGATATCTTCGTTTTATGTAATCGACACTTCTATTCTCCAATGCTCGCCAAGCCTCAAATTCTTCTTCGTTTTTAAAAGTCAACTGTGATGTTATGATGTTAATGGAATGAATTTGCTCTAAATGAATATCCAAAGCATTAGGAGACTCAAGAGCAATTTTCTTTTCTTCTGGGCAAATTGGGCATTTTAAATGCTTTAATTGCTTTGGAATAAGACCTTGATGATGAATATTCCGCATATGACGATATTTAGTCGAAGCAGAAGATAATTGTTTTGAACAAATTTGAGATCCCTGAAAATTAAAGTTTCCAAATAAATTGGTTGAGTGCATTTTCTACAAAATAATAGATAAATACTTACTCTTCTCCGTCCATGATGAAAGATAATGAAAATTACTCTTACTGCAATTTTCAAATATCAACACGTTGCTAACACTAACAAAAATATCCAATAATTACTTCTAGCAAAAGTATAAATTCGAATTAAATGGCTGATTGTCAAAACGAACCGTTGAAAATATGACAAAGAGGGCCTATAGTCCTCTCTGTCATAGACAATGCTCCCACCGTGAGGGTCTTCCATCCAAAGATTTTCAAAAATGCCGTAAAGGCGCAGTTATTGATGTGTGCCTTTTATAACATGGAAGAGTATTTTAATTTCGATTTCGCGGGAGTTTAGCCCTCTGGTTAGCTTATTCTGTTTTTTATACATTGTAATATTTTTTCTCATTGTTGATGATTTTGTGACGCTTGTAAACATTTGTTAAATGTATTCGACACAATAAAAATATATCTATCCATCTATATATCTATCTATCTAGTTTATTTGTCAAGTGGCAGTCAGAAACAAATATTCGACAGTTATCACTCGCTTAAATCTGTCAAATAGGTAGAGAGAGTTTAATTTTCTCTCAAAAACGGGCCATTAATGTCGTAATATTTAATGTAGGTGTATTCAATGCGGTACTTTATATTTAATGCCGTGAATCGATTATCAATTATATTTTTGAATGATCTAATCCTATGAATAACAGGAATATTTGCATTGTTGTCTTGATTTATATCCTTAATATTCAAAATACTATTGTATTTAGATCATTTTGTAAGGATGCAAAATTTTTCTGAAGGCCACATTCAATGACATAATAATCCGCACTTGTTTTCTCACTGGAATTTTTCGCCATTGTTATTTCAGTGTCAGATCTCTCAAAGTCGTTTCTGTACAACAAAGTGATAAATTTCTGAGTTTAAGGTGAGATTATTTTCAGAATGTGAAAAGTGAAGTTATAATTTTGAAATCGATTTCTGAATTTGGCATCTTTTCGTCGCAAATATATTCCAAGTATTGACATGAAATCTAGGACTTTTAAGCTCCTTTAAAGTCATCACTTAACTGTATGAATGATGACTAAAAAATTCTAAAAAGTACTAACGTTAAGTAAGATACTTTTTAGCGCTTGAAACGATCCATACATGAACTTTAAGGAAGATTGAAGATGCTCTACTATAGTCAATTAGGAACAAGAAATCTTCCATTAAATAATTCTTCATTTTTATATATCTTTGAAAAAAAAATGTCGTTATACAGGGCGTTCAAAGAAACACTTTTTCCCATACCGTTTTTCCTTATTCAGCTGCGTTAAAAAGATGTAAGCATTTTAGGTTTTCACATTGGGCAAATAGTGAGAAATTTCGACAAAATGTATCATCATACATTTTTATCTAATTGTCTTCTTAATATTTCCAAATCATGTAAACCATCATTTCTATGAAAACTTCCAAGGCATGAGGTTGTCGCATTACTTTTTTTTCACTCAAAGCCGGAAAAAATCATCTATGATTTTCCAGACACTGATATTCGATGTTACTTTGCTTGAGGATTATTCTCTGTACTGAAACCCAATAACAATTTACTTGAAGAGATTACAAGTATTCCCAGATTTAGCAATTATACATGCTTTGAAGAAATTGAGTTTGATCACCTAAATTTGCTTCTGAAAGACCAACTTGATGTTATGTTGTATCATTAATATGAATCTATTCTGATTAAATTATAATTAATTACTGAAAATGCTCCAAACATGCGTAAATTTCTGATTTTCATAATCATGTATTTGTTTTAATTATGTAAACAAAAACATAAATATTGAGTAACGGATATTAATAGATTTTGTCAAATTTTAATACCTTACCATAGAATATTAATTCATTTCCGAACCCCAGGAGAGAAAAAATTAATAATTGCAAAATTTTTTCAAATGAAAGATAATATCTATAATCATTATTGATATTCATTTATAATCTTATCTTCTAATTTCCCAAATCCAACTCTGTGCTAAAATGATTGAATAATCAGATTTGTTCAATATTGCCATATTTTATGTCTTTTTTTAAATATTTCTACAACAGGTTTTCGGAATCTCTCCAGTCTATGGTTCCACCACTATAGATGAAATTAACCACTAAACAATTCTTGTCTTACATGCACCACAAAATCTAAATTGCCATTTACTTTATTCATTATTGATGATGTCTAGCACCTTGTTTGATATTGAATCCAGAGTAATATTGCATAATACATAGAGAACAAGATTTCGCTCACATAGGTACTTCGGTATATTGTCGTAATGAGCGTTGAAATAGGTAATGCATTTTCTGTCAGGATCTGTTAAATTGAAGACTTGTCTTCATGAAAAGCTGGTTCTTTATAGCTTCAGACTTTCAGGGTTCATCATTATATCTATTCTAACATAAGAATGCTTCAAATTAAGCTCATATGCGTTTTAAAAACTTCAAACCCAGTCTCCTAGATTTGTTTTGTACCTTTATAGAAGTTTTTTCACATCTTTATTTCATACACTGATTCAACCTGGTTCACAAACTTAGGAGATAATAGAATTTGACTTAGTTTCGGAATGTTTGTTATGATGCATGGTTAATTAAAATTCAATCAATATTGAAACTGAAAGCTATAAGCTCATAAACAAGAAAGATTAGAATGCATTTCCTGACCATAATCATTTCTTACTGAATTGAATAATTTCAAACTATCGAAATTATCCTTGAAATATTTTCCACATTTATTTTAAAGAAAGCTACAAATTTCTGTTGATAGTTTCAAACAGAATCAAAACAACAAGGATTCACAGAACACTATTTCATTGGGAACGACCCACCACAGGGACGTTATAATATTTTAATGTGATAATATTCCACTCTAGTTATTCTGAGGAAAATTATAACTTAAGAGCAATAATGGTTACAGATATTATCTTTCATTTAAAAAAACTTTGTAATTATTAATTTTTTCTCTCCTGGGGTTCGGTAATAAATTAATATTCTATGGTAAGGTATTAAAATTTGACATGATCTATGAATAACCATTATTCAATATTTATGTTTTTGTTTACGTAATTAAAACAGATACTCTGACTATAAAAACCAACAATTTACGCATGTTCAGTAAGTAATTATAGTCTGAACAGAATAAATTCATATCAATGATTTAACAACAAATTTTTTATTAAAGTTGATTTTTCAGAGTTAAATTTAGGTGATCAAACTCAATTTCTTCAAGCAAGTATAATTGCACACCTAATTCTGGGAATATTTGTAATCTATCCAAGTAAATTGTTATTGGGATTCAGTATAGAAAATAATCATCGAGCAAAGTAACACTTCAAATTAATTATTCGCAGTGACATAATTCATTGTTGATAAAGATTTTCATTTTTTAAACAGTATGTTATCAAGAGACCTCATAGACCTCTTCACTGGTTTCTGTCAAGGAGAAGAAACTTCAGAAACATCAGTGTTTGGAAAATCATAGATGATTTTTTCTGGCTGTGAGATAATAAATAGCACAGTGACAACCTTTTGCCTTGGAAGTTTTCATAGAAATGAAGGTTTTCATGATTTGGAAATTTTAAAATTACAAATGTATGATGATAACATCCAATAATTCTGAGGTTTTTTTGGAATTTCTCACTAGAAAGGGATGGATTATAAACTTAAACTAGAAAGAAATTATAGTAGAACAACAAAAATCTATGTTTATGATGTTGAATTTTCTTTACCAGAAAATTAGTATTTTGTATCTTCCTTCTGGATATGGACCTATCGGATGAAACATGAGTGAGTGAATCATTTTTTTGATGGAAAATATATATATATATTCTTTTGAACTTTTGGCTGACAATATTTAATTAGCAAACAATAAAGCATATAGATGATGGAAAATAATGTTTTTGAACAATTCAGATTATTAGTGGATGCTGTGGTGGGTATTTTTCATTCAAACTAAACTGGAGTACAGGGGAGTATTTGCCCAATGTGAAAACTTAAAATGCTGATAACTTTTCAACGCAGCTGAATATGGAAAAACCGTAATGGAAAAAGTGTTTCTTTTGATCTCAAGAACTTATGGTTAAAATTAACGCAGTGGTCAAAGACTCACCCTGTATATGAATGGATATTCGAAAACAACAGATATTGGGGCAGAATGATAACTCGTTATTCTACTAGAAGTAGCTCGCAAAAACTCAAAATGTGTTATATATTAGGGTCACGAAATTTTTTTATTCATTTATTTATTTATTTAGCAATACACCATTCGACAGCCGCAGCCTACTACAGAATGGGAAATTACAAGTGTTCATAAAAAGAAAAATATTGAACTTCCACAGTAAATTAAACAAAAAAATATAATTTAGAAAAAATCAACACCAAGTTCAAGAAGAAAAAATAATAAGTCAATATGAGAGAGATCACACCAAGATTTATTACACATTTTGTGTACAAGGGCTAAAACTGAAGTAGGTTAGATCGTGCGCAAGTTAGATAAAATGTTCTAATAGTACGTACAGGTAATCTAGGTACATGTACCCAGATTACACCGAGCAAGTAAGGACCATCGTTTAAAGAGCACATTATATTTCACAGAAATAAAACACCTAAATAGGTGCAACGACGTTCTAGAGATTAACCTGAAATGTTCTCAAGAAATTTTCGTGAGGTATACCACGCTTCGGATAAACAGCGTCAATTTTGGAACATAGATACTTCAGAAATCGCCTCTGTACATTCTGTAACCTACTGACATGTACACTATAGCCAGGTCTCCAAATTAGGCACCCGTACTCGAGACTTGACCTTACAAGTGCATTGAATAGTATATATAGCGTTCTGGTGTTCTGTAACCACTTTGAGTTCCTTATAATTAAGCCAAGTGTTTCGATGCTTCCTGTGCTGATTGAATTAATATGAGGAACAAAACTAAGTCCAAGATCGAATAAGATTCCTAGGTCTTTAAATTCAACAACCGTACCAAGAACGCAACCACTAATGTTATTAAGGAAATCTATTGTAGTTCTTTTACGACAGAAGGACATTACGCTACATTTATGAACATTCAAGGGAAGTAAGTTGTCCCTGCACTAACGGTTTAGCCTATCAATGTCACCTTGGAGGTCCCTAGAATCCTCAACAGAGAGAATGCGACGATACAGTTTGAAGTCATCAACATAAAGAAGGAAGGAACAGGTCTGGTAACAACTGATATCATTGATGAAGATTAAGAAAAGTAGTGGACCCAATATAGACCCCTGAGGAACACCGAGGGTAGCCTCAAAATCATCAGACCTATATCCAAAACACTGAATATACAGATTTCTACTGGAAAGATAAGATTTAAAAAAATATAGAAAATCAAGATTCAACCCGAAAGAAGACAGCTTCTTGATTAGTATGCGATGATGAATAAGGTGAAAATTTTTATGGGGTTTTTCATCAAGTTATTGTATTTCGTTGTATAATCTCAGCAATGATAATAACAAATACCACAACAATAAATAAATCCTGCGTTTCAAATTGATCCGTTACATATTATCCATCCGTTTCTATTTATTTGTTTTGATCAAACCAGTTCATACCTTTGAACTGTAACGCATAATATTCATATCATGGTAATTTCAGTATATCACCCGTAGCTGAATTCAATAATGTCCCGGAATTATCAAGATGAGGATGTTGATGATGCTTTTAGAGATGGCAGAATTCTGGCGAGCCCAGAACCTGGAGATGAAGTTTGCATCACTGGTGAGTCATCAAAGGTTGAATTGAATTTCACATTTTTCTAACTCTAAAAACTCTTCAGAGAATTTAATAGATTGTAGTAATAACTGGATTATTTAATGAAGATTCAATAATTAAATTGAATATGTTCCGTCTGAATTTGAAATTCATTAATAGTTCTGTGCGAACAACATGAAAATTGTCGACGAAGATTTTTTGATGATGAAACTCATCTAGAATTATTATTTGGGCAATATCCATCACATTGTTCTTCTTCCCAAAGTTTGAACAGACATCTTGTATCTAGTATTGTAGTTTTCAGACCTCAGATAAGTCCAAATCTGATCTACTTAGGTACCGTAGACTCTTATTCCTGAAAATTGAATAATTTTCTGAACTTATCAGCTTTTTTAAAGCTAATTTTCATTAAGTAACGATAAAAAATGTTATTTGAAACGTTGGGAAGAAAAAAATTACAGATGATGGTTAATTCTTAATTTAAATTAATTAATTTTTCTAAACAAGAAAGTTACAGTAATAATACCGGTGGGCTTTGATCGCTGAAGACGTAAAATATTTCAATAGATATTCACACACAATTCCCACAAATCATAAAAAAGTCGAACTGAATATAACCGTTCGATTTAGGTCATACGGTGTTGTTTATGAGTTTGAAATTACGTCCTCAGCCTTACAATTTTCATAGAAACAGGCTTCAATAATAGGTTGAAAACTGGAGCAGCTTTCATAAATTTATCTTCGGCATATGACATTGTGTGGATAGATGGATCAATTTTCTAATTTATGACCATATGCAGTGTGGAAAAAGGATGAGACTATCAGGAAATAGGTTATTTATTTTATATTTTTATTATATTTATTCAACAGGGGAACATACACAGGTAAACAAGTACCCAGAAGAATGTTCACAATTAAATTGAGTAATCACATAGGTACACAACAATTATTCAAACTAAACAACTGTAGACTTAATACTATAGTGAGAAAAAAAAAAGAAAAAGAAAACAAATACACTGCATTTTCCACTACATAACAAATACTCAGTAAAAGTGGCCAAATTAGTCTCCACGGAACGCCCCTTAAAGAAGCCATGTTGCTCAGGAATTATCTGAGATTTCACAAGATGGAACAAATGGGAAAGTATCAGAAATTCAAACAACTTTTCAAAGATGGATAGCTTACGTATTGGTCTATAGTTCTCAATGCACAGTTATCTGATAGGAGGTTTCTTGTTTTTGTTGACAATAAGAGTAGCAATTTCAAATCATTGAAAAACGGTCTCACACAAGGATCAGTTCTAGCTCCTCTACTTTTCAAATTATATCTCATAAACCAGCATCTCTAACCCTAGTCTTTTCTGTAGCTGAGTATTGCCTTGTTTGGTGTAATAGTGCACATACACAAAAAATCGATGCACACTTGAATACATCCATGAGAACAATTACTGGCACCATAAGATCTACACCGGTTCATTGGTTACCAGTTTGGCTAACATTGTCCCTTCCCACATTCGCAGACAGACTACAGCTCTGAATTCCTGGGGCAAATATCATTATTTCCTAATTTATTTCCAATTATTTCATACATTGCACAAAATAGAATTTTCAGATTGGAGTCACGTAAACCATTCTGGTATTATAGGTTCTTCAATATGAACATTATCGATAAAGAATAATGAAAGATCGAGCGGTACTCTTATCACATGTTCAATATAGATTTAATTTCTTATCCTTCTGAAAAAGTTCCGGATTTTGATCTCTCAAGAAGAGTTTGGGCAGGTCCATTCATATGTTTCAAGATGGTTTTAGGGCTATCCATGATGTTTCGGATTGTTTCTTAGAATGGGTTATAAATATCCAACAAATTTGATACGTGTTTTTTGTATTCAATTTTTTTTTCTGCTTTTGTTTTTTTATTTTTGGAATTTATGAGGGCAACTTGAAGAAGCCACTGTGTTTATTGCTAGTAACTCTCTCTTGACCGCTAGATGGCACATGATGGTGTATATGGTTCCAATGTGCCTTCCGGTTTGAGTTAAGTTCTGTGGGTTCATTTTTAACCGTCATCATCAATCAAGTTGAACGACACTGATTAGGAATAATAGTTCCGAAACTATAGTCTGCCTGCTACTTGTGATCGATGACGACACGTTCTCCAACCAATTCTCTTGACATTGTTTCAATTAGCCCGCTTTGAAATGTTCAATTATCTTGGTCTTATGACATTAACCTTTTCTCATATATATATATAATTAGATATTATCCACCCTGTATTCTGATCATTGCAACAATGTATTAATCCATAAGGAAATGAATATTACCATGTTGTATTTTGCCAGTCAGCATATTGCTTATCGCATTAATTTTTTATCGCGTCAATTTGTTGTTTGCGAAGCCTCTCCACAATGCTCTCATTGTTCTAAACTATTATAAATAGGAGAGACGTCTAATGATGCATGAAAAATATAGATTTGATCTTCTCACGTAGTACATTGCTTGTAAAGTTGTTTTCTAAATAAAGTAGAATTTTTAAAAACACAAGTTTCTCCCAGAACAACATTATTATATATATAAAGGAACTTTTCGAAATATTCATCCTTAGCATCTGTCATATTTCTTTGTTATATCGAAATGATACTTGATAACCAAAGCAACTGTGCACTCCCGAGAAAATTCGGATAATAAGGGTACCAATCAAAGACTCTCAAATCATAGCTAACTAAGTGACCAATAAAAAAAAACAGGGTGTATACACGGTATGTTAACGTTGAAGTTTTTACAGGTATTTCCGGATCCTTCCCGAACTCCAGGAATATCCAAGAATTGAGAGACAATCTGGTCAATAAAATAGACATGGTGGATGATGACTGTAGAAGATGGCCACCAATCCATCCAGAAATACCTCAAAGGGTTGGGAAAATTTTTGATATCGAGAAATTTGACGCAGGATTTTTTGGTAATATGACCTTTCATGGATTTCTAAAAATATAAATAAATCAAATTGAGAGTGTGGTATTCTTGAAGATGGGGTAGTTTCAGCAGGACAACTTGACCCTATTTCACTGTATATCAGGATTTTTTAAATAATGTATAACTTTGAGCAAATTCTTCCTAGTTTTCTAGGTTAATATTATTTCCTTAACTGAAGTAGACTTATGTAATTCATTTTTTCGAATGTTCCCTTATAAATAAGTGAAGATTGTATCAACTACTAAAAAGGATCGAATAATTATTCCAATGGTGAGAGCTAGCTACGATTGATATAGTATATCCAAGAGGAACAAGTGTGGACCGGTGAAATCTTAATGGAGGCCGCTAGTCCTAATAAAGAATGAATTGAAACTTCATGACAGGCCCAGACGAGGCACCATCTACAGGGTGACTCAAGTTCGAGTGCCTATTAGACGTTTCTGGAGAACTAGACAGATTTGAAATCTAAAAATTGGGATTATGATATTGTTCGAAGTTCTTTACAGAGCTAAAATATTTTGGAAGCCCAGAAACTTCCGGTTATATAGGGAGTGAAAATAAATTTGACGAAAAAATTTGTTTTCAAGTTTTCCATTCCTGGTATGATCGAGTATTCAATAGTGAATACATTTATGTTGAAACCATTGTATTTAATCGAATAGTTTTCAAAATATCTGAAAAAAAAACTGGAAAAAAAGTCAAATATGTTCAGTAAGTAATATGTTCATTATTCTTATTTTAAATATCCTGCGCGTAAACCGTCTTTACAACATCGAAGAGGAAAAATGTGAAAAGGTCATGCATCTTATGGATTTTAAAAATATCATCACACGGTGTTTCAAATTTTGTGTTGAAAATTGTGATCTTAAATTGGCCATAACTTCTGTTTTACAAATTGAACCCTAATTTTTTATAATTGTGTTAGATTCTGCGGTCGAAAATAATGATCATTATTTTTGACCCCAAAATCCAACACAATTTTTCAAAAATAGGGTTCTAATCTGAAAAACAGAAGTTATAGCTAATTTAAGATCACAATTTTCAACACAAAATTTGAAACACCCTGTGATGATATTTTGAAATCCAAAAGATGCATGACCTTTCACATCCTTCTTTTTCGATGTTGTAAAAAGGATTTACACTCAAGATATTTAAAATAAGAATAATGAACATATTACTTACTGAACATATTTGACTTTTTTACCATTTTTTCAGATATTTGAAAACTATTCGATTTAATACAATGGTTTTAACAGAAATGTATTCACTATTGAATACTCGATCATACCAATACATCCGGAAGTTTTGGGCTTCGAAAATATTTTAGCTCTGTAGAGAACTTCGAACAATATCATAATCCCAATTTTCAGATTTCAAATATGTCTAGTTCTCCAGAAACATCTAATAGGCACTCGAACTCGAGACACCCTGTACATCTCAAGACTGAATCAGCCTCACTTTCCTTGTAGATTCATACGACAATACATGACTTCAAATTCAATGATTTCCATTGGTCATGGAATGCGTAAACATTCGCCAAAGACCACTGGCGAGTTGAGGGGTATGCTCGCTATATCGTCCAATTCCGGACGAGAATACATACACGAAAGGAGGTAATTTCAAGTGCCTATATGCAGAGTAGTTTACTTAGCCATAAGCCAGCATATAGGCCCTTAAACTTGCTTCCTTTCGTGTATAATTCCTCTTCTGGAATAGGATAATTCGAGCGAACCCCCAACTCGCCAGTGGTCCTTTGATGAAAACTGGAAGTCGTTGATATTGGGAGTCATGTTTTGCCGTATGAATCTACAGGGAAAGTAAGATCTGTTCAGACTTGGAAATATAGATGGCGCTTTTTCTTGGCCTGTTTTATAAGTTTCGTCTCATTCATCATAAAGACTGGCGGCCTCCTCTTTGTGCCACACTGCGCTGATGAGGACAGAATCCCGAAACTGATCCAAAAATGCACTTGAAGTCTTCATTCTGTGACTTCTTGACTTGACTCTTGACTAGCTCGCACCATTTTTATATTTGAAGTTGTTTACTTAGCCGTGGGTTGGCAATAAAAATTCAAAATTACTTCCCTTCGAAGATTTTATTGTTGTGTATTTTTATGATGAATTCTTACCTGAAGGAACGTTGAGAATTCCTGAGTAGGCAATTGGTCCTTAGGTTCTTTAACTCCAATTTCAGTAATTGTCAAACTTCACTGGATTATAAAATTAATTATGTTATACAATGGAAAACGCACAAATGATCTGTCGAATTGAATTGATCATTAACTGTTACAGGAGTTCATCATCGACAAGCAGACTCTATGGATCCCATGTTGCGAATTCTCTTAGAAAAAGTTGTAGAAGCTGTTTTCGATGCAGGTTATCACCCCTCTGAGCTAGAAGGTACAAGAACTGGAGTTTTTGTGGGAATGACCTTCGCTGAAAGTGAGAGAGATTGGTTTTTCATCAATTTGGAGCCTCAAACATTCGCTTTGACAGGGTAAGTTATTTACCTTTCTAGTGTTGCTATAATTTCAGTATCCAATGTAAACCTTCTAAGTCAAGCAGGTAGGCTTGTTAGTTTATTTTTAATTTAACGAGGCTCTAAATGTTTGCATTTTCTCCTCCGGCAGCTTTAGCCTTACACATAAAATGGGGTGTGTCAAAAATGTTTTTCTACAATTAATTATACTTGTAAAATCACAGATCTGCCTATGCATTCCAATCCGCTTTTGCACCCCGATTCAGCCATATTCTCACAAACGCGGTCAACAAAAGTAGGTAATATACAGGTGTCCGGGGAATAACTGTACAAATAATTGATTCGCTTTTTAGAGAGAAGCTAAATTATGCTTCAATTTGTGGTATGAATGAAACTAAAATACAGTAAAGAGTACCTAATAAAAATGAAAATAGGAACGAATGAATTGCTGATTCAACGTTATCTTAGAAGTGGTTCAAAATGAAAACCATTAGCTTGTATACATTTCTCTTGCCGAATGTTCAAATCGGATACAGCCTTGCGAATCATATCGCCATTATTTCTTAAAATATCGCAATAGTTGGTAATTCTGTTCATCAGCTGTTCTCTTGACTGGATTTCTTCAGAATATACCATATCCTTCAATTTTCCCCATATATATATATATATATATATATTCTTTTGAACTTTTGGCTGACAATATTTAGTTAGCAAACAATAAAGCATATAGATCAGAGGTTAGTGACGGGGTGTCATACAATTCGGCGTATGACATAAAAGCCTAGGAAAAAAACCCCAGTGAAAAAAACCCTGGCTCCCCGTCTAAGTTTGAAAATACAAAAATAAGCTGAAATATATTTCAGGGACTTCTTTCTTCAAGAGTGATCTTCTATTGGTGGAGACAGATACTTCTTCAAGATGCTCACATTGAATCTGGAAATAAAAAGACAAAAGCAGAAAAAAGAACTGAATAACAAAAATACGTATCACATTCGTTTGAAATTTATAACCCATTCCGAGAAAGAGTCGGAAACATCATGAATAGCCCTAAAACCATCTTGAAATTTATATATGGGACAACTATTGGTGAGATGAGGTATTGTTTCTTCTGCTTCTCCACATTCACAACTTGCACTAGGAACTGAGTTCCATTAGAAATAGACTTTGGCAACATGGCTGAAACAAACGAACTGATTACTGAACTGAATAAATTCAAAAAGGACTATTTGATCGAGATTATTTTATTGAAGAGAGTGCCAAATTCTATAACTGTGAGTGAGAACTTGAGAAGGCATATTGAAAGTGACAAAATTGATGGCCTATTGAATACTGGCGAGTGTTGGACGAGTACTAACCTAAAAGGTGAGAACAACATTCCATGTTTGAAATCTAACCTGGTCATCATGGGCGCTAAATTAGAAGCATCTAATCAAATTCTTGCTGAAAAAGAGAGGCATATTCAAGCTCAGAATACAATAATCGAATTACTGAAAAATGACAGTAGAAATATCTCGATGAAAACAAAGGACAGTGTTGCCAATAATGACCGACATTCTTCGAATGTAAGAAACTGCGACGTTGCCGATATCCCGAGCAATTCACTAAGAAAAGGAAAACTGGAGTCTGAAGTCACAAATCGGGCAAATTTGCAAGGAGTCAGCAAAGGAATAATTAAGGAAAAAACAAACAGAAAGCAACTACAATCATTGGTACAACACAAGTTGAAAATTCAGAAAAGCTTAACTTTGCAGGAGCAGTGAGGAGAGCTTGGCTACATATTGAGTCCAAAGGGGTGTTTCATCGTCTGAAATAGACAAATATCTTAAATCAAAATTTCCAAGTGAAACATTCGAAATAACAGAGATTCAAGCAAGAGAAGGTGCGAACAGTGTGTCTTTCAAGCTGGGTGCGAATTTCTCCCTTCTGGAAGAGCTCACTAAACCCGAACTCTGGCCGACAGGAATAACAATAAGAAGGTTCAAGTTTTTTCGTTCCTCAGATAGGCAAAAAAACGTCCAGATGTTTGTTGAACCTTAACTGCTGTTCGATAAGAGGGAAAGCGGAGGAAATAGAACAAACATTTAATCGACACAACATAGATTATGGAGTGATTACTGAGACGTGGATTACCAGTGATTTATTCAAACATTTACCTTTTAGCGATTTGAAGGTTGCATCAGGCTACGCAAGAGAAAACGGTTATGGAGGGGTGGCTATTGTTGTAAGAAAAAATTATGAAGTAGACGAGTTGACCATACTGAACGAGTTAACAGTGGAAGGCGTTTTTGAAATGACCGCAATTAAAATCAGAAGCTCAAGAACGATAATAGTCGGCATTTACAGGCCCCCTAAATCAAATTATGAAAAATTCTCTGAGAAATTTGCTTCCTGTCTGGAAATATTACAGCAATTTCATTCACAATATATGATCATCATAGCCGGAGATTTCAATATTGATATCTTGGAAGAGACAAAGATGTCCAAGCATTGGTTGAATGCGATCGAGGAATATGGTTTCAAGTATCTTTTCAATTCGCCATCACGAGTAACTTTATCAAGCGCAACTTGTATAGATAATATATTGACGAACACCCCTGACCAGGTTGAATACAAGGTTACATTCAATCCTCATGTTTCTGATCATCTGGCTAGGAAAATCGAATTTCACTCATGTACAGATAACAGAAATAACGATAAAAAGGTTAAATATTTCAGAAATATAACACAATCTAATACAGAGCAGCTTCTGGACTATCTATCGCAAAAGAACTGGATTACCGAAATGATGGATAAGTCAGCGGAGGAATTTTTCGAAGCCTTTCACCAACAATTAGTGGAAGTTGTTGACAAATTTTGGCCAATTGAACGAAGAGAAATAAATATCTCTAAAAGAAGAAATAAACCGTGGTATACCAAAGATATGGAAAATTTGAAAAATATTTTAGACGCTATACAAATAAGATTAGAAAAAAGAAAATGTCAAAAAGATATAAGTCTGTATAAGAAATATAGGATACTGTACAAGGAGGAAATCGATAAAGGTAGAAGAACGTACTACTCGAACAAGATTGAGTCAGCGGAAGATACGCAAAAGGGAGCTTGGAAAGTTGTAAATGCATTCAGGAAAAAGAAGGATGATAATGATGTGGGAATAGACGCAGAGGTCTACAGTGATTTTCTACAGAAATATTGTGGGGATAGTGAAGTACCAGAAAGCAGGAGCAATTTTGAGGAAGCATTGAAAAGAGTGAATATCAGGAAAAGTGGTTCATTTTTCTTGCAACCGACAACATCGCAAGAATTAATTGAAATAACAAAGTCGATGAAGAACAAGTCAGCTGTCGATCCATACGGTTTATCTGTTAAGATAATAAAGAAAATTATTCATGTGATCGCGGACCCCTTATCACTGGCTGTTAACAGGTGTTTCGAAGAAAGTGTATTTCCGTAATCTTAGAAAATTGCCCGAGTGATTCCCATCTTTAAGAACAAGGGTGACAGACGAAATTCCGGAAATTATAGACCTATTTCAGTATTACCAGTTTTATCGAAAATATTTGAGAGTCTTCTCAAGAAAAGGATTATGAAATATTTGGAACAAAATGAGTTTTTAACCAGGAAACAACATGGATACCGAAGCAGAAAATCAACTGTAACTGCTTTAATAGACGTGAGAAGATATCCGAGGCATTAAATGAGGAAAAAAGATTGAGCTTACATTGTGCGACTTGTCGAGGGCATTTGATAGTGTGGTACATTCAATCCTATTGAAAAGCTTGAATACTATGGAATACGAGGACATCCACTGAAACTACTGGCATCCTATCTGCACGATAGAAATTAATATGTGGATTCAGGAGGAAGGCGGTCTAATCTGGGATCTGTCAAAAAAAGGTTCCTCGGGGTTCTATTCTAGGACCACTTATGTTTATAATATACCTCAACGATCTACCGGAAATATCCCATGTGATGAACTTTGGAATTATGCCGATGATACGTCATTTTTGAGTATTGGTAGGGATTCGTTGACAACAAAAACTGAAAATGCCTGAATAGCATTGAAGTCTGGCTTTCTGATAACGGACTATACCTAAACAGATCTAAAACGAAGACCTTGAAAATGGAAACAAGAAAAAGTTCGGAGATCGCAAACGACGCACAATTTCTGGGAATAACTATGCAGGAAAATTTCAGATTCAATAAACATGTTGAGGTAATAGTAAAAAAATTGTCATCGGTTTTATTCGTTATGAAGAGCTTAAAAAAGATCGTAAATGAGGGTATTATGGTTGCTACCTATCACGCACTGTTCCGCAGTAGGATGTCCTACGGGGTAATAATTTGGGGCGACAGTCCGCATTGTGGCGAGATCTTCTTGAAACAAAAAAGGGCAATAAGGATTATGGCAGGTATTGGGAATCGAACCTCATGCAGAGATTATTTCAAAAGATTTAAAATACTCACATTTTATTCGGAGTATATTTGCACCTGCAGTACGTATGTGCACGAGAGTAAATGTGAATATCGAACTCGGGGTAATTGTCATTTAAGCTCGTATTCTACACGAAATCGAGATGAATTGGATATACCGTACCAGAAATTAGATCTTACCAGGAAGGGTTTCAACTACCGGGGAATTAAATTCTATAATCGTCTACCGGACCGTGTTAAGAGTGCCAGGAATTTTAAGAGTTCTCTCTATGAATTTTTAGTGGAAAAGTCCATTTATAGTTTTGATGAGTTTCTAAATTGAATGATTTCTCAATGTCGTCTATTTTTGTGTTTGCCTATATGCGCTACATTTATGTGATCTTTATTCCTATATATGTGTGTGTGTAGAAATGTATATGTATATATATTATATTTGCAAATTTTATTTTTTTATACATTGACTATTAGGTTATTACCATTTGTTGTTGTAATACCTTGCGAAATAAATGATTTGATTTGATTTGATTTGATTTAAATAGCATGCCGTTCTCAAACGATTAAGAACTGTCAAATTTTCTTGGAAGATCAAAACCAGGAACTTTTTCAGAAGGATCAGAAACAGAGATACTTATTGAACATTTCGTAAGAATTCCACTCAGTCTTCCATAATTCTTTATCACTTATGTTCATATTGAAAAACGTATTATGCCATAATGGTTTACGTGACTTCAATCTGGGAATTCTATTTTGTGGAAAATATGAAATAATTGGGAATAAATTGGGAAAAGAATGATATTTATTCCAAGAATTCAGAGCTGCAGTCTGTCTGCGAATATGGGGAGGGACAATATTAGACAATACTGGTAACCAATGAACCGGTGTAGATCTTATGGTGCCAGTAATTATTCTCATGGATGTATTCAATTGTGCATCGATTTTTTGTGTATGTGCACTATTAAACCAAACAGAGCAACAATACTCAGCTGCAGTAAAGACTAGGGCTAGAGATGCTGTACGAAGAGTGGAAGCATCAGCACCCCAAGACGATCCAGCTAATTTCTGAACAATATTATTCCTAGTTTTCAGTTTTAGGCTCAGATCATTTAAATGAGCCTTGTAATTGAGAGATGAATCCAATTTAACTCCTAAGTATTTTGGATAGAAATTATGTTCGATAGGAAAATCATTGAAAGTTACAGCTAATTTTCTATATTTTTCATGGTTATTCAGATGGAAAAAAGATACCTCTGTTTTGTTGGGATTTAACATAATCGCCACTCAATAAAATAATTCTTTAAAATTTCCAAATCAGATGACAGTATGTTTTCCAGAGTATGGAAATCCGAATGTTGGTAAGCAATAGCAATGTCGTCAGCATAAACAAATTTTTGAGATGATGTAGTGAGCAAATCACTCAGATATAAATTGAAAAGTAAAGGAGCTAAAACTGATCCTTGAGGAAGACCGTTTTTCAATGTTTTGAAGTTGCTACTCTTATTGTCAATAAAAACACGAAACCTTCTATCAGATAACATATTTTCTAATAATCGTATCATTTTCCCACACTTCAGATGGGTATAGAGTTTGAAAATTAATCCATCTTTCCACACAGTGTCATAAGCCGAAGATAAATCGATGAAAGCAGCTCCTGCTTTCAACCTATCATTGAAGCCTGATTCTATGAAAGTTGTAAGGCTGAGAACCTGATCCGAACAATTTCTGTTTTTCCTAAAGCCTCCCTGGAAATTTTGTAGAGCATTTTCTATAGAAGATTCAATTCTAAAAAGGACTAACCTTTCTAATATCTTGAAAGGAACACTCAATAAACTGATAACTACTTCGTCGATAACTACTAGGATCACAAGGATGTTTTCCTCGTTTCAAAATCCCTATTACTTTAGCCTTACGAAATTCGGAAGGAAAGTTTCCTGAATTCAGAATATTGTTATAGAAAGACAATAACCAAGACAAGGCCTTTTTCCCTAAATGTTTGATAAATTCTGGATAAATTCCGTCAAAACCTGCTGCCTTTCGAGATTTGGTAGATTTGATTGCAGCCCTCAATTCATCTATATTGAATGGATGTGACACATGTTCTGAAGTAGGAGCTGATCTCCTGAATATCTGTAATTTTTTCTTCATATTCCTCATTTTAGATTGGGATAAATTGACTGATTCAGATACATTAACTAGGCGGCGTGCGATTAAATTCGGATCAATTTTTGATGATGAGGAGGTAAGAGGAGTAGCTTCACCTAATTTTCTCAATATATCCCATGAACTCCTACTCGAATGTGTAAAATTCATTTTTGATACAACACTATCCCATTTCTCTTTTCGGCTTGTATTGATAGAATTCATGATCCTTTCACATTTATCAACGGATGGTGATTTTGATAGTCCTTGTACAGAGTATCGGTTTCTTTCGACCAATCTGGAATATAATCTTTCCGGAAACCTCTTGGAACGAACTTTTTTGCTGCGGCTTTCACAACACCTAAGAATCTGTGATAGAAATCATGAGTGGGTTTAATCCATCTAATTTTCAGTATCCGCATGTGTCTCTTGAAGAAGAATAATCTCAGCATCATAGTCCTTTTTTTTCTCATACAAAATAGTCTAGCGGGTTGAAATCTGGAGATCGAGGAGGCCATGGAATAGATCCTCCTCGACCTATCCACCTATTTGGATAGGTATTGTCGAGGTAACTTCTAACTTCCAAGCCAAAATGAGGGCCAGCTCCATCATGCTGGAAATAAATTCCTCTAAGATTAATTCCTTGTAGCATGCCGGGTAAAATATTTTGCAAGAAATCTAGATGAATCGCACTTGTGATTTGTTTATCACAGCGCACCAAACATTTACTGAAAATTTTTGTTGTGATTTTCTCAGTCATATACTGTGTGGATTATTTTCGGCCCAAATGTGCGAGTTATGAGTATTGAACACACCATCTCTGGTGAATTGAGCCTCATCACTGAATATTGTTCTGTACAAAGTGACTCTGTAATTTGCAAAAGTCTTAAGACATTATCGCCAGGTCCTAATCATTGTACCTGTTGTATGTGGTATGGGTACATATTTTCCTCTTTGATTATTCTGTGCACCTTATGCTTCGGCAAATGTAATTGTGCACTTACTCTCCTTATACTTGTTGAAGGTTGTGCTTGAATTAATTGGAGTACTTCATCACCTCTTTCTAGATTCCTTTGGCGATGCTTCTTCCGTATCTGGCACTCAACCATATTGCGCTATACAACTAAATACTGCAGAAAATATTTGGTGATTGGGAATTCTTCGAGTAGGAAATCTCAGACGATACTCTCTCACAGCAGCTCGACTATTTCCCTCACATTTACCATACACGAACATCATATCAGCATATTCTCTATTTGTGAAATTGGCCATTTTGATAATTTCACTATTTTATAAAAATCAAAACACAAGCAACGAACAATCTTAAATTTCAGTTGTCAAAATGTTTGAAATTTATCACAGAATATGTTATAGGAATTAATGTTTTATCTTGAAGTAATTTTTATTTGTGTGCATTTTTGAGATTGAATCTTTGAATCTAGTAAGATATTTTGAAACATTCTCCCAAACTGAAAATCATATCTCCTCTTTCTCAGAGTACTTCATAATATTTAATATTGAATAAGTAAACTTTAAAGAAACAGACTAACATATTGAAAAATCACTGCTCATACTACTCGATTTACTAATTCAGTCAGAGGTTTTCACATTAGAAGAAGTGTCACTTTGGTCTACTTATATCTTTGTTGTCGAAAACCCGGTATACATACGAATAATTTTGAAATATGCTTATGTATAACCTATACACATCGCCAATTTTTTTTTTCGAAATTTACCTTCATTAATTCCATCGCAATGAGATCCGTGCCTAGGGTGGCCACCCAGTATGTCAACAAATTATTATAGTCTTCCTCACCTTCAGTGACTATTTTAAGAAAGTTTTTCATTTATTTTCGACCTCCATAAAATGACTAAGTCCTGTTCAGGAAAATGAATTAAAATTTTCGAACTTTATCCAAAATAAGAAATTCATAAAAAATAATTGTTGATGTGACAACTTTGAGCGATATCACAAACTGAAGCATAATTTAGCTTCCTTCTAAAAAGCGAATCAGTTTTTGTAATTCGAAATACAAAGTGATTTTTTACCCTGAACACTTTGAATGAATATTAATGAGTCCGGCCGTGGAAAAATGGAATAATTGATATCTTTCCGACTCGGCCTTTGCATATGCCAATAGCCTCCCTAGTTTCAATAATATCCGTCAATAAGTTTGGATTTTTATGATGGTCTTAGTATTTCCATGAAGCTGGAATATCACCCTGTAGCTTTCAGGAAATCCAGAAATTAATTATTTATAGTTGATTCGTAATCAGTTTAGTCCAACTCTATCTCTGGTATGAGAATGTACAGTTATTCCCCGGACACCCTGTATAATGTATATGAGACATACAGAACCTATCCGAAATATTCGTGCCAGGGGAAACATTGCCGATCTCCTAGGTGTAGCATCATAGCTAGACCTATATAGCATACATTAATTTTACCCCGATGCCGACCAATCACGTAGATGCACTGTGTTCCATAAAGTTTAGCTTCACGTCCTACGTCGACGTGAGGAAAGATTAATCAAAAATATGATTGAGGTTCCAGATTTTGCCGCAATACGCTATAACGCCATGCAGGAGAGGATTCCGAAAACGTTTTCCGGTTTTGCCTTTCTATCTTATAGGCTGCTTTTGTTTTCAGTTTAATAGCATTTATTTTTAAATAGACATTTATACATTCATTCTAATGAAGAAATGGATAACAATTCCTCTTGGATTATACTGAATTTTCAGGGCTCCCTATTTCCAGCATAAGCATGAATCTGTTGATGAAAACTACAGGTTCAAGTAAAAAACAGTGTAAATACGGAGTGCCATATCAGTTTCTATAGTGATGATAAATATTTGTAGGGGATGTTAATAAAAATAAACCAGCAATAAGTTACCTATATCCTCAAAATTTTTTGAAACAAGTAAACACAAAATATTTGATTGATGAATAAAATCTAATACTTGTAGCATCAATAAATTCTTATTTCATTTCGAATTATACTAAGTTAATATTTTGTATGGTGCGAAAGCAGACATTAATGTTATTGTAGGTATTTTTTTGATCATTTATGCAATAAGTTCCAAGTATCCTTTACAATTGGTCAAAATTTTTGTATCTTATAAAAATAATTTAATTACTCTAAGATATCGCATGATGCTCAACAGGGGCCAATATCAGTAGTATAATTAATTTAATGCACATTTCAATTCATGACAATAAAACAAATTGAAATGTTTCACAGTATATTTGAACAAAACACTCAAACTTTCATTACTCATTGCAGCATTTCAAATAAAATGATATGTTGTGAGTTACAAACAAGGATAAATGGTGCATATGTGAACGTACCAAATAGTATGACCACATATACTATTTTCTGTTTTAAATTTATCGAAATATCTTATTGACCATAAGGCACTTGAAGCAACACTAAAAGTCAGTATCAATATATTACACTCATTGTTTTCTTTACAGGATCAGGTTTGTTGGAAAATGCATTATTTCGAAGGTGCTGATATATTTCATGGCTTTTATTGATATTTACATTCTGTTCAAATAAAAATGGAGTATAATTCTTAGATTGGAGAGAAAATTCAATTTTTGCTTAGTCAAATGGTGAATGATAATTTTAAGTTAAACATGCTTCATCAAAATCCTAGCACCTCCATCTATCAAGCAGCGGCAAAACCCACATATGAGATCAATTTCCCTTTTTTTAAACTGATCTTCACCATGCATCTTATTAGAATTTTCTTGTTCTTGAAAAACAGGCTTCACTGAATAAACTTACAGAACTGCTACCTCAACACCTTTGAATCAAATTTAATGAATAAACTATCTTGGAAGAGAAAGAAATTACAAAATATTAAATTCAACTACTATGTTTTGGGAAATATAATTGATTCTCCATTTTTCTTTTTCTTCTAGTTGCACCAGTACCATGTGTCAAATCATGTGCTTCATCAATCAATTTCATTATACGTCCAATATCACTCTCATGCAACGATTTAAGTTTCATAATGCTTTGGTTTAACTCCATCTACAATCAACTACTATGAAAAACACATGTCTGACTTATCACAAAGACTTACTTGAAATTTACTGTCAGAATCTATGGAAAAATTAGAAATTTTATTAGATTAATCTAATTTAACTTTTAAAGCCATAGCATGTCATCATCATGTTTTCGTTTCTTCAATATTGAATTTTCGCATAATATAAGAAAGATCTGCCCTTGCAAGTACATTAATTCTTTGCAGTTTTTCTTCTGTAACATTTTTAGAATCCTGTAAAATGCTCTCTTTTGTAATTCAAACTTCCAATTCATCAGCAATCAATTTCTGATCATCCTTACTCAAACGTTTAGAGTGTAGTTCATCCTCATGACCTACATGTGTTTCTACGAATGTTACATTCACAGCTAAAACATACAAATGAAATATTGGATCATATTTCTAGTTTAACACAAATGAATAACTAAAAAACTTACCTGTACTACTTATCTTCACAGGAATTCTAGAAAGGCAGAACCCAGATATTCTGATACTTCCTCCAGTTTTCATGCTGCGTTTGCTACATTGACTTACATATCCTGGAAGTTAAATGGTTTCCTAATATCACCATGATTTCAAACGAACTCATTATATCAAACTGGTGGAAAACATAAAAAAACAAACCTGAATAATTACTGCGATTATACATTCAAAATAAATTACTAATCCATCACTGCTTTTCCGATATCTTCGTTTTATGTAATCGACACTTCTATTCTCCAATGCTCGCCAAGCCTCAAATTCTTCTTCGTTTTTAAAAGTCAACTGTGATGTTATGATGTTAATGGAATGAATTTGCTCTAAATGAATATCCAAAGCCTTATGGGACTCAAGAGCAATTTTCTTTTCTTCTGGGCAAATTGGGCATTTTAAATGCTTTAATTGCTTTGGAATAAGATCTTGATGATGAATATTCCGCATATGACGACATTTCGTCGAAGCAGAAGATAATTGTTTTGAACAAATTTGAGAACTCAGTTTATCCCTGAAAATTAAAGTTTCCAAATAAATTGGTTTAGTGCATTTTCTACAAAATAATAGATAAATACAATACTTACTTTTCTCCGTCCATGATGAAAGATAATAAAAATTACTCTTACTGCAATTTTCAAATATCAACACGTTGCTAACGCTAACAAAAATATCCAATAATTACTTCTAGCAAAAGTATAAATTCGAATTAAATGGCTGATTGTCAAAACGAACCGTTGAAAATATGACAAAGAGGGCCTATAGTCCTCTCTGTCATTGACAGCAAGCGCGCTTCGTTTCCTGATTGGTCGAGATCTTCGGCATCAGGGTAAAATTAATGTATGCTTAATTTTTCAGGGCTACGAGGAATATGATGGCTCATAGGATTAGCTATCAAATGAGGATCTGTGGTCCTTCACGCGTAGAAGATTTAGCCTGCGGCAGTTCCTTGTTTTGCGTTGACAGCGCATATAGAGCCATACAGGAACTGGACAGTGTGACAAGGCTATAGTGGCAGCTGCTAATTTAGTTCTTCATCCTATAATGTCTCTTCACTATGCCAGGTAAAGTAACAGAATATCCAATACGGACTGATATTCCTCCAATGATTCGAGTAATATTGGCATCCAATACTCCAATCGTAAATCGGCTTGTCCATGTAGACTTTCGGACTTCACATGGCCCAAAGAAAATCAAGAGGCGTGGATATGTCACATGATCTAGCTGCCCAATCTTCACTGGTCCGAAGCGTGAAGGATCTACTCACCGGAAATGCTTTGGCTGGTGCAAAGTCATGGTTTCACGGGTTGTACAGCAAGGTGGTACCATCTGTTGGAACCACATTTCGTCGAGACCACGGGCAACAAAATAGTCTGTTATCATGGTGCGATAACGGTCACCATCTCAGCAGCATTCCGGCCTGTCCTCTCACTTTGAAGAAACATTGAACGGGCCCTAAACCCAACCAAACAGTTGTTTTTCTGATTTAACGGCGTAAATCTAGAGACTCTTCGTGTGTTCATCACCCCAGATTCGCATTTTCTGTTCACGAACCCATTTAGCCAAAATGGGCCTCTTATCAGTGAACAAAACTTTTAGTCGAAAAGAGTGGATCCTCTGTAACTTCTGTCAGAGTGCCCAACGACTGAAATACTAAAGCGATTTGGTAGGGTCGGTCGGCTTCAGTTCTTGAACTTATTGAATTTTAAAAGCTTTCAAAGAAAGATCCTGATGTAAACTCCGCCGAGTCGTTGAATACGAAAGGCCAAGCTGTTGAGAATCAACCCTTCAGGTTCATCACGCACCACTCTTTCCCACCGCCGCTTTATTCTCGTCACTATGAGCTGATGTTGACTACATTTGGTCGAGGGATTATCCCAATGAACGAATATTGAGTCTCAAACTAAGTGATGATAGAGCGGATTGTGCGTTCAACAGGTCGATTATGTGAACCTTATGCGTCGCTCTACGTGCCTAAAGATACATATTTATCGGAGAACGCCCATTCTCGCAATTTATTGAGTGTTTTAAAAAAGCTTTATTTTTATTTTTAATTGATACAGAATACAAACAGGGGATATCCTACAAATAGTATCCACATATAACTTTTAAAAGTGTCAACCTCAATCTAACATAACAAATTTGAATTACCCAATCTTACATAAAAAGGAAAAAACCTACAAAAAAATCATGTTACATAAATCTACCACACAAGACTTGAGCTAATGTTTTTGATTTTAACAATACTAATCAGCGAACAAGTAAAAATCAATTCCAACAGGGCAGTTATTCACAGTAGTTCATTGCTTTATAAAGTGGTGAATTCATGCCGCTATTAGTGCTTCTAAAATTGAAAGGAAAACAGTTCTTTAGACTGCAAGTGTCTTTGAGAGCATAAAAGTAATTCTTTCAAGGATATAAGAGCTCAATTTGTTTGTAACAAGTTTATGATCGAAAAGTATATCACTGATTTTTCTGTTAGTCTCAAGACTGTTGAAATTGAAATGCTTGAGCCTCAACTTATAATTATCTGGATCCCTTTAGGCCTTGAAAATGAAATTACATTTGAAACTCAATAATTTTAAAAACTTTTTCTGAACCGGATTCGACTCTATATTAAGTTATATAATGATTCCAAACAACTGATGCAAAATTCAACCTACTGATGAGACATGAAAATACAATGCCTTCAGCGCTAACTGATATTTGAAGGGCTTACATTGTCTCAATATAAACCCAAGCATACACGATTTCCAGAAGGCTAATAGAATTTATGTGCTATCGAAGAAAAGCCTTGTATCAAAAAGAATACTGAGATCCTCACACTGCCCACTTTTGATAATTGAGATTATTTAGCACGTATGAATACTGCAAGTGATTCTGACTCAAGAAACGTCAAGACTGAGCACTTTGGACCATTGATGGGCAGGCTTGGCTTATCTCCACACACAAGAAGAAAAACCTCCAACTCCTTCTGAATTTCCTGACAATCTTATATAGAATCTATAACTCTGAAAATTTTCATCGTCAGCAAATAACAAAAATTTACACTTTCCGGAAACATTTATTCAACACTCATTTATGTAGACCAAAAACAACTATGGACCAAAATGTGAACCCTGTGGTACAATCTGATGAAACCAGAATGCTTTTAGAAGTGTAACCTCATGAACTTCGACATATTGCTGCCTATCTGTCAAATACGACTTAAACTACAGACATCATGACCCCAACAATGCCAATTCGACACGAGCTTCTCCAGCAGCAATTCCTTGTGACGACCTGATCAAATGGCTTAGCGAAATCGGTAAAAATCACGTCTACTTGCGAACCCTCTTCCAAACAATCATGTAGATACCTGACCAAATCCACTAAATTTGTAGATCTTCCTTCAGTAAAGCCATGTTGCTCATCGATAATTAAATTCTTTACTACGTACGCTACTCTTTCAAAAACCAAAGATTCGAAGACCTTCTCAAAAACTGAGAGTTTACTTATAGGTCGGTGATTGTTAACCATTGTTCGATCTCCATTCTTGAAGATAGGAACAACGCATGCAATCATCCATAATTTCGGAAAAAACCCAGTTCTCAATGATTTATTATAGATCAGCGTCAAAGGTGTTTTAAGAGAAGAGCTACAAGACTGCACAAAAAGGGAATTCAGCATATCCGGACCCGCACCCTTCCTCCTATTCAAAATATTCAGAGCCTTCTCCACTTCAGATTCAGAGAACTGAATATAAGAGAGAGATTTCTGTGAGGTAGGCAGACAATGCTCAGGAGTTACACCACGGCCGTCTTAAGACATGGCCTGGCGCCTGAAGCAGCAACGCCGCAAAAGACGACGTCAGGGAGGTATACGCTTAGCTGAGAGATACGATGTTTCGAACGTACCATTTCATTTTCTTATGTCATTAAATGTGTTTTTCGATGAATATCTGAAAATAGGATGGAAGTATGCCCTACTCAGTCAATAAATTGAATACAAATACAAATCAAAATTGAGATTAAAGCAAATTGGATGATGTTTTATTCAATTTATTGTCCAACAAGACCCACGGGAGGTGTAGGACCATCTCTCGCCATAAAATGTGAATTCAAATATAACTTTCAAAATAAAATCAACTCAAATAAAACTCTCTATACATATATATAACAAATATTTCGACTTATTTGCCTCGATTAATCAGTAACAATTTCTAGCTGCCTTAGTTGGTCAAAATTTTCATTATTCTCATCTGATAAAAATGCTTCTAATGAGGTCAAGGAATCTCTCAATAAATCTGATGTAAATTTACTTGTTTTCTCATTAGACACATTTTTTATAACGAAAGCAAATTTGTAATTTGAGACCATCTGCTGAGAATTAGATCAGGAGGAAGTATCCATTTTAGGTCATTTTCGGAAATTAGAACATTTTTATGAAATATTTTAATCTCGAGAGCTTCACTAATCTGTATAGAAATTTCAATGATAATGATTTAACATAATTTAAAATATAGAAATAGACTGCGTTATCGCATTTCTCAATTTCCCAACCAGATATATCAATTTTAGCCGAATAATTTTCAAGAAAGTCTTTAAAATCTTTGATCAAATCAGAACTCAATAAAGCTTCTACTTTATCATTATTCCTACACTATCAACACAACTCTGATCACTGAAAGATATATAAGTGTTGCTACTGAAAAACTCAGAGAAAAAGATGACTTATCTCTTGACCTGTTGTCCCTGTTCTACCATTGTATGAAAGTATATTAGGTATAGTTTCATGTTTATTCTTTACAGAGCAATAAGTGAACAGCTTGCTTGGATCATTCACGATATCAGATTCTACAGTAGAAATATATTTCCTGAAATCGGCTGAAATGAGACTCAATTCAAATAATCAAACAAATTCTTATACATTTTCCACTTTTTATGGATTTTATTTTTCAGTTTTATAATTTTTATTGTTTCTGCAGAATAAAAGATTGGAAATCGCTTACACTTCTTAATTTTAGGAACATGAGTATTAACCATATCATACAATTTCGCATAGAATATATCTACATCCTCATTTACATCTTCATTGGTCAAAATATCAGACCAATGAGTTTTCATTATCGAACAGTTGATGGAATCATAATTCGCTTTTTTAAAATTATAGAAAACTTTTTGTTTCGGGATAAAAGCTTCACAACAAAATGTATCGAATGTAAACTCTAACGCTGGATGAAATTTATCCTCAGGTACCAAAGGCCCAATGTTCCAAATTTTTAACTTTACAAACATTGGATAGAATCAAGTCTAAAGATTTTGCGCTATAATTGAGAATGCTGTTGAACTGCATAAGTTCACATAGAGAAAAGGTGTCTACAATATTGAAATATTTCGTCTCTATATTTAATGGTTCGAGATAAGAGCCATCATCACCAAGTATCTTCCTTTTCAAATTCCATTTTTTGATAAATTAGAGGCAAAATATCAATAAATACAGTGGAGGACAAATTGAAGTCACCTCCGCAAGTATCAGAAATTCAACCACGTTTCATCATGGAAATTAGCCATAGAATTAACACACGTACATTCTGTAGAGAGCCCATTTTGATGAGATAATGACGTGAAAATATACAGCATGAATGGGGACCTACATTCTATTCAATTCCGAACAATCTGTTATATGGACAATCCTAGATGAATCATCCTTTCGCACTAAGATACTGCCATTCTTGACCCAAACGAACCTGTAACCCTTCTGTTTGGCAAATTCTCTCACTTTTTTGAAAAGAATCTTATTATGAGTAGTTAGATGTTCACTCATATATAATCTACAGTTTAGCGCCTCAATCTCCAAGCCAGCTTTCCTATCATTACTCTCCAAGCGTTTCGCTCTGTAGGCTGCGAGAAAATTATCTCTTTCAATCTTTGAATGAAAGCTAACGATGATATTCTTGGGAGTATTTTTTAGTTTAGTAGGCACTCTGGTTACATTATCCAAAGATTCCACGTCAACCGGCAGATTGATGAAGTTTCCGATTTTTTCAACTATCTTCAAAACATTCTCTCCAGACTTTTCAGGAACATTTTGAATTTCGACATTATTCGAGCGGTTGTTCTGTTCAATACTATTAATTTTGATATTATTTGATATTCAATTGTAGACGCTGTGCCGGGATGAGTCCTTCCATTATGAAATGTCAGGCACTACTGAACACGAACAGTTCACACGACGCATGCGCGATCTGCAGCTAAATCCCCACCACAAAGAGTACCTCTAAATGAATCACCCTTTACTTTCAATCACAAATTATGTTGTGTGACTTCAGGCAATTACAATGAATTAAAAAGTTCTGTAGGATAGTTGACTACCTCATCCCAATTCATTACCGTGTCAACTGATTTGTTAGTAATTAACACTCTTGGGAGGAAACTTTGAATAGTTGCATTGAAATAATCGACATGTTTGTGTTTTGCCTCCATGATTTCTTGGTCCATCAGCCATTTGTGATTATTATATCATTATTAATTGTCTTGAAATCAGGCCCTTTTTTCGATCTAGCAACTGCCTCGAAAACACAATCGTAGATTGATCATATTCCAAAAACACTCGCATACTATTTGTTAATCGGAAAATCTCTACGTGCCACCATATATTAGAAAAACATTTGAGGCATGCATTCAAATAGTCAGTAAGATTTGATCGAAGAACAACTGATCTCCTGAAGACGAAAATCACCTAAAAACAAAATCGTTTGTCCACCAAAAAGGTTTTGTTATTTACATAGATCCAGCATTTTTGGATTCAATGTGAGACGGTACGAAGTTCGCCGGATCTCTAAGTTCTCATGAAATATATTTTTGGAAATAGCAAGCTGTCGGTACAGATTTCAATGACTCAGTCTGTAAAGTTTGTTTCGAATACCATTTCTTATTTCAGAGCTGGAGTTCTCAGTCCAGACGGACGTTGTAAAACTTTCGATTTCAACGCAAATGGTTATGCTAGATCGGAAGCTGTTTCAGCCATTTTATTGGAGAAAGCTAAGGATTCAAGAAGGATATATACTTCGGTAACCAAAAAAATGTATTTGTAATGAGTTGTTACTTTTTTGTTTCTTGTAGATCGTACACTCGAAGACAAACTGCGATGGTTACAAAGAACAAGGATTGTATCACCCATCAGGTGAATCACAGAATAAACTCTTGAAGGATTTCTACAAAGAATGTAATGTGGATCCAAGTTCTCTCAGTTACATGGAGGCTCATGGAACAGGTGAGCTTTAAAATATTGATCTTAATTAATCAAACTATTGAGCTATCCGAGATGTTGAATAAACTGATATAACGGTCAGTTGGAATAGAAATTCTGATATATTCTTTTGAACTATTGGCTTACAAACAAATGTTAGCTGGGGTTGGTGACAGGGTTCCATACAATTCGATGTATGACATAAAAGCCAAGGGATAAATCCTCAGGAAAAAAAATTAAAACACCGGTAACACTCCGGGAGCGCCAGCAGAAGTGAAAACTTCAATATTAACGTTGTGCATTTTTGATATTTTGGAATGGTTAGAGAATAATTTTGTATGAATTGCTTTCAGTATCAGTATAAAAGTGCTATTATTTATGTGGTGGAATACAATATTCATTTATTGCGCTATCGTACACAAAAATGACAATAGGTTTGTTCGGGTGGCGGTTCCCAGTTGTACTGGGGTCACAGAGAACCAGGTTCTGTAACTCTTGGAATCGTCGCAAGTTGTTCTATGACACGAACGGGTGAGAATAGGTGGGAACAGATAATTTCAAAACGATTTCGTTAAGTGCATAGATAAGTGAAAGTAAGGTTATGTTGTACATCATGGACATTGAACTCTAAATAACATATAGGTATTCATATAGAGTTCAATGATCATGGATCATATCATGGATAGTGTTAAAAAGATATTGAATAAGTTACTGTGTTATTAATACGGTGGAAATACTTTAGAAATTACAAATATTAAAATTGAACAATTTTTTTTGTCATAAATAAATAAACATAAACATATCCATATAAATAACTGTAAATATAATTTATATATAATGAAATATTCAAAGAAATGATTTAATTTAATTATAATTTGAAATTTCAATACATGTAGTAGTGGTCATCAGTGGAGAAATTATTTTTGTTAGTTCATATCTGGATAAACTGTGAATGTTTCTGTTATTTCATTGTAATTTTGGTGAAACTGTGTACAGAAAATTTTATATAATAGAATTAGGTAATTGTATATGGAACTGGTGGCATTTGGGAAATAAATAAAAATATTTTCTAACAATTTTCATAGCTTTGTAATTATTTTTTAGATAAGAATTGTTTTAACAAGTCGTTGTGTTCTTGAAAGAGGTCATTCCTCCGTTTCCTTCCTAAATTTTCAATACATTTTGAGTGGTTAAAAAATAAAGATACTACAATCACGAAATAACAAAAATAAATATATAGTATATAAATACGAAATATCGTATATATAAGTAATATAAAATAATTATCTTACATACTTTGATCAACAATTATGCAATTGTTTTATTCATCTATTGCAAATGATCCTTCCTCTTCTTTGAGAAAACAAAAATTTTGAGGAGCTATTATAACGAATTGATTAAAAATTTAAACTCCCACAACATCAAATATACTCAAAAACAGCTATGTGAATATCCTAGTCACCAACTATATAACTTAATTGTCAATTAGAACTACTGAAAATTTGAATCACAGATGATTTGAATTTACCGCTTCCTCTGTTGAACCTTGACCATCTCTAGATCAGGAACCGTAAGAACACTAACGAACAGTTCCTCAAGATCTTACGCTTCCTGTTCGATCAGCATCACGTGACCCTGGCATTAACAAGTTTCGATGTTTTACGAAACCATACAAGAGAGTGCTTAGCGCCGCTAAAGAACGTTTTGGCACTTCTTCACTTCTTCACTGGCTTCCCGCATAAGTAATAGTAATAGTATCTTTATTCATTTCATCACAATTATTGATTACAATAAAAGGGAAAATCGTCAACAATGCAGAAAGGAAAAAAATCAGATCAGTGTGACATCTTGAGGGAGCGGCAGTAGTTGAAAAATTCCTGAGTATTGTATGGTTCACAACCCAAGATCAAATTACAAATTCTATTCTTGAAAACACTTTTTTCGATTTTATGATATGGTGTTGGCAGACTATTGTAGAGCTTCAGGGACATAAATTCCACCTGATGCTGCGATTATGTGAGATGACACTTGGGCAATAAATATCGTACTATTCTCCTCGTATTGTTGCGATTTACATAATCAATGAAGAGTTCTCCATAATGTCGGACAAACATTAAGGATCTATATATATACAGGGTGAGTCTTTGACCACTGCGTTTATTTTAACCATAGGTTCTTGAGATCAAAAGAAACACTTTATCCATTACGGTTTTTCTATATTCAGCTGCGTTGAAAAGTTATAAGCATTTTAAGTTTTCACATTGGGCAAATACCCCTCTGTAGTCCAGTATAGTTTGAATGAAAAATAATTTCCACAGCATCCACTATTGAATCTGAATTGTTTAAAAACATTATTTTCCCTATGAGAAATGATTCACTCACTCATGTTTCATCCGATTAGGTCCATATCCAGAAGGAAGATACAAAATACTAATATTCTGGTAAAAAAAATTCAACACCATAAACATATTTTTGCTGTTTACTATAATTTCTTTCTACTTCAAGATTATAAACCATCCTTCTCAGTGAGAAATTCCCAAAAACCTCAGAATTATTGGATGTTATCATCATACATTTGTAATTTTCTTCTTGAGATTTCCAAATCATGAAAACCATAATTTCTATGAAAACTTCCAAGGCAAGAGGTTGTCACATTGCTTTTTCACTCAAAGCCAGAAAATATCATCTATGATTTTCCAAACACTGATATTATTTAAGTTTCTTCTCCTTGACAGAGACCAGTGAACAGGTCTATGAGACTGTTAAAAATATGGCAATCTTTTTCGAAATATTCAACAACAATGAATAATGTCACTACGAATAATTATTTTACAGTGATGTTACTTTGCTTGATGATTATTTTCTCTACTGAATCCCAATAACAAATTATTTGGATAAATTACAAGTATTCTCAGATTTAGATGTGCAGTTATATTTGCTTGAAGGAATTAGGTTTGATCACCTACATTTGATTCTGGAAAACCAACTACGTTTTCTTCCTTAGTAAGAATCTATTCTGTTTAGACTATAATTAATTACTGAACAAATTTTTGGTTTTTATAATCAGAATATCTGTTTTAATTATGTAAACAAAAACAGAAATATTGAATAATGGTTATTCATAGATTATGTCAAATTTTAATACCTTACCATAGAATATTAATTTACTACCGAACCCCAGGAGAGAAAAAAATTAATAATTGCAAAGTTTTTTTTTAAATGGAAGATAATATCTGTAATCATTATCGATCTTCAGTTATAATTTTTCTCAGAATAACTAGAGTGAATTATTACCACATTGAAATGTTATACTAACGTCTCTGTGGTGGGTTGTTCCCAATAAAATAGTGTTCTGTGGTTCCTTGTTGTTTTGATTCTATTTGGAACTGTCAACAGTTATTTAAAAAATGTGGAAAATATTATAATAAAATAATAATAATAATTTCGATAGTTTGAAATTATTCAATTCAGTATGAAATGATTATGGTCGGAAAACACATTTCTATTCTAATCTTTCTTGTTTATGAACCTATAGCTTCCAGTTTCAATATTGATTGAATTTTAATTAACCATGCTTCATAACAAACATTCAGAAATACTAAAACTAAGTCAAATTCTATTATCTCCTAAGTTCGTGTAGGTACCAGGTTGAATCGGTGTATGATATAAATATGTGAAAAAACTATAAACCTACAAAATAAATGAAGGAGACTGGATTCGAAGATTTTAAAACTCATATGATCTTAATTTGAAGCCTTCCCATGTTAGAATAGATATAATTTGATGGACCCTGAAAGTCTGAAGCTATAAAGAACCAGCTCTTCATAAAGACAAGTCTTCAATTCAACAGGTCCTGACAGAAAATACATTACCTATTTCAACGGTCATGAGAATATACCGAAGTACCTATATTAGTGAAAGAAATCTTTTTCTCTATTTCTTATGGAATATTACTCTGGATTAAATATTAAACAAAGTGCTAGACATCATTAATAATGAATACAGCAAATGGCAATTCAGATTTTGTAGTGAATGTAAGACAAAAATTGTTCAGTGGTTATTTTCATCTATTAGTTTTTAGTGGTGGAACCATAGACTGGAGAGATTTCCCCAACCTTTTGAAGAATAATTTAATATAGACATAAAATATGGCAACATTGAACAAATCTTGTTATTGAATCATTTCAGCACAGAGTTGGATTTGGGAAAATCAGAAAATTTGGACGAAATTATATCGATTTAATTCCTTTCAACTTCAAATATCTCAAGAATGGTGCAATTTAGGAGGATAGATGGCGAATGATTTTATCTGCAAAAAAGACTAATGATTCCAGGAAGTACAAGATACGGACATTTAGTTCAACGATATTTGTTTTTCATGCAATTTAACCAATCTGTAGAGTAGTAGTGAGAAACCCACAAGAAATGAAATGAATCTAACGATGCCAAAATATGCATTACTGTTATCAAAAACCTTCTATAGGAGATCATTTCAATTGATATTGTCGTTTTAATATTACAGGTGAAAATGCAATTTTTTTATGAAATTTCAACACCCTATATCTTTTGAACGGGGCCAAATTTGGAAAAATGTTATAGGAAGAAAGTAACGTAAAAAATCTATGGTTAAAATTAACGCAGTGGTCAAAGACTCACCCTGTATAAGCCAGTAAGAGTCATCAGACTATGCTTCTTGAAAACACCTCGACAAGTATCTGTTTTCTTCATTCCATAGATGGTTCGAATGGCCCACTTCTGAACCAAAAATATCCTATTCGACGAAGAGCTGCCTCCCCAGAAAAAAAGTATTGTTGTGTGTACAGAAATAAGTTCAAATATATTAGAGGGACTTCTTTCTTCAAGAGTGGTCTTCAAGTAATAATCACAGGGGCTTCTTCAAGTTGCACATATCGAATCTGAAAATAAGAAGACAAAAGCAGAAAAAAGTACTGAATACAGAATAAACATATTAAGTTTGTTTAAAATTTATAACCCATTCCAAGAAAGAATCTGAAACATCATGAATAGTCCTAAAACCATCTTGAAATTTATATATGGGATATTGGTAAGATGAGGTATTGTTTTTTCTGCATACCAACATTTACAACTTGCGCTTGGAACTGAGTTCCATCTGAATAGCATGCTATTGGTACGACCATGACCTGTCTCAAACGATTAAGAACTGTCCAAATTTTTATTGGATGATTAAAACCCGGAATTTCTTCAGAAGGATCAGGAATGAGATTTTTATTGAACATTTCATAAGATTTCCCTTCAATGGTAGACAAAACTGGTAATCAATGAACCAGTGTAGATCTGATGCTGCCATTAATTATTCAATTGTGCGTCGATTTTTTGTGTATGTGCACTATTTAACCAATCAGAGCAACAATACTCAGCTGCAGAAAAGACTAAGGCAAGAGATGCTGTGCGAAGAGTGGAAGCATCAGCACCTCAAGATGATCCAGCTAATTTCTGAAGAATGATATTTCTAGTGTTCAGTTTTAGGCTCAGATCATTTAAATGGGCCTTATAATTGAGAGATGAATCAAATTTAACTCCTAAATATTTTGGATAGATGGATATGTTTGATAGGAGAATCATTGAAAGTTACATCTAATTTTCTATATTTTTCATGATCATTCAGATTGAAACAAGATACCTTTTCCGCAAATCGCCAGGAAATTTTGACATTCCTGTTTTTTCTCCTGGTGTGCACAGCCAACTCCATAATAATGAATAATATCTAGTTAATTAATCTATTCGTCGTCAAGACGAGCCTGGTACGAATATGCTGACATGCAGAACTAGCGGAAGGCTATCTCCTATTACTATAGGTCGTCTGCATGTGGGAATGCGTAATAATATATATATGACAGTGCATTGTCCTTATTTCAATTGTGTATGTTTTTTTATACCATAGTAGTATATTAAAAAAGTTGCGGAATGGGCACCTTTTACAACACGAATGTGTTGCATTGTTTTTTTGTTTTCATTTGAAGAAAAGTGTTGCAGAATCGCATCGAATACTTTTCGAGGCTTATGCTGATCATGTTTTATGAGAAGCAATATGCAGAAGACGGTTTAAACGATTTATAAATAATAATTTCGATGTGAGAAATAAAGAACGTGGAAGACTACCAAAAAAGTTTGGAGACGCCGAATTGCAAACGATATTGGATGGAGATGACACTTTGAATCAAAAGCAAATGGTAGAAATGTTAAATGTCCCACAAGAAACAATTTCTGTTAGTTTAAAAGCTCAGGGAAAGATCCAAAAGTGTGGAAAATGGGTGCCACATGAATTGAATGAAAGATGGAAAACCGAAAAAACACCTGTGAAATTTTGCTTCAAAGACAGAAAAGAAAATCGGTTCTGCATCGGATTGTTACTGGCGATGAAAAATTGATTCGTTTTAAGAATCCTAACCGGCAAAAATCAAAGGTTAATCTGGGACAACCATCAACATCGACTGCAAAACCAGATCGATTCGGCAAGAAGACAATGCCGTGTGTTTGGTGAGACCAGAAAGATGTGGTGTACCACGAGCTCCTAAAACCTGGTAAAACCGTTAATACGGATCGTTACCGACCACAAATGATCAATTTGACCCATGCATTGATTGGAAAACGACCAGAAGGGCCCAGAAGACACGACAAGGTAATTTTGCACGATGATTATACACCTGCACTCAAAGCAAAGCCGGTTCAGGATACAATCAAAACACTGGACTGGGAGCTGCTTCCCTACCCGCCGTATTCACCAGACTTGGCAGACTTACCGACTACCTTTTATTTTCATCGATGGGACAAACATTTACTGAACAGCACTCTGATTCCTACGAGGACGAAAATTGGGTGTCTGGTTGGTTTGCTTTCAGAGACGAACAATGGTGTGGTATCCACAAATTGCCAGAAAGGTGGTCAAAATATTTAGAAAAAAACAATGACCAATACTTTGAATGAAATGTTTTTACTTTTCCTTTAATAATTAGTGTTTTATTTTCACAAGAAAACATTCATTTCATACCGGTTCACCTGATAAATGCCTGGGATTTCTATTTTAAAAAATCAGTTTTTACGATGTTACCTCCAGTGAGATTCAAATCCAATAACATTCAAGTTCGGGATAGAGCGTATGAATATTTTGGAAGTTAATGAGATAAAAAATGTCCGATCCTTATAGCTGCTGAACTATTCGACGCATCTTGCCCATTAACGATCTTGGTCAAGATATTTGGAAAATAATTTTTTTCTGAAAATAGCTTCTCTCCTCTGAAAAACAGATTGGACTTGGCCGAACAGCTAGACATATTGAGATGTGACTAAATAGTATTCATCAAGAATTCGAACCAAATGCATTGACACCATTTTCGGCTCAGAATTAGAGAATTACAGTTATTTGGGCCAAACTGTAGCACGCTGTTCTACTTTATCACAATATACATAAAATCATTAATTTTCTTCTCAGGAACGAGGGTAGGTGATCCTGAAGAATGTGCAGCTTTTGATGATGTCTTCTGTGAAGGTAGAAAGGAACCACTACTGATTGGATCAGTCAAGTCAAATATAGGCCATACAGAAGCTGTTTCTGGTTTATGTTCGATCGTGAAGGTAAATGGTTTGAATGGGTCCAATATGGTAAAATATTATTAATTTTTGAATTTCAGTGTATCATTGCCATGGAGGAAGGGTACATTCCGCCAAATATACATTACTATAAACCCAGAGAGGGAGTCAAAGCATTGGAAGAAGGAAGACTCAAAGTGGTCTCTGAGAGAATGCAGTTTCAAGATGACAGGGGTCTTATAGGTAAAGAAATAGTATATAACATTACTAGAAAGGTAAGAGTGTTTTTACTGGAGAATGGAGGATATAACTGACGAGACGCAGACGAGTCAGTTATCTCCTTGAGCCAGTAAAACTTGTTACCTTGCGTGTATTGTTTTATATTTTAATTGTTTCTCATTTGTAAGAAGGTAAGATAAATTCCAAAAAAATCTCAATAATTTGTCGCAAATGTCGTAAGCTATGGAAGCGTTGCCATGAACATGTCTATTTATTTTTCTTTACATTTGTTTTGGCGAAAGCGAAAATGAATGTACCAAAGACGTTTTGTATCAGCTAGATTCAGCCCTAATACTTTATGGGCAAAATGGTCTATGCTAAAAAGCTGCTTGGAAATGGAAGAAAATGCCCATGTTCCCAGGTTTGTTTTGCTTAGAAAATTTATTGAAAAATATGACGTTTACTTGTCATTTGCAGATTTCGAAAGGTAATAGCGTTTCTGAAACGAAAAAAATGAGCGTTATAAGCCAAAAACGGCTAAGGTATTAGATAAAGAAGAGGCTGAACAATTTCTTTTACATGCTCCTGATGACCAGTGGTTGCTGGCGAAAATTGTAACAATATTTGGGATTTTTGGATGTGGTCGATGTGACGAAATTCTCTCCTTAAACATGAATCATGTAGAAAATATGGGAAAATACGTTATTGTGAATTGCGGCATTTAAAAAAATTAACAACAAGAAGATTCATCATAACCGATTATGGCTGCAGCTTCAAGCCCTGCATGTTATACAGAAAATATGTAAATCTTCGGCCTCCTGGAACAGAAATCCTAAGATTTTTTTGACATACCGACATGGAAAGTGCATTTCCCTTAATGCTGGCCACACTATTGGCGGTGTCCCAAAGCAAATAGCAAAATATTTAGGTTTAGAAAACCCCGAGTTATATACCGGCCACGCAGAACGCAGAACTGGAGCCACTATGGTTGTGGATTCGGGTGGAGATATTTTAGCACTAAAGCGTGCAGGAGGGTGGAAGAGCACCGAAATTGCGATGAGTTATGTCGATAATTCGATCAACAAAATAATCGAAAAGTCTAGCAAATTATTTGGTAGTAAGGAGAGTACAAATGTTCTGCACTCCTCGAGTTCAGCAGTTTCTGAGCTTCTAAGATGATGGTTCATCATCATCAGTATCAACTCTTTCATCATAAAAAATCTGAGTTACTGAAAATAACAATTTTACCATGTCTTTCAACATACACTGATCAACAATTGCTAGGGATCACTTATGAACTTCTCTCATTTGAATTTTTTTCAAGTTATCTCGTGAATATCTGTACATTATATGTTCTCTATGGAAAAATTAAGATGTTCTAAGTTGATAATATCAAATTTTTCCTCACTTCATCGGCTCTTGTTCACAAAATCGATTATTATCTGTAGGCTGTTACAGGTGGAGTGAAAAGCAATGTGGTATTTGTTATTAAATCTGTTTTTTTCTCTCGTTCAAACACATAAGGTGACAATAATTGAAGAAATGAGATCAATATCAGCTTATCAATCATGCCGAGAAGACGTTTGGCTCCTGTGCAACTGGACCAAATCATACGGTGGATACAGGAAGGTTTGTCCCAGCGAGAAGTGTCCCGGCGGTTGAATGTTTCGCAAAGTGTCATGAGTCGGGCTTGGAATAGGTTCATCCAAAACGACTCAGTAGCTTATGTTCATGGGGGAGGTCGGCAGCGCAGTACAACAGCTGCCCAAGATAGGATGGACTGGCCAGCTCGCTCGCTAGACATGAATTGCATCGAACATGTCTGGTCTGAGATGACTAGACAATTGTCAACCTTAGAACAACCGATCAATAACCTGGAGGACCTTTCTAATGCTTTACGGGATATTTGGACGAATTTTCCCGAAAATTTTATAAGTCGTTTGATTGAAAGTATGCCTCGTAGGGTAGAATGCTTGAGACGAGATCGTGGGGGGACCAACTAGGTACTAGCTTAACCGAAACTTCAGCCTTCTTGTGGTTTCATCATAAAATTTTTATGTTATTCAAACACAGAATTTTGAGTGTTCCTAATAAAGTCTTTTATTCTCTCCAACTTTCCATTTTTTCATTCTTTTCTCAAGTGAACCATATTATCAACTGAAAATACTTTGATCTCTGACTAAATTTATAATCTTGGAGCGAATATTTCAGAAATAAATTCAGAAAAAGTAAGTGATCCCTATCAATTGTTGAGCAGTGCATATGACGAAAAAATTTTTTTATGTAAATGATACTACTAACTTGTAAAAATTTTGCAAGTTTACTGTTATTTTACAAGTTAGTGACTTGATAAAATAAACTTTCCTGATTAATATTGTGTTTTTGGAAACTGACGTTCACAAATGAGAAACAAATAAAGGTTATAGTAGCTCTTATATACTTTTTCCGGTGAAAAATGTTGAAAATAATGGTGCTATGTTCGTGATGAGTTGAGCCGATTATATTTTCACAATACGATTCAATTTATTCCTTTAATTGAAGAATTACTGAAAAAACGGCAGATGGCAAGTTAAAGTCTTCTGAAAGAAAGAGGAAGTAATATTTCCTGATCGGAAGAAAACCGTTCCAAATTCCCAATCTCGATCCTATTGTAGCATAGGTAATAGACTATTTTCAAAGTGCTGTGTATCATATATCTGGAGAGAACCATCAATCCCTAAACTGATATGAAACCTTCATTATCATTGTTAGCCAAAGGTTAGAAATATACATACAAAGTGTCCAGTTAGGGTATCTGGTATCAGCGAATTCAATAAAACAAAAAAATATTTGAGAGCATTAAAAAAGTTAATTGTTTATTATCAACATATGCATTGGAGAATTATTTGGAGAAGATGATGTTTTCCAAACGATGACTCTTATAAACGAGAACGAAAATTGGCGATAACACGTTGACACATAGCTATTTATATTTTTGCCATTACTGACCTGATGTATTACTTCAACTGGGTTAGATTCGTCGGATTATTTTGATAAACCTTTCTTTTAAGGCATGTCGCCAAACCTGTAAAACAAAATCGGAGGAATGCACACACCAGGAGTGCGTTCAGAATCAACGTCAGACGTCGCTCGGAGTGCACCCTGGCCGTTCGGAATCGACGTCGGATATAAAATACCCTCGTTCGTAATGAATCGGAACGTTTGCCCGGGTGTTAAACTTTGCATCTTGCAAAATACATCGGAAAGATATGCTCGTCCGGCGCAGTGACGAAAATTTCAAATTAAAATTCCCTTAGGCCTTAGACTATAATAGAAAAAGTCCATTCTCTAGTCTGAGAGAATTGCCAATTACGAAAGTATTTTAAAAGTTGGGGATGCAGCTTCTTTCTGTTGCATTTGTGTATAAGTAAACTTATTGATAGGATCGTTATAGTGCTCATATAATATTATATTTAATGAAAATGGCTACACTTTCCATTTCGAATAGAAGTCATGAAATCTCAAAGCCGAATGCGGAAGATTGGTTATTCATTGTGGGGATAAAAAATGTCTAATATCTGCTTTTCGGGAGCGATCGTTGGTCTTCCAGATCCATTTATCGACGCTGAATGCAGATGTACTCCTATTTTATCAAGCAGAATACAAAATGAGGATCTTTTCAATCTGAAATGTTCCCTGAATTGTTCATTACTTATATTAGGAATGATATTTTCAAAATAATTCTGCACTCGTAGTGGGGTTTCTCGGGAATTTTGTTATACTTCATCCTCCTCGCTACTCGGATACCCATCAAAAATTTCATTTATACAGTGAATAACGACATTCAACATATTAGACAGAATATTAATATTCAATTCATCGCAATTTAATACACAATTTTTTGTATGTTCAAAATTCTAATTCAGAAAACCGTAATATTATGTTCGAAGAAATCAAATAATGAAATTATTCCATAAACGCAACTTAACCTCAGATATCAAATAAATAAATGAACTGCACGTGCACACTTCAAATAGACAGAGACTAACATAGAAAGAGAGGAGAGATGTCGCCCCAAATCGTTCTAAAACGTTCGACAAGATTTTGACAACCAAGTGCGTTCTACGCCGGACGTACATTCTTTACCCGACGTTGATTCTGAACGCACTCCAGTATTTTAGACATCTTAAGTAGGCGAAACTATTTCAATTGCAATTCAGGGGCGCATGCGGAGCGACGTCAGTGGCGCGCCACAAGAGTGCAAAATCGTTGCAGACTTGCTCAAATTAATAACTCCAAATATAACTATCGCAGCAAACTAAGTCGTTTTTCATCCGCCCAATAGTCCATTGAAATCCGAACACTTTGCGACAAGACTCGGTTGTCTTAATGAGCTGTGATAACCTCACATTTTATCTAACAACATTTTCTGGATTAGAGATCCGATTCCAGAATGGAAAGAAGATATAAGAGACTGCGATCTCAAGTGTTCGACATATGACTAGAATAAAATTCGATAAAATGAGGTTTTTGAAATTTTTGCCATAGCATCGCAACCATGTGCATCGCAAACGTGTGTATTTAGATTTTAGATTAATGAATCAAATCAATTCCAACATTTTTTTTCTCAGGTGTCAGTAGCTTTGGAATTGGAGGATCAAACTGTCATATTCTCCTTAAATGGAATCCAAAATTGAGAAAGAACGATGGGCAACCAAAAGATGATCTACCACGTCTAGTATGCGTCAGTGGAAGAACTCCTGAAGCCATTACAGCTTTCACCAAAGACGTAAATTCTAGAAAACTTGATGCCGAATATATTCAACTTCTGCACGAAGTTTTCAAGTGAGTTTCTTTCAAATGACATTTTTTAATTTATTGAAACTTTGTTATATTCAGGCAGGATATACATTCGCATCTATATCGTGGTTTTACTATAACAGGAAAAGAAGGACAGGTGAAAGCTTCAATGAGACATTCCAAAGGGGAAAAACAACCTTTGATTATTGTGTTTGGAACTTTTGATAACTCATGGCAATCTCAAACGAAATCCATGCTTGTTTTCCCAAAGTTTTCCTCTACAATTCAGAAGGTATCATTTCAAGGAGTTATAGGTACAAGGTTCAGCAATTAGTTCTACAGATACACCATGTAAAGACATGGTGTTCCAAGTTGAGTGCTGTAACGGTAAAGAAATTAATTTTAAAAGATTCAGTTTGATCAATTCTGAATATTGCTCTCTCTGGCTTGCTAGAGCATAAAACCATGTCACGTTTACCATCAGAGAGTTTAAATAGATGCTTTAACCCCACTCAATGATAGTCAATTTCGAACAATCGAAATTTATTCCACTCTTTTACAAATACTAGATATTTACAGTATGTACAATATCAAATTGTCCAAATTGAAAGTTGCAAGAGGAACTCATTAATTTCTGACTATTAAATTCAACAGGTGACGTCTACTATTGTTGCTGGAGATAATCATGTCTGTCTTGAGTCCGAATTCATGCGATAACAGGACCATACAACCAACCTAGGTGTTCGGGGTGAGTTTAGTGTCGAAAATGGGTCTCAAGTCTTCCACTCTGTAGACAAACTTTCCAACAAAAACTATTTCTTTTCTCAGTTCTCCAGTTCACAGAGAAACATCTGTTCAACTTCGGCAAATTTTTTTATGTCAGGTATGTCAAATTCGGCATTTGCGCGATGGACAGAAGCACAGAGATTACGGAGATCTCCGAAACAAACGCAATCTGTAAATTCGGCATTTTGGGGCTGAGCTGATTAGAAATCATAAATTTGAGTTCATAATCGTATTCGACATTTTCTAAAGAGCTGTTACATCCTTGAAAAATTGTTGTAAAGATGATCTGAGTGTTTTTTCGTGCTTGTTCTGGTAGAACAGCGTGCTATCGATTGGGTTTGACTTCCTGATGAATAAGGTGTAGTCAAACTTTGGTATGTTTGTCCAACCTGGCCGGCTATATACTCTGTATCTGGCGAAACAGATCTCATTTGCTGAATAAGTTGACTGTCCAAATATCCCGTTCGTTATTGTGCTAAACCTTTCCATCAGTTCAGGAGTTATGAGCATCTGAAATTTGGTCCGTGAAGTTGTTACTTGAGATATTTGAATTAGGCTCAAACAAATAGGCTCGCAGAAATCAAAGCTAGAATATTTTTAGAAAATTAAAAAAATATGTTTAAAACCTTATCTCATTATTATAAGATTATTTATCGAGAGTATTCAAAAATTTATGCACGTTGTTGATATCTTACATGTTCTTAAATAGCATAGTCTTAGCGCTCTGTAACCAGAAGACATAATTATTTATTTTTTCACTTAAGCGCAAGCAATAACAGAAGTTTGTGTTGATGCTGATGTTAATGTTAATGTTGATGTTGATGTTGATTTTGATGTTGATGTTGTTGATGTTGATGTTGATGTTGATGTTGATGTTGATGTCGATGTCGATGTTGATCTCTCAAATTGTTCATCTGTCGTCAGATATTCTCACAATTTTTCGTGAAATCGCCATAGAAAAAAGTGAAAGCGTCATGTAATGGGTCATTCTCCTTAGAGCCCTGAAGGTTTTAGATAACTCAACTCCATAGAGTCATCCCTTTTTTGTTATTTGGATTTCAATATATATATAAGTATTTTTTGAAGTACTTTTATTTTAATCTTGTCAGTCATCAACGGGACCATCGAAGAATACCAAATTTCTTTGATGGTGTTTCAGTAAATATTTATATGTAACCTAATTTCTTAGTATCTGTTTTTTATTGATTTTAAAGACTATTAACATTGAAAATATATATATAAATATATTTGAACATTTCAAAGCGGGCTAATTGAAACAATGTCAAGAGAATCGGTTGGAGAACGTGTCATCATCGATCACAAGTAGCAGGCAGAATATAGTTTCGGAATTATTATTCCCCATCGGTGTCGCTTAACTTGATTGATGATGGCGGCAAATAATGCACCCACAGAACTTAACTCAAACCGGAAGGCATATTGGAATCATATACAGGGATTCCGGAGGAGACCGTCAGATTTTAGGTGTAGTATACAGTAGTCAATATAGTTTCGCAACAATGTTGGGTTTATGGTTCGAGGCCTTCATTGAGACTCTACAGGGTGATTTGTCCGATTCGACAGATTTTTCTTTTATTCATAACTTTGGTATGGCTTGATCAATCTTGATGAAATTTTCATTGTAGAACAATATGATTATCTTCTTTCAATGATTCCAACATTTTTTCAAAAATACAGAATGGGAATTATGATAAGTTCAGATTAAGTATGCAGGTTGAAAAAACACACTGTACATTCCGTTTTCAGAAATTTTCTACTTGCTTCAGATTCTATAGTTATACTATACTATAAGTTTACATTACTGGAGCGTTTTTATGTTTTTTGGCACACGTCCATTTTTCATAAAAAAATTTTCAAAGATGAACAAAATCGTTTTTTCGCTCCAAGGCATTGAGAATATTCTGAACTAGATGGTGAAGCTGTATCGTCCAATAATACAAAGCTCTTCCTGAGTCCTAAAATAAATTTTCCAAATTCGAAATTCATTTTTGATCGATCATATTCAGATGTATAAAATCATTTAATTCAAAAAATTTCTTTATACTTACGTGAACCAAAAAATCTACATACTACTACTACAAATACAGAATAAACATTCGAAACATATGAAAGGCAAAATTATGGATTAACATAAAATTGAGTCATTATTCAGGTGATTTTCGGCACACTTCCGGTTTTCTATAAAGCGAATATTCCTAAAACATAGTAGTTTCGTTCAAAAATGTACTCACCTATGGCCTTATGGTATGTAAAATATTCAATCACGAATGTATGATAAATAGTTTTAATGAAATTGAAAATTCTCCATGAAAATTAAATCTCTATTTAAATCGAGTTCTTTAAGATCCATGGTTACCATCACAGTGAACCACAGAATGAGAATATTTAATAAATAATCTGTCACAAGAAGTGTATTTCAACATGTCTCAATTATTAACTCATGCGGAATATGCGGATATGATTTTTGTTTATAGTTTTTGTAACGGAAATGGAAATGAAGCCAAAATGGAATACCATAGACGATATCCCAACCGACGTTAACCACATAAATGTACTTTAGGACGAGTATTCCATTATTCTAAAGAACATGGGCAATATTCTAGTAAGGCAGAGCACATTCATAGGCCTACTCAAAATGAAATTTCGATTCAAATTGCTGAACGGGTGGAGGAGGAACCGTCTATTAGTACTCGTCAAATTAGTACCGAATTAGGAATTTCGCAGAGCAAAGTGAGCAAGACTGAAGAAAGAACCATTCCACCACCAGTACCAAAAGGTGCAAGAACGGTTGCCACAAGATCTGCCCCAATGATTACGATTTTGTCGCTGGGTTATTAATCACCAACGAACTATTTTTCGTATTCTATTCAGCAACGAGGCTATGTTCACTATGAATGGAATTTTTAATATCCACAATTCCCACGAATGGGCAAGAGACAACACGCATTTGAAGATGAGTCATAATACACAACACAGATTTTCTGCCAATATTTAGCTTGGAACAATAGACGGAAATTTAGTTGGCCCTCACATGTTTGCGGAAAGATTAAATAGTGAAATTTACGTAGATTTTTTGGAAAATATTTTACCAAATCTATTGAAAAATGTACATATCCGCTCTATGTACTTTCAGCATGACGGAGCACCACCTCACTTTGCATTGAATATGAGAAATCACCTGAATGTAAATTATCCGAACAGATGGATTGGTCGTGGAGGCCCTATTGCTTGGCCACAAAGATCGCCTGGTTTGAACCCTTTAGACTATTTTGTGTGAGGATATTTGAAAACAAGAGTTTATAAGGTTGAAATTAGAATTAGAGAACACCTAGTTGAAAGGATTTTCGAGGAATGTAATATCTTGAAGCAAAATTAATCCCTCATTAGAAGGTCAATTGGAAATTTAAAAAAAGGTCTCGATTATGTATTCAAAAAAGGGGGAGATCATTTCGAACATTCTATGTTAATTTTGTGTTAATCCTTAGTTTTGCCGTTCATGATATGTTTCGAAAGTTTATTCTGTATGAGTAGTAGATTTTTTGGTTTAAGTAGGTAGGTATAAAGATATTTTCCGGATTAAATGATTTTATACATCAGAATATGAGTGATTAAATATGAATTTCGAATTTGGAATAACTACTTTAGGACTCAGGAAGAGCTTTGTATAATTGGTCGACACCGGATTACATTCTAGTTCAGAATATCCTCACTGCCTTGGAGCGAAATAACGATATTGTTCATCCTTGAAAAATTTTTCTAGGAAAACTGGATGTGTGCCAAAAAAAAAAAAAAAAGCTCCAGTAATGTAAACTTATGATAGAATCTGAAGCATGTAGAATACTTTTGAAAACGGAATGTACAGGGTGTTTTTGCAACCTGCAAATTTAATCTGAACTTATCATAATTCCCACCCTGTATTTTTGAGAAAGTGTTGGAATTATTGGAAGAAGATAAT
>JARTUT010000082.1:0-97284 GCA_030674115.1 Micraspis discolor | reverse complement strand
CCTTCATAAGGAATCTGAGTCACCTGAAAACATCATCGACATCTTTCAATGTGAACGCCTCCAGTTCATTACCTAACACAGCGTTTTACAAACATACGATCCTTTAAAGTTTGGTATCAACTTCTATATTTACAATCACTGAAACGTCACCGTTTATTAGTTACTGGCATTACACAATCACCAACCTGATAAGAATGAGAGTTTTTATGTTTCTTGTCATAAATGACCTTGTAGAATACATACTCTTGATTTTTAATTATATCTTCAGAGAAGCTTCTTCTCTAGTTTTTGAGTAAATTTCGATTTGGGTATCCTTTAATTCCAAACTATTCTCTTATGCTATCCATTTCAACCTGCCCTCTTTGATTAACTCTCCAAACAATAAAATACTAGGAGTAAAACCACATGGATCTATTTTCTACTGAGTTGTTAATGGAAAATTCAACCTGACTCAAAACTTGATACCATTCTCCCCATGAATGTCACTTAGTAACAAGTTCTAGAACAAATCGCATTTAAAGATCCTATGAGAGTAATCTCCAACTTGACCGTTTGCTCTGGGCACTCCCATGTAATCAAAACGTGTTTAATATCATTTTCTAATGCAACCTACAAAACTCTGTAGCAGTAAAAACAAGATCTTCTATCTGATATCAACCTATATGGTCTACTGTAATGATTAAAATATGACTCAAGATGTAGGAATACATATTTAGTTTGAGGTAGACATGCAGTGGACTCTTAGTTTAACAAATTTCGTACAAAGGCATCAATAACCAGAAATATATATATTTATATTTGTGTTTGCAAGTTTGTTGTAAAGGTCCATAATGATCTACGTGCACTACCTCTGAAACGGTAAATTCTCTTTAGGAATAAGATGTAAAAATCCTCCGATTTCTACCAATGTTAGGAGAGTAGCTAACTGCATTTCAAACAATTTTAAATATGATCAGTAATTTTTTCTTCAGATTAGAAACCAGTAAGTCCTTTGAATCAATTCAAGAGTCTTGTTAAAGCCTAAATGACCCATCTCGTCATGATAAACACGAATTACATTATTTTCTATGCATTCTGGTACATAAAATTGTAACTTCTTATTACATTTTCGATAAACTAGACCATCCATAATATCAAAAAGTTTTATCTTCTCTCTACTTCAAGCTGTCTCGGAAGTTTTCTGATTTTAGATCTTGGCCTTGCTTAATACTAAGGGTATGTTAAAAAATTATCTTCTATGATCAAACAGTAATTTCGACTCAAACAATCCACATGTGCTATTCTGTTACCTGAACGATGTTCAATGGTAGAACAGAAATTTCCGAAGTTCCAAACTCCATCGCAAAATCTTTGGATTCACCTCCCTTTTCTGAAGTGCTAATTTAATGCTATTGCAATCAGTTATAATTTTAAATTCTAAACCTTGCAAATATATTTTAAATCTTCTTAACGAATAAACTATACAAGCATCTCTTATTCATAACTATGCAACTTTGACTCATCTGGGGTGGTTCTTTTTGAAAAATAGAATACTGGGTGAAATATACCAAATCTTGCTGTTGCTGCATAAGTAAACTTCCAAATCCATAAGAAGATGCGTAGAGTTTATCTTAACATCCAAATCATTTTTGTAAATGTCAGGGTCAATCAAGCATATTTCAGGCAGTGGTTCTTCTACAACCTTATTGCCGTTATGAGTTATTGAAACAGTTTCTCCAATTATAACTGTTAAATTGTTGTTATGAATAAAATCTCTACCAAGAAGACAAGAATAACTCATGGTATCATCATCCACAACATAAAATGTCAAATTAATTGATAACGAGTCTAACCCAATCAAAGCATCAAATTTTCCAACAACTTTCAAAACAGAATTATTAATACCTCTAAAATTTTGGTTGCTAGAATCGGTCTTGACTAAATCAAAGGGTACCAAAAATTTGGCAATCAATGAGATGGGACTTCCTGTGTCCAAAACAGAATTGACATTTATACAATAATTACTAGCTATTAATTCAATAGGTACCTGATAACTAGGAATAACTTTTGGAGATTCTATAATATTGGTGGTGGAATCGGTCTTGATATTGTAGTCCTTGTTCTGGACCCTCTGGGGTGAACGATTCTGCGGACTATCCTTCTGCTTATGATGAGTAGAACTGCAAGTAAGACAAGATCCCCATTGTCTTTTAGGTTTTGGGCACGATAATGCTATATGACCTTCTTCAAAACAGTTGAAGCATTTTCCTGAATTTTTCTTCATTGACATCGTCGGTTGAAGAGTTCTTCCTTCTGTTTTAATATCGGGAAAAAAACCAGTGTTAAAAGTTCTTGGCTTCACTGGATTGCTAACATGTCTATTTTTCCTATCATTTATGATTCTGTCGAAAGTCATTAAATCATGAAACAAGTCATCAACGTTGTCGTGTCTTTTTGACAATGTCATAGCAGCTAGTTCTCGTGAGGCAAGCCCCACAATAATCTGCTCCTTTTTTTCCTCATTGGTAAGGTGTAAATCACTACATAATTTCACCTTTTCATGAAAATAAATACTTAAATCTTCCTTAGGCCCTTGGACCCTATTTGACATGGCCTTCCATGTGGCTGTAATACTTTTGTGTGGAATGAACATGTTCGAAAATCTAGCCTTGAAAATATCCCAATGTATTAAATCTTTGAACTTGGCTTCATACCATGATCTTGCTGCTCCAGTTAACTTGGATTTTGCAGTTTCTAATTTAAATGATTCTGGCCAGTGGTGTAATAATGCTGAAGTCTCGATAGATTCTAACCAATGTTGACTCAAATTCAAGTCTTGGCAATTAAAAGATGAAATTGATTTTGAAAAATCAGGGAACACATGGTAGGTGTCCTGTGATTGACTTTTCATCGCTGCTTGGGTTTGATTTGTTGCCAATAATTGAACGACTTGAGCATTTTGTTCCAATAGTGCATTCATTGTTGAAATAATATTGTCTAAGTTTTTCATACCTTGTTGCTTGGATTGATGAGTACTAGCGAAGTTCTCAAATTCACTTTCATAATAAGAACGACCTGATGCTTCTTTTCCATCGTTCTCCATTTTGATGATCGACGAAATATTTAAAAATACTAATCTGAATTAATCTCCTGCAACCCCACACCTGAACTGTAGTGGAATCGTTGGAAACGTGGTCAGGAAATTAATATTCACAATATTCAAAGCATTGGTAGCTCCATTTCTCAAACACATAAATTATTATTTTTCGAAAAACTAACAGAATCAGCAACCATGTGCTTTTCTCTCTAAGTCTAAAACGCAATTAATTCTTTCAGGTTAAAATTAAAAACATAGATAAAATAATCCTCTATGAACCAACAGATAACTAAACCTACATTCTTCTTCTTATTAAACAATGGCCAGCACACCAATCACAGGCGCATTCTATCAAATGTACTACATCTTTTATTTTGTTAAGTGTTCCTACGTAGGATAGTTTATTTTTTTGTAAATGGTGTACTAATTCAAGTGAACTGAACCAGTTATCAGCAGTTACATTTCACATTGGTATTGTAGATATGTTTTACTAATCTAATTACTGCTTGAGAAGGTTTGTCCATTCTTTTTTCTTCGGGTGTCAGGTTAAATCCATCTGAACCTTTTCCAACATAAATTTAGGCGTTATGTAGATATCCAGTTCGTGCATCAGTCATACATAAGATTTTTAGCCCATATTTGGCGGGTTTGTTGGGAATGTACATTTTAAAGCGACATCTTCCCCTGAAACCTACAAACATTTCATCGACGCACACATTGCCTCCAACTGTATGCGAGTTTTCTGCATTACGAACAAATATATCAAAAAATTCTTGGATAGCAGCAGCTGGATTATCTTTTGCTCTTTGCTCTCGGTCCGAAGCATCGTCAAATCTTAGAGCAGCCATTAGACTTAGGAAACGCTTCTGTGACATAACTGCTCTAAATATAGGTCTTCCTTTTCCATATGTGGCAAAAAGAATCCGTATATCCTCATGGTTTGACTTGTATAAAGACGAATAGAGAAGCAGACCCAAAAATGCTCTAATTTCTATTTCATCAGTATCAGCCAATTCAGTTTTTTCTTTATTATATTTTTTATATTTTGGCCGAAAAGTCGCCAGTTTTTCTTTCGTTCTCTTGACAAGAATGTTATACATATCAGGCGTAAACATTTTATTGAAATAATAAATAGGACTATTTGACTGTTCCACATGTGAACGTATTGATGGAAGTACAACTTTGTTATGAGCAGGTATACGAACGTTTCTGGTTGGCTCTTGTTTACTCCATTTATACCTGTTTTTTCCATAGTAATAATTACTGGAAACAGTCCGCTGATCCTCGCCTTCACTAGTTTCCATATCATCTTCTACTTCAGTTCTTGTTCACTGTCCGTTGAATGATCACTGTTTATATAGTCTTCATCGTACACTTCATCCTCACTTATATCACTTGTCGCCTCATTAAACCATTTTAAACATATTTCCTCAAAGTCGTCATCTAATGTGTTTACTTTCTTTCTAGAATCCATGTTTTATAAGTAACACTAATGGTGACCTTGAGTCTACTAGACTCCGCGGTATCAATAACTCACAAATAAGACCAAGAAGGTAAACTCTCACTATGGCATCTGTTGGTATACTAAAAGTTAGGAAGGTACACGGAATGGCCGCTTACTAATTATTTCTGGTGGGGAGTGCCGATACGAAAAAGATCGTGCGGAGTCTCTGAGACGCATGGTCACCAGTTAAGGGTTAAGTAAGATATGGCCGATGAAAGTTTGCACATTTAATGTCAAAAGCAATTAAGTAGAGGCCTTTCAGCTTAAATCCTTTCAAAAATGAAGGCCAAGAAATATATTAAACTAATTTTGGGGAATTACTTTCCTAACAACTGGAGTGGACGTGCTGCCGAGTTCTCTTCGAAGTTTACCAAACAAGTAAATTTTACGATATTTTAAAACGGAAAAAAGTATTCAAGTGAAGGATTATTATATCCGGAGACATTTTCCCCATTAGTTCTCACGATTGTTTTCCTGCCGTTAATCATTTTGACGAAAACAACTGGATTATTTTTATTGTTGTTATTATTGAGATAACCGCGAGAACGCATCTGTGTGTTCTGCGAATCGAAAGTATAAAGCGTTCCACACACGAAGGGATATCGCTGAGGAAAGCGACACGAAGAGAGTGATGGCGGATGGTCAACTATCTAAGCTTATTAAAGATGAATTCGCAAATCAAATGGTGACAATAAGGAAGGAACTTGCTAAGGTGAGAGAGGAGATAAAACTGCTAGGAGAGTCTACGAAAGTCCGAATAAAAATCTGTGAGGAACGAATCGCCCAAGTTGAATACGATATCGTAGATATCAAACGGAAAACCTTGAAGAATAATATTATAATATTCGGACTGGGATTTGATTCTTCTGATCTGGTCAATTCCGTTATCACCCAACTAAATACTTTGTTGGAAGTCAACTTACAAATTTCGGAAGTGAACAATATTTATACACTTGGCGAAGATAAGTCAATTATAAAGGTCGAATTTGTATCCTTTCTGTCGAAATTGAAAGTAACTAACAATCGCTACAAGCTAAAAGGTTCAAACATATTTATCAACGACGATCTATGCAAGGAAGATCGAAAAGATCTTAGCATCTTGAAACAACAGCGCAACTTGGCAAGGGCAGACGACCATAGAGCATACATTCGAAAAAATTACTTGATTGTGGATGGTAAGAAATTTTCCATTAAACAACTGAAAAAGGGAGAAGATACTATTACCCCGCCATCATCTCCTAAAGAGGTAATTGAATTGTCTAACCCTAAAGCAGCAATAGATATAGTAGCGACATCGAGTGCACCGGATAGTCCTGCCCCCATTGCACGTTACAAGCACTTGCTGGATGAGCACGATCAACTACAGGTGGTGGAGGATTCGAAGATCAGTAAGGAATTGATAACAATCAACCAGGTATTGGAAAGAACGAAGGATTGGGAGGAATTTACAAGAATTTTTTACAGGAATTTACTAGGTCACAATCACAGTACTCAAAACTCAAAAGGCATTAAGAGGGGACAGAAAAGTGGTAACGGTACAGGCAAGCCGAAGAAGGGCAACTAAGGATTCCAAGTATTTTTTTTTTCCATATTCATTTTGATAATATTGAAGAAAATATATATTTTTTTTTCTCGCTTTTTCTGTGTTTTTTTTTGATATTTGAATTGGATCTTTTTTTTTTTTTTTGCTTATTTCATTTTGGTTGATATGGACCAGTATTTGAGGGATTTTGAACCAGGAATATACAGGGCGGAATATTTGGAAGTGGTAGGAGATTTAAAGGATTGCAATGTAAAGACAAAATTTAAGATAATACATGAAAATATAAGAAGTATTGAGAAGAACTTTGACGAATTTAGGATGATGTTGAAAACATATTCGGAGAAATTTCAAGTAATAGTGTTAACGGAAACATTTAAAATACACGACTCGGACTTATATAAAATTGAGGGATACACCTGTAACTATAACGAAGCTACATATAACAGAAATGATGGAATAGTTATATATGTTAGAGAGGATCTGGAATGCAGTGGAAGGGTAGTACCAATAGGAGATATTAAGGCTCTTGAATTAGACCTCGTAATGAAAGATAAAAGGATTAAGATAACTGGAATTTACCGTTCGCCAGGGGGGTGTGCAAAAAAATTTACGCTAGATTTGGCGGATTATATGGATACGATAAGGGTATGGGACTATCATGTGATCGTGGGAGACATGAACATAGATCTTTTGTCAACCAATGAGACAGTAGATGAATACAAAAACATATTCAGCTCACTAGGTTACCGCTCTTATATAAATGATGTGACCAGGCCTTCAAGCCGCTCTTGTTTGGACCATTGCTTCCTTGGCGGTCGACAACCAGTTGATAATTGTAGCAGATCTTTTATCGTACGCTCCGATGTTACAGATCATTATACGATCATATTGTGCCTGAATACCGAAGTATCGCCTAAATTCGGTAAAATCGAATACAAGACTTATATAGATTATAGTCAACTGAAGAGTGATCTGAGGAGAATAGATTGGGAGGATTTGATAAATGGCGAAAGCACAGATTCATTTGCGGAGTCGTTCATTGAGATATTGAATTATTTTGTACAAAAAAACACTACTGAGATCAAAATAACAAGTAGAAAATTTGGAAGGAAAGATAGGATTACTCCAGGTTTACTGCGGTCTATAAATAGGAAAAACCTCTTGTACAAAAAGATGATGAAAAACCCACTAGACCAAAACTTACAAGACCACTATAAAAAATATCGAATATCGATACCTTTCAGAAGATAATAAGAGAGGCTAAAAGAAACTACCTGAACGAATTCGTCTCCAAGAATGGTTCAAGGGCCAAAACTCTCTGGTCATTCATTGAAAATGTTAGTGGGAAGAACAAGTCGAGGAGTGATATAGAGTGTATTGTTAATTCTGAGGGCAGGGAGCTGAGAGAGGGGGGACAAATTGTAGAGGAATTCGGCAGATATTATAGTGAAGTAGGGAAGAAATTGGCAGAAAATATACCAAAAACGCCTAAAGAAGATCTGGTGGAACAAACTTGTGGTGCTACCTTCTTCCTTTTCCCAACATGTAAGAAAGAGATAGAATATACAATTCTGGCACTAAGAAAAGGTGGAGCCCCTGGTCATGATGGAATCAAGACAGAATTATTGAAGAATATCAAGGAGGAAATATCGAAACCACTAATGCTGTTGACCAACCTGTGCTTTGAAACTTCCAGATTTCCAAAAATTTTTAAGATAGGGATCATCAAGCCATTTTTTAAATCTGGAGACAAAAACACAGTATCAAATTACAGACCGATATGCCTCACATCTAATGTCGCAAAGATCATCGAAAAAATAATCAAAACCAGTATTGTGAAATTCTTGAAAAAAAACAGAATTTTATCGCAAAGTCAGTACGGGTTCAGAGAGGGAAAATCGACGGAGGATGCAATAACAGAATTGACTAAAACAGTGTATGGTTGGTTGGATGGAGAGAGGGTTGGTTTAGGTGTCTTTGTGGATCTCGAGAAAGCCTTTGATATGGTTTCCCATGAGATTCTCCTCCATAAACTCCATCATTATGGTTTCCGAGGAAGCGCATACAATTTGATAAAGGAGTACTTGACTAATAGATGGCAGTATGTTAAGATAAACAGTCACACTAGCGAAAAAAGATCCATCGAATATGGGATACCACAGGGGACTGTACTGGGACCGGTTCTGTTTATAATTTATATGAACAGCTTACTGTTCATGAATATGAGGGCGAAAATCATCAGTTTTGCGGATGATACCGCAATATTGTATGAGGGAACCTCTTGGCAAAATCTCAAATCCAGTGCTGAGAAGGATTTGTACAACATAGTGCAATGGTTCAGGAGGAACAAACTAACAATCAACACAAAAAAGACGAAATACTTACCCTTTGCATGTTATGTGACGGGACTTCCACATATGGGTAATTTAGAGATCGACGCCAACATATCAATCCCGGAAGCTGAAAATATCAAATATTTGGGAATCACAGTTGACAGACAGTTGAAATGGGATAAGCACATAGACAACGTAGTGGGAAAACTAAGACGTCTTCTATCAAAGTTCAGATATCTCAGAGAATACCTGGACGAAGAAAAACTGATGATCATATATAAGGCCCTTTGTCAACCACATATGAAATATGGAATACTGGCATGGGGTGGAGCATATCCATGTCACACTAAAAGGGTTGAGGTGGTGCAAAGATGGCTGTTACGTGTTATCCACAGGAAACCACTATTGTTTCCGTCTGATGATCTGTACACTATTTCGAAAATTATGAGCCCCCTCAGACTATTTGTTTTTCAGATGTTGACTGCAACCGGTTCCAGAAAAATTATACTGCAACATAAAAACTATGATTATGAAACCAGGAAGAGGAGCACCCACTTCTGGATTCCAAGAGCCAGGAAAAAAGCGTTGGCGCATCTCAAGAACTGATATATGGAGCACCCTACACTTTTTTGATACCCATATCACAGCAGTACATAAGAAGCGTGTTAAAAAGGAGGGTTTCAAACAAGCAAACAAACATACAAGTGAAACTAATATAAAGATGTTTTCGTAAAAATAATATAACCAGTATCCTATAAAGGGATAATGTTAGTAGTATAAAGTAGTGAACACTTACCATTTTATGTTGTATCGTTGAAATTGCAGTCACAAGGTATTCAGCACTTAATTTTTTATAAAAAATATGGTTAACAAAAATTTGTATTATACAACAAAACACTTGACAAAATATATATACACTTGTTGCCGGTCCAGTAAACTAACAAGTTTGAAACGCGTCTGGTCTTGCATCGCTTTTATAGCTCCCGGCATTATTTATGTCTGAACAGGAAAAATCAAGAAACTACCGTCTGACATGCTCTTGCAAGTATCCGCCCGCTTCGCCGTGCATCCCGCAAAACGGTATTATTTTATATCTAGGGTTATAGTACGCAAAACGTAAAAAGAAAGCTGGAAGAAAGTGTCTCGCACGAAAGTTATGTGCTAATTATTTTATTTTGAACTAGGCTTTCGCTCGCGAGTCGTGGCTTCGTACCTACATATTTTTAGCGAATTTTCCGTCTGTCAGTCAAACTAGTCCTACAGTTCTTAACCGATTTTAACCGGATCTTTTGAATTCGATAGGGTATGGTCTAGGGATGCCGAGAACGAAAGGATGTTAAATCAGGGCCCCCTAGGAGGCTTAGCGGGGGGACACTTTTTTATTTTTCAATCGAATTTGAACGGATTTTTTTTTATTTAATAGAGTATAGTCTAAGGATCATAAACACTCCTGTGTGCCTACTTTTTGAAAATTCGCTCAAGTCAGTTATGGTCACATAATGACTTTTATCTTTTGTTTATTATATGTATTGACTATTTTTGTTTTTTTGGGCCCTCGGTTATGGCGCTCCTAAAGGATGGCGCCCGTGTGCATTGCACACTTTGCACATATGGTAGCGGGAGCCCTGCCAACACGTCTACTCTCGCTCGTGGCTCTCGTATATAATATGACGTGGTGCGAACGAGACTGTCACTGCCTGTGTGACTAACTGAATGACATAACGAATTATTGTACGAACGAATGAATGGATGAATAAATTCATACACTACATCCCTTCCTTACCACATTTTTTTTTATTCAATGATAATCAACTTAAAATCATATTATACAATTATCAAAATATTATTATCATAACTGAGAATTGAATAAACCTATGCCTTATTCATTTATCTAAATTTTCATCAAATTAACAATTATTAAAATAGTATTATTATAACTGAGAATTAAATCAACCCATGCCTTATTTATTTATCTAAATTTTATTCAACTTCTTGTTCCTCATTTCCATTACCTTCCTCCTGTTGTACAGCATTCCATTTCCCTTCTACTTTTTTTAAGTGAACGATATTTCTCCTATAAGATTGTCCTGTTTCATCATTGTTGACTATACAATCTCATGCATTGATACTTTCTACAGTATGCTGAGTTGGATTGAAATTAGGTGTCAACTTGTTAATTTTATCCATGGTTTTTATGTAGACTTTTTCACCCTCTTTTAATTCTGATTCATCTGCTTTTCGTTTCCTATCCCCATACTCTTTTCCGAACTCCTGTTGAATCATGTCTCTATCTCTTACCTCCAGATCGTTAATTTTCCCGCTTGAATTCTCTAATGCCGGTATTTTGTCCCTGTTTTGCCTTCGAAAAAACAGTTCTGTTGGCGTTCGGCCAGTAACCGAGTGTGGAGTGCTATTGTACATCATATGATATTCGTACAAGGAACCTTTTATGTCTTTTCGTTCTATTTGGCTGATACGCAATCTTTTCAAAATATTTCGGTTCTGTCGTTCATTTGAGGCCAATATGGAACGGTGTTGAAAAGGCGAATATTGCATTCTTTGCAATATTGACGAAATTCTTCACTGATAAACTGTCTGTAAAGTAAACAGGGTACACCCTTTGCATGTTTTTACTAAATTTTCGGCATCTTTGTCGATACGTGGCCACCAGACCTTTGACCTCAATCAGCCCTTCCTTGCTACGATACCCGGGTGGCCTTCGTGAGCAGCACCTAACACCTGTTTACGGAGACTATGCGGTATTACAATTATGTTTCCTCGTAATAATATGTTATCAAAGAAACATAGCTCATTCTCAAAAAACCTATAACTCCTTACAGGGCCAGATTTAGAGGTGTGGGAGCCCCGGGGCAACAAATAAGTGGGTGCCCCCTACCCTCGAATTATTTTCAAAATAAAATGGATGATCTTTTAAAGTAGGGGTTTTCAATACATAATTTATCGAGAAACCAAGACTCTTTTATTATTTAACAAAAATAGTATGAAAAAACAATAATTGAGTGGCATTAAATGAACGTAACCTTCCTAGCTTTTTTGGCTGAAAAATCGTCAATTATTTCAGTAAAATCCAGTTCACGAAGTAAATCGCTCTCAATGCTTAGGAGAGTAAGCTTTGAGAGACGATTTTGTCCCATAGTCGTTCAACGCGATTTCGATGTTTGGGAATGTAGCTCGAAGATTTTGATCATCGAGAATTTGGTAATAGTACATTTCTAGAGATTGGTCTTTTCCAAAGTCTCTTTTATATGATTCAATAAAAGAGACAAATTGAACTAATTCATTTCCGAGACTTGGTTCTAAATCATTCTCATAAACTTTTACCAAAGCCTCTGCTGCAGCCTGCAAGTCTTCAGTATTCATCTTTTCGATTTGATTCAGAAATCCGAATCTCGAACGGACAGCTTCATAGGCATGCAATCTTTCACTGAGAGAAATACATAGCTGGTCGATTACTGGTATAAAGGCAAATACTTTGTATTTCTCCCTCGGTGACAGATTGGCTTCCTGTGCTTTCCCGTAATCTAGCGGATTCAACCTCACGTTTTTCGTAGTGATGCGTGATTGTACGTATTCGTCAGTCCCAGATATTTTTTTGGTAGCTTCCTCATATTTATCAAACTCGTTTCTTTTGGATTCCACTAATGATTTCAATGATTCCAGGGCACGCATTGCTGATTCAAGAATCATTTTCGGGTCTTGCAACATCTTATTTGTAGCGTTGAATCGCTCCAAGATGTCGTTCCAGAAGATTGCGAATAAAGCGGTTTCGAGACTGTTCATCTTCTGCAGAAGGTGCGTTGCTTCGTGCCTTGCAATGACTTTTTGCTCCTTATCAGAAGATATGCTGGATAGAGCTTCTTTGATTTCCGAATAACCGTCGACTATGGCTTTCGTAGCATCAGCTCGACAAGACCAACGGGTGTCATTAAGCTTTTTCAAGACGTAAAACTGTCCGTTTTTTTTCTTGGATAACTTCTCGATCAGAATTCCGTATCGTTCTGTTGCTGTGAAAAACGTATATAAATTCTGAATAAAATCAAAGAATTTAACAGCTGATGGACATGAATTGGCAGCTGCCTTTCCAACCAAATTGAGAGAATGACCACAACGTGGTACGAATCCGATAAATGATTTTTTTCCAAAATAAGAGCCTGCATGCCTTTGTATTTGCCACTCATGTTTGCAGCATTGTCGTAAGATTGACCACGGCAATCCATAATGTCTATTTGATGGGCGCTTAAAAAGTTGAGTAGAGCGTTTGCGGTGGCTTCGCCAGTATGACCACAGTTTGGTAAAAATGTGAGATATCTTTCTTTTGGTGTCGATCCTTCCATATATCGAACAACTACAGTTAGTTGGTCGATGTGAGATTCGTCCGGAGCCCACTGATACAGAATAATATTTCGATTTTTTTATCCTGCATACTATTTCATTTAGTACTTTATCACCCATACAACTGATCAGTTCTTCGCAAATCGTGGACGAAAGATAATTTACATGGCCACTCCCTTTGTTTGCATGCTCTTTCAAATGGGTTGCCAAGATTGGTTCATATTCGGCTAACAATTCCAAAATTCCCAGAAAATTTCCATTTCTTGGTGAGTCAACAATTTCATTCTCACCTCGGAAAGCTAATCCGCTTTCAACAATGAATTTGATGGTACTGACAATAATTCTGAGTATTTTTCGCCAATACTCGATTTGTTATGCCTCTTCAATCGCTAGCTCCTGATCGATGCGTTCTCTGACTTTTCCCCGTTGAACCAAACTCATTACTGCTTCCAAATGAGACTTCGAAATCTCATGTTAACATAGACGATCGGATGCATGCTTCCAGTTACTAAAACCTTCCCCACTCAGTTTACTGTTTAGAGGTGACATTAATTTACACACATAACAATATATTTTCCCTGTGGATGGAGAAAAGCACAACCAGAATCGATTGACGGTCTCTTGATTTTTGTTGCGACGTGTAAACATGTTCTTTGTACATTTCCGAACAATGTTGACATTATCCCGCTGATGATATTGAGGAACTGAATTTTGCAGAGATACTTCATCGCAATTTTCAAGTTCCGTTGAACCTTTTGTTGCCCAATATTCTATCATTTCTTCAGTTATATCAACAGGCCAAAGACCTATGTCATTTTTTTGAGACCGCAAAATTTTGCTTCCTCCTGAGTCTGATATTCAGTTATAGAAAATTGTGTAGTGTCATCTGATGAAACGCCAACCCCAGGATTATCTTGGATAATATCTACCACATCTCTATTTACTATTGAATCTTCTGTTGTTTGTTCAGGATCTTGAGCTTCTTTCTTAACGACGTAAAAAAACTGGTCAATTTGGGTATTTTAGCTATAGTTTCTTCAGATTTTTTGACTCGTTCTGCTCGCACTTTCCTTTTCTGAGAGCCACTAGGCAAAGCTCGAGGAGTTTTGTGACGATCACCCATGATTCCACTATGAAAGAGATATGAAGAACATGGTTAGAGATCAAATAATTAACAGAAGCTGAACCAAAAACACGCATGTCATGGTAAATAATAAATCATAACCCCTCCGCAACCGTCTTTCATATTCTTGTTCTTTGCATATAGCCAAAAAAATATTCATTCACCACAATATAATTATTACCTATTTATTTTCAACCGAAAATACTAATTCATTTTATTGAAAGTGACTGCTCTAGATGAAATTTAATTTGAAGGTAATCAACTCATGTTAATTTTCAAACTTAATAGGTAGGTACGAAAATTTCTATTCTGAATAATGTTTTTCCTAATTTATAGTACACTTCATTGTGAATCACTATTAATATTACATCCTATAAATGTGGGTTTTAATTAAAAGAACGCAGAACAAGAACATTATTTGTCGATCTTTTAGTGTAAACGAAAACAAAATATCAGCGAGCAAAAACGAGAACTAGGAACTAGAATTCCAGCTCAAGATAGATTGAGCATTCTCAGAATATTCCAAGAACGTAGATAGAACAGCAGAAGAATGATCCTCGTCTATTCACACTAGGAGAATTTGATAGAATGGGGATAGAATGGGCATTCGCTCCTCTGATGTAAATCGGCCTTTATCTTTAATATGATTCTATATTCTATCGAAACTAGGATAGATATCTAAGGATAGCAATTTTCAAACAATTTATTTGAGCTTGGAGGCAATGTGGCACTTTCGTCAGCCAAAATAGTGATGACATTCACATTTTCGCTATCACCATGTTGAAAAAGACACTGTTTGTTGTGGATTACGAGATAAAGTTGAAAATACTCACGTCTGGTCTGACCGTAGAAATTCGATAGAATTTACTTCATTTGCACAATGTTCGCAAGTTCTTAGCTCCTCAGACGCAGGTGAATGTATAAAACTTCGGGATTCCCTGCTACAAACTCTTCACTTCACTTATCAGTTATCACTTCACTCGGACACGCGTATTATGCCTAACGCTTCTCTTACGTAAAATTGGACAGTGGGCCGTCATACGCCTGCCTGAGCGTGAGCGCTTGCGCGGCACGTTTAATTCGTTTACGTTCACTCATCGAATACCACAACAGAAAATATTGTCCAGTAGAATACTTTCGTCTTTTTTTTCATCATGATTTAATTACATTATAAAAAATATTGAAGGAAAATTTTTTTACTAGTGTTTCCTAGTTGAAATTTAAAATTTTTTCGAATTTTCTTGAGTGGTGGCTCCTTTTTGTGGGGGCCCCTATTTTATGGAGGCCCCCGGGCAGTTGCCCCTGTTGCAAGGTCAAATTCTTTGCCGTACAAGAAGATGTTAAAATGCTGGACTCCCCAAACTAAAGCTAACGCCTCCTTTTCGGTTTGGCTGTATCTTCGTTCACATTCTGTTAGGGTTCGATTTCCATATGCAATTATACGAGGACCGTTAGCATCAATTCGGATAAGCAGGGCATCTAATCCTACCGGGCTTGCATCAGCTGTAACCTGAGTTTTATCGCGAGCATCATAATATCCAAGCGATTGGATTTTTGTCAACACTTTCTTCAGATTGTTGAAAGAGTTTTGCTGTTCCTTTAACCAGAATCTCAATATTGGCTTTTTTACCCAATTTTTTCCTAAGTAGCTCCTTCAAGGGTTCCGATGTTGTAGCCAAGTTAGGAATCCATTCGTTTATGTAGTTAAGAAGACCCAAAAAACTTTGGAGCTTTTCTAATCTTCTATGGTCTTAGGCACACGAAAGTCCATTATACTCTTTACATACTTGTCTAAAGGTGTTATGCCGTTGGGTTCAAGATGGTGTCCTAGAAAGTCTACGCTCTGCGTTTGAAAAAGGCATTTGGCTTCATTAAGTAACACATTATTCTCTTTGAGTGTTTGAAGTACTTCTTTCAACCTGCTATCGTGCTCTTTTTCAGTATCTCCGTAAACTAGAATGTCGTCAATGAAGTTTATTACCCCTTGCACTGAATCAACATCCTCTCCAATATTTTTTGAAAAAGTTCCGGTGCGCAAGTGATACCAAACATTAATCGTTTATGGCGATACAACCCACTTTAAGATGCTTAATTACATATTTAGTTTGAGTAGACATGCAGGGATTTAGTTTAACAAATTTCGTAAAGGCATCAATAACCAGAAATATATATTTATATTTGTGTTGCACGTTTGTTGTAAAGGTCCATAATGATCTACGTGCACTACCTGAAACGGTAAATTCCCTTTAGGAATTGATGTAAAAATCCTCCGATTTACCAATGTTAGAGAGTAGCTAATGCATTTCAAACAATTTTGAATATATCAGTAATTTTTTCTTCAGATTAGGAAACCAGTAAGTCCTTTGAATCAATTCAAGAGTCTTGTTAAAGCCTAAATGACCCATCTCGTCATGATAAACACGAATTACATTATTTTCTATGCATTCTGGTACATAAAATTGTAAACTTATTACATTTTCGATAAACTAGACCATCCTTAATATCAAAAGTTTTATCTTCTCTCTTTTTCAAGCTGTCTCGAAGTTTTCTGATTTTTAGATCTTGGCCTTGCTTAATACTAAGGGTACGTTAAAAAGAATTATCTTCTATGATCAAAACAGAATTTCGACTCAAACAATCCACATGTGCTATTCTGTTACCTGAACGATGTTCAATGGTAGAACAGAAATTTTGAAGTTCCAAACTCCATCGCAAAATCTTTGGATTCACCTCCCTTTTCTGAAGTGCTAATTTAATGCTATTGCAATCAGTTATAATTTTAAATTCTAAACCTTGCAAATATATTTTAAATCTTCTTAACGAATAAACTATACAAAGCATCGCTTATTCATAACTATGCAACTTTGACTCATCTGGGGTGGTTCTTTTTGAAAAATAGAATACTGGGTGAAATATACCGTCTTGCTGTTGCTGCATAAGTAAACTTCCAACCATAAGAAGATGCGTCACAATGTAACTCCGTCTTATATTCTGGATTATATATTACTAAATGGGTTTATCGATCAATAAATTTTTCAGTCTCAAAAGCTTCTAATTCAGTTTCAGAAATCCTGAAAGTATCAGATTTTTTTAATAAGTCATATAAAGGTCTTGCTATCAAAGCATAGTTTGCTTTAAAATGTCGAAAATAAGAAGTTAACCCCAAAAAGCTACGAATATCTTTAAAGTTTTTAGGAACAGGAAAATTTTTTATGGCCTCTAAATTACGATCAGCTGGTCTCACGCCTTCAAAGCTTATTTCGTAACCTAAGAATTGAATAGTATTAATAAAAAATGAACATTTATCTAACCTTAGCTCTAAATGGTTCCTAACACACAGGTCTAGTACATCTAATATCATTTCTAAATTTTCATTCAAGGTTTCAGTTGCAATACAGATATCATCAATAACTAAACTAATCTTCCTACGTTTAATTAAATCTCGAAAAATTTATATATATAAATATCTATTCCAATTTGCTGGACTATTCTTCAAGCCAAATGGCATTCTCAAATATTCCCATTGTCCTGAAGGGGTTACAAAAGAAGTGAATCTAATAGAATCTTCATGAATCTTTATATGGTAAAATGCATCTTTCAAATCTAATTTAGTGAAATAAGACTTATTTAGCAACAGTTCAGTTTGTTCATCAATAATAGGCATAGGGTAATTATCCCTAACTGTTACCTCATTCAGTTTTCTATAATCGACACACATACGCAATGAAGGTTTCTCAGAAGGACATTTAGGTCTCTTTTTTACTAGAACAATAGGTGAAGCTATTTCCACATTACTTTCTCTAATGATATTTTTACTAAGTAAATCATTAATAATCCTCTCACATTCATTTTTCTCAAAATAAGACAATCGTCTGGGTTTGTAATAAATGGTGTAAAATTTTCTTTCACTTGAATATGCATTTCATATTCAGTTTCAGGTGTTTCTGGACGTTCAGCGTGCAAACAAAAAGTTTCAAAAGAATCTAAAAAATGAAACTTAAATTCTGGATCAATATGAGAGTTTATCTTAACATCCAAATCATTTTTGTAAATGTCAGGTCAATCAAGCATATTTCAGGCAGTGGTTCTTCTACAACCTTATTGCCGTTATGAGTTATTGAAACAGTTTCTCCAATTTAACTGTTAAATTGTTGTTATGAATAAAATCTCTACCAAGAAGACAAGAATAACTCATGGTATCATCATCCACAACATAAAATGTCAAATTAATTGATAACGAGTCTAACCCAATCAAAGCATCAAATTTTCCAACAATTTTCAAAACAGAATTATTAATACCTCTAAAATTTTGGTTGCTAGAATCGGTCTTGACTAAATCAAAGGGTACCAAAAATTTGGCAATCAATGAGATGGGACTTCCTGTGTCCAAACAGAATTGACATTTATACAATAATTACTAGCTATTAATTCAATAGGTACCTGATAACTAGGAATAACTTTTGGAGATTCTATAATATTGGTGGTGGAATCGGTCTTGATATTGTAGTCCTTGTTCTGGACCCTCTGGGGTGAACGATTCTGCGGACAATCCTTCTGCTTATGATGAGTAGAACTGCAAGTAAGACAAGATCCCCATTGTCTTTTCAGGTTTGGGCACGATAATGCTATATGACCTTCTTCAAAACAGTTGAAGCATTTTCCTGAATTTTCTTCATTGACATCGTCGGTTGAAGAGTTCTTCCTTCTGTTTTAATATCGGGAAAAAACTAGTGTTAAAAGTTCTTGGCTTCACTGGATTGCTAACATGTCTATTTTTTCTATCAATTATGATTCTGTCGAAAGTCATTAAATCATGAAACAAGTCATCAACGTTGTCGTGTCTTTTTGACAATGTCATAGCAGCTAGTTCTCGTGAGGCAAGCCCCACAATAATCTGCTCCTTTTTTTCCTCATTGGTAAGGTGTAAATCACTACATAATTTCACCTTTTCATGAAAATAAATACTTAAATCTTCCTTAGGCCCTTGGACCCTATTTGACATGGCCTTCCATGTGGCTGTAATACTTTTGTGTGGAATGAACATGTTCGAAAATCTAGCCTTGAAAATATCCCAATGTATTAAATCTTTGAACTTGGCTTCATACCATGATCTTGCTGCTCCAGTTAACTTGGATTTTGCAGTTTCTAATTTAAATGATTCTGGCCAGTGGTGTAATAATGCTGAAGTCTCGATAGATTCTAACCAATGTTGACTCAAATTCAAGTCTTGGCAATTAAAAGATGAAATTGATTTTGAAAAACTCAGGAACACATGGTAGGTGTCCTGTGATTGACTTTTCATCGCTGCTTGGGTTTGATTTGTTGCCAATAATTGAACGACTTGAGCATTTTGTTCCAATAGTGCATTCATTGTTGAAATAATATTGTCTAAGTTTTTCATACCTTGTTGCTTGGATTGATGAGTACTAGCGAAGTTCTCAAATTCACTTTCATAATAAGAACGACCTGATGCTTCTTTTCCATCGTTCTCCATTTTGATGATCGACGAAATATTTAAAAATACTAATCTGAATTAATCTCCTGCAACCCCACACCTGAACTGTAGTGGAATCGTTGGAAACGTGGTCAGAAATTAATATTCACAATATTCAAAGTATTGGTAGCTCCATTTCTCAAACACATAAATTATTATTTTTCGAAAAACTAACAGAATCAGCAACCATGGCTTTTCTCTCTAAATCTAAAACGCAATTAATTCTTTCAGGTTAAAATTAAAAACATAGATAAAATAATCCTCTATGAACCAACAGATAACTAAACCTACATTCTTCTTCTTATTAAACAATGGCCAGCACACCAATCACAGGCGCATTCTATCAAATGTACTACATCTTTTATTTTTTAAGTGTTCCTACGTAGGTTAGTTTAGTTTTTTGTAAATGGTGTACTAATTCAAGTGAACTGAACCAGTTATCAGCAGTCACATTTCTATTGGTATTGTAGATATGTTTTACTAATCTAATTACTGCTTGAGAAGGTTTGCCCATTCTTTTTTCTTCGGGTGTCAGGCTACATCCATCTGAACCTTTTCCAACATAAATGTAGGCGTTATGTAAATATCCAGTTCGTGCATCAGTCATACATAAGATTTTTAGCCCATATTTGGCGGGTTTGTAGGGAATATACATTTTAAAGCGACATCTTCCCCTGAAACCTACAAGCATTTCATCGACGCACACATTGCCTCTAACTGTATACGAGTTTTTTGCATTACGAACAAATATATCAAAAAATTCTTGGATAGCAGCAGCTGGATTATCTTTTGCTCTTTGCTCTCGGTCCGAAGCATCGTCAAATCTTAGAGCAGCCATTAGACTTAGGAAACGCTTCTGTGACATAACTGCTCTAAATATAGGTCTTCTTTTTCCATTTGTGGCAAAAAGACTCCGTATATCCTCATGGTTTGACTTGTATATAGACGAATAGAGAAGCAGACCCCAAAAAGCTCTAATTTCTATTTCATCAGTATCAGCCAATTCAGTTTTTTCTTTATTATATTTTTTATATTTTGGCCGAAAAGTCGCTAGTTTTTCGTTCGTTCTCTTGACAAGAATGTTATACATATCAGGCGTAAACATTTTATTGAAATAATAAATAGGACTATTTGACTGTTCCCCATGTGAACGTATTGATGGAAGTACAACTTTGTTATGAGCAGGTATACGAACGTTTCTGGTTGGCTCTTGTTAACTCCATTTATACCTGTTTTTTCCATAGTAATAATTACTGGAAACAGTCCGCTGATCCTCGCCTTCACTAGTTTCCATATCATCTTCTACCTCATTTTCACTTAGTTCTTGTTCACTGTCCGTTGAATGATCACTGTTTATATAGTCTTCATCGTCCACTTCATCCTCACTTATATCACTTCATTAAACCATTTTAAACATATTTCCACAAAGTCGTCATCTAATGTGTTTACTTTCTTTCTAGAATCCATGTTTTATAAGTAACACTAATGGTGACCTTGAGTCTACTAGACTCCGCGGTATCAATAACTCACAAATAAGACCAAGAAGGTAAACTCTCACTATGGCATCTGTTGGTATACTAAAAGTTAGGAAGGTACACGGAATGGCCGCTTACTAATTATTTCTGGTGGGGAGTGCCGATACGAAAAAGATCGTGCGGAGTCTCTGAGACGCATGGTCACCAGTTAAGGGTTAAGTAAGATATGGCCGATGAAAGTTTGCACATTTAATGTCAAAAGCAATTTAGTAGAGGCCTTTCAGCTTAAATCCTTTCAAAAATGAAGGCCAAGAAATATATTAAACTAATTTTGGGGAATTACTTTCCTAACAACTGGAGTGGACGTGCTGCCGAGTTCTCTTCGAAGTTTACCAAACAAGTAAATTTTACGATATTTTAAAACGGAAAAAAGTATTCAAGTGAAGGATTATTATATCCGGAGACATTTTCCCATTAGTTCTCACGATTGTTTTCCTGCCGTTAATCATTTTGACGAAAACAACTGGATTATTTGTATTGTTGTTATTATTGAGATAACCGCGAGAACGCATCTGTGTGTTCTGCGAATCGAAAGTATAAAGCGTTCCACACACGAAGGGATATCGCTGAGGAAAGCGACACGAAGAGAGTGATGGCGGATGGTCAACTATCTAAGCTTATTAAAGATGAATTCGCAAATCAAATGGTGACAATAAGGAAGGAACTTGCTAAGGTGAGAGAGGAGATAAAACTGCTTGGAGAGTCTACGAAAGTCCGAATAAAAATCTGTGAGGAACGAATCGCCTGTTGAATACGATATCGTAGATATCAAACGGAAAACCTTGAAGAATAATATTATAATATTCGGGCTGGGATTCGATTCTTCTGCTCTGGTCAATTCCGTTATCACCCAACTAAATACTTTGTTGGAAGTCAACTTACAAATTTCGGAAGTGAACAATATTTATACACTTGGCGAAAATAAGTCAATTATAAAGGTCGAATTTGTATCCTTTCTGTCGAAATTGAAAGTAGCTAACAATCGCTACAAGCTAAAAAGGTTCAAACATATTTATCGACGACGATCTATGCAAGGAAGATCGAGAAGATCTTAGCTTCTTGAAACAACAGCGCAACTTGGCAAGGGCAGACGACCATAGAGCATACATTCGAAAAAATTACTTGATTGTGGATGGTAAGAAATTTTCCATTAAACAACTGAAAAAGGGAGAAGATACTGTTACCCCACCATCATCTCCTAAAGAGGTAGTTGAATTGTCTAACCCTAAAGCAGCAATAGATATAGTAGCGACATCGAGTGCACCGGATAGTCCTGCCCCCTTTGCACGCTACAAGCACTTGCTGGATGAGCACGATCAACTACAGGTGATGGAGGATTCGAAGATCAGTAAGGAATTGATAACAATCAACCAGGTATTGGAGAGAACGAAGGATTGGGGGGAATTTACAAGAACTAGGTCACAATCACAGTACTCAAAAGGCATTAAGAGGGGACAGAAGAGTGGTAACGGTACAGGCAAGCCGAAGAAGGGCAACTAAGGATTCCAAGTATTTTTTTTTTCCATATTCATTTTGATAATATTGAAGAAAATATATATTTTTTTTTCTCGCTTTTTCTGTGTTTTTTTTTGATATTTGAATTGGATCTTTTTTTTTTTTTTTGCTTATTTCATTTTGGTTGATATGGACCAGTATTTGAGGGATTTTGAACCAGGAATATACAGGGCGGAATATTTGGAAGTGGTAGGAGATTTAAAGGATTGCAATGTAAAGACAAAATTTAAGATAATACATGAAAATATAAGAAGTATTGAGAAGAACTTTGACGAATTTAGGATGATGTTGAAAACATATTCGGAGAAATTTCAAGTAATAGTGTTAACGGAAACATTTAAAATACACGACTCGGACTTATATAAAATTGAGGGATACACCTGTAACTATAACGAAGGTACATATAACAGAAATGATGGAATAGTTATATATGTTAGAGAGGATCTGGAATGCAGTGGAAGGGTAGTACCAATAGGAGATATTAAGGCTCTTGAATTAGACCTCGTAATGAAAGATAAAAGGATTAAGATAACTGGAATTTACCGTTCGCCAGGGGGGTGTGCAAAAAAATTTACGCGAGATTTGGCGGATTATATGGATACGATAAGGGTATGGGACTATCATGTGATCGTGGGAGACATGAACATAGATCTTTTGTCAACCAATGAGACAGTAGATGAATACAAAAACATATTCAGCTCACTAGGTTACCGCTCTTATATAAATGATGTGACCAGGCCTTCAAGCCGCTCTTGTTTGGACCATTGCTTCCTTGGCGGTCGACAACCAGTTGATAATTGTAGCAGATCTTTTATCGTACGCTCCGATGTTACAGATCATTATACGATCATATTGTGCCTGAATACCGAAGTATCGCCTAAATTCGGTAAAATCGAATACAAGACTTATATAGATTATAGTCAACTGAAGAGTGATCTGAGGAGAATAGATTGGGAGGATTTGATAAATGGCGAAAGCACAGATTCATTTGCGGAGTCGTTCATTGAGATATTGAATTATTTTGTACAAAAAAACACTACTGAGATCAAAATAACAAGTAGAAAATTTGGAAGGAAAGATTGGATTACTCCAGGTTTACTGCGGTCTATAAATAGGAAAAACCTCTTGTACAAAAAGATGATGAAAAACCCACTAGACCAAAACTTACAAGACCACTATAAAAAAATATCGAATATCGATAACTTTCAGAAGATAATAAGAGAGGCTAAAAGAAACTACCTGAACGAATTGTCTCCAAGAATGGTTCAAGGGCCAAAACTCTCTGGTCATTCATTGAAAATGTTAGTGGGAAGAACAAGTCGAGGAGTGATATAGAGTGTATTGTTAATTCTGAGGGCAGGAGCTGAGAGAGGGGGACAAATTGTAGAGGAATTCGGCAGATATTATAGTGAAGTAGGGAAGAAATTGGCAGAAAATATACCAAAAACGCCTAAAGAAGATCTGGTGGAACAAACTTGTGGTGCTACCTTCTTCCTTTTCCCAACATGTAAGAAAGAGATAGAAGATACAATTCTGGCACTAAGAAAGGTGGAGCCCTGGTCATGATGGAATCAAGACAGAATTATTGAAGAATATCAAGGAGGAAATATCGAAACCACTAATGCTGTTGACCAACCTGTGCTTTGAAACTTCCAGATTTCCAAAAATTTTTAAGATAGGGATCATCAAGCCATTTTTAAATCTGGAGATAAAAACACAGTATCAAATTACAGACCGATATGCCTCACATCTAATGTCGCAAAGATCATCGAAAAATAATCAAAACCCGTATTGTGAAATTCTTGGAAAAAAACAGAATTTTTATCGCAAAGTCAGAGAGGGAAAATCGACGGAGGATGCAATAACAGAATTGACTAAAACAATGTATGGTTGGTTGGATGGAGAGAGGGTTGGTTTAGGTGTCTTTGTGGATCTCGAGAAAGCCTTTGATATGGTTTCCCATGAGATTCTCCTCCATAAACTCCATCATTATGGTTTCCGAGGAAGCGCATACAATTTGATAAAGGAGTACTTGACTAATAGATGGCAGTATGTTAAGATAAACAGTCACACTAGCGAAAAAGATCCATCGAATATGGGATACCACAGGGGACTGTACTGGGACCGGTTCTGTTTATAATTTATATGAACAGCTTACTGTTCATGAATATGAGGGCGAAAATCATCAGTTTTGCGGATGATACCGCAATATTGTATGAGGAACCTCTTGGCAAAATCTCAAATCTAGTGCTGAGAAGGATTTGTACAACATAGTGCAATAGTTCAGGAGGAACAAATTAACAATCAACACAAAAAGACGACGAAATACTTACCCTTTGCATGTTATGTGACGGGACTTCCACATATGGGTAATTTAGAGATCGACGCCAAGATATCAATCCCGGAAGCTGAAAATATCAAATATTATGGAATCACAGTTGACAGACAGTTGAAATGGGATAAGCACATAGACAACGTAGTGGGAAAACTAAGACGTCTTCTATCAAAGTTCAGATATCTCAGAGAATACCTGGACGAAGAAAAACTGATGATCATATATAAGGCCCTTTGTCAACCACATATAAAATATGGAATACTGGCATGGGGTGGAGCATATCCATGTCACACTAAAAGGGTTGAGGTGGTGCAAAGATGGCTGTTACGTGTTATCCACAGGAAACCACTATTGTTTCCGTCTGATGATCTGTACACTATTTCGAAAATTATGAGCCCCCTCAGACTATTTGTTTTTCAGATGTTGACTGCAACCGGTTCCAGAAAAATTATACTGCAACATAAAAACTATGATTATGAAACCAGGAAGAGGAGCACCCACTTCTGGATTCCAAGAGCCAGGAAAAAAGCGTTGGCGCATCTCAAGAACTGATATATGGAGCACCCTACACTTTTTTGATACCCATATCACAGCAGTACATAAGAAGCGTGTTAAAAAGGAGGGTTTCAAACAAGCAAACAAACATACAAGTGAAACTAATATAAAGATGTTTTCGTAAAAATAATATAACCAGTATCCTATAAAGGGATAATGTTAGTAGTATAAAGTAGTGAACACTTACCATTTTATGTTGTATCGTTGAAATTGCAGTCACAAGGTATTCAGCACTTAATTTTTTATAAAAAATATGGTTAACAAAAATTTGTATTATACAACAAAACACTTGACAAAATATATATACACTTGTTGCCCGGTCCAGTAAACTAACAAGTTTGAAACGCCTCTGGTGTTGCATCGCTTTTATAGCTCCCGGCATTATTTATGTCTGAACAGGAAAATCAAGAAACTACCGTCTGACATGCTCTTGCAAGTATCCGCCCGCTTCGCCGTGCATCCCGCAAAACGGTATTATTTTATATCTAGGGTTATAGTACGCAAAACGTAAAAAGAAAGCTGGAAGAAAGTGTCTCGCACGAAAGTTATGTGCTAATTATTTTATTTTGAACTAGGCTTTCGCTCGCGAGTCGTGGCTTCGTACCTATTTTTAGCGAATTTTCCGTCTGTCAGTCAAACGAGTCCTACAGTTCTTAACCGATTTTAATCTTTTGAATTCGATAGGGTATGGTCTAGGGATGCCGAGAACGAAAGGATGTTAAATCAGGGCCCCCTAGGAGGCGTAGCGGGGGACACTTTTTGATTTCTCAATCGAATTTGAACGGCCTTTTTTTATTTAATAGAGTATAGTCTAAGGATCACAAACACTCCTGTGTGCCTACTTTTTGAAAAAATTCGCTCAAGTCAGTTATGGTCACATAATGACTTTTATCTTTATTATATGTATTGACTATTTTTGTTTTTTTTGGGCCCTCGGTTTTGGCGCCCCTAAAGGATGGCGCCCGTGTGCATTGCACAATTTGCACATATGGTAGCGGGGCTCTGCCAACACGTCTACTATCGCTCGTGGCTCTCGTATATATGACGTGGTGCGAACGAGACTGTCACTGTCTGTGTGACTAACTGAATGACATAACGAATACTTGTACGAATGAATGGATGAATAAATGCATACACTACATCCCTTCCTTACCACATTTTTTTTTTTATTCAATGATAATCAACTTAAAATCATATTATACAATTATCAAAATATTATTATTATAACTTGAATAAACCTATGCCTTATTCATTTATCTAAATTTTCATCAAATTAACAATTATCAAAATAGTATTATTATAACTGAGAATTAAATCAACCCATGCCTTATTTATTTATCTAAATTTTCTTTGCCTGTTTTGCCTTCGAAAAAACAGTTCTGTTGGCGTTCGGCCAGTAACCGAGTGTGGAGTGCTATTGTACATCATATGATATTCGTACAAGGAATCTTTTATGTCTTTTTCGTTCTATTTGGCTGATACGCAATCTTTTCAAAATATTTCGGTTCTGTCGTTCATTTGAGGCCAATATGGAACGGTGTTGAAAAAGGCGAATATTGCATTCTTTGCAATATTGACGAAATTCTTCACTGATAAACTGTCTGTAAAGTAACCAGGTACACCCTTTGCATGTTTTTACTAAATTTTCGGCATCTTTGTCGATACGTGGCCACCAGACCTTTGACCTCAATCAGCCCTTCCTTGCTACGATACCCGGGTGGCCTTCGTGAGCAGCACCTAACACCTGTTTACGGAGACTATGCGGTATTACAATTATGTTTCCTCGTAATAATATGTTATCAAAGAAACATAGCTCATCCTCAAAAAACCTATAACTCCTTACAGGGCCGGATTTAGAGGTGTGGGGGCCCTGGGCAACAAATAAGTGGGGCCCCTATCCTCGAATTATTTTCAAAATAAAATGGATGATCTTTTAAAGTAGGGGTTTTCAATACATAATTTATCGAGAAACCAAGATTCTTTTATTATTTAACAAAAATAGTATGAAAAACAATAATTGAGTGGCATTAAATGAACGGAACCTTCCGAGCTTTTTTGGCTGAAAAATCGTCAATTATTTCAGTAAAATCCTGTTCACGGAGTAAATCGCTCTCAATGCTTAGGAGAGTAAGCTTTGAGAGACGATTTTGTCCCATAGTCGTTCAACGCGATTTCGATGTTTGGGAATGTAGCTCGAAGATTTTGATCATCGAGAATTTGGTAATAGTACATTTCTAGAGATTGGTCTTTTCCAAAGTCTCTTTTATATGATTCAATAAAAGAGACAAATTGAACTAATTCATTTCCGAGACTTGGTTCTAAATCATTCTCATAAACTTTTATCTTTTCGATTTGATTCAGAAATCCGAATCTCGAACGGACAGCTTCATAGGCATGCAATCTTTCACTGAGAGAAATACATAGCTGGTCGATTACTGGTATAAAGGCAAATACTTTGTATTTCCCCCTCGGTGACAGATTGGCTTCCTGTGTTTTCCCGTAATCTAGCGGATTCAACCTCACGTTTCTCGTAGTGGTGCGTGATTGTACGTATTCATCAGTCCCAGATATTTTTTTGGCAGCTTCCTCATATTTATCAAACTCGTTTCTTTTGGATTCCACTAATGATTTCAATGATTCCAGGGCACGCATTGCTGATTCAAGAATCATTTTCGGGTCTTGCAACATCTTATTTGTAGCGTTGAATCGCTCCAAGATGTCGTTCCAGAAGATTGCGAATAAAGCGGTTTCGAGACTGTTTATCTTCTGCAGAAGGTGCGTTGCTTCGTGCCTTGCAATGTCTTTTGCTCCTTATCAGAAGATATGCTGGATAGAGCTTCTTTGATTTCCGAATAACCGTCGACTATGGCTTTCGTAGCGTCAGTTCGACAAGACCAACGGGTGTCATTAAGCTTTTTCAAGACGTAAAACTGTCCGTTTATTTCTTGGATAACTTCTCGATCAGAATTCCGTATCGTTCTGTACTTGCTGTGAAAAACGTATATAAATTCTGAATAAAATCAAAGAATTTAACAGCTGATGGACATGAATTGGCAGCTGCCTTTCCAACCAAATTGAGAGAATGACCACAACATGGTACGAACCCGATAAATGATTTTTTCCAAAATAAGAGCCTGCAAGCATTTGTATTTGCCTTTCATGTTTGCAGCATTGTCGTAAGATTGGCCACGGCAATCCATAATGTCTATTTGACGGGCGCTTAAAAAAGTTGAGTAGAGCGTTTGCGGTGGCTTCGCCAGTATGACCACAGTTTGGTAAAAATGTGAGATATCTTTCTTTTGGTGTCGATTCTTCCATATATCGAACAACTACAGTTAGTTGATCGATGGGAGATTCGTCCGGAGTAGAGTCCACTGATACAGAATAATATTTCGATTTTTTTTTATCCTGCATACTATTTCATTTAGTACTTTATCACCCATACAACTGATCAGTTCTTCGCAAATCGTGGACGAAAGATAATTTATATGGCCACTCCCTTTGTTTGCATGCTCTTTCAAATGGGTTGCCAAGATTGGTTCATATTCGGCTAACAATTCCAAAATTCCCAGAAAATTTCCATTTCTTGAGAGCCAACAATTTCATTCTCACCTCGGAAAGCTAATCCGAGTTCAACAATGAATTTGATGGTACTGACAATAATTCTGAGTATTTTTCGCCAATACTCGATTTGTTGTGCCTCTTCAATCGCTAGCTCCTGATCGATGCGTCCTCTGACTTTTCCCCGTTGAACCAAACTCATTACTGCTTCCAAATGAGACTTCGAAATCTCATGTTCACATAGACGATCGGATGCATGCTTCCAGTTACTAAAACCTTCCCCACTCAGTTTACTGTTTAGAGGTGACATTAATTTACACACATAACAATATATTTTCCTGTGGATGGAGAAAAGCACAACCAGAATCGATTGACGGTCTCTTGATTTTTGTTGCGACGTATAAACATGTTTTTTTGAACATTTCCGAACAATGTTGACATTATCCCGCTGATGATATTGAGGAACTGAATTTTGCAGAGATACTTCATCGCAATTTTGAAGTTCCGTTGAACCTTTTGTTGCCCAATATTCTATCATTTCTTCAGTTATATCAACAGGCCAAAGACCTATGTCATTTTTGAGACCGCAAAATTTTGCTTCCTCCTGAGTCTGATATTCAGTTATAGAAAATTGTGTAGTGTCATCTGATGAAACGCCAACCCCAGGATTATCTTGGATAATATCTACCACATCTCTATTTACTATTGAATCTTCTGTTGTTTGTTTAGGATCTTGAGCTTCTTTATTTAACGACGTAAAAAAACTGGTCAATTTGGGTATTTTAGCTATGGTTTCTTCAGATTTTTTGACTCTGTTCTGCTCGCACTTTCCTTTCTGAGAGCCACTAGGCAAAGCTCTAGGAGTTTTGTGACGATTACCCATGATTCCACTATGAAAGAGATATGAAGAACATGGTTAGTTATCAGATAATTAACAGAAGCTGAACCAAAAACACGCATGACATGGTAAATAATAAATCATAACCCCTCCGCAAACTGTCTTTTATATTCTTGTTCTTTGCATATAGCCAAAAAATATTCATTTACCACAATATAATTATTACCTATTTATTTTCAACCGAAAATAATAATTCATTTTATTGAAAGTGACTGATCTAGATGAAATTTAATTCGAAGGTCCTCAACTCATGTTAATTTTCAAACTTAATAGGTAGGTACGAAAATTTCTATTCTGAATAATGTTTTTCCTAATTTATAGTACACTTCATTGTGAATCACTATTGATATTACATCCTATAAATGTGGGTTTTAATTAAAAGAACGCAGAACAAGAACATTATTTGTCGATCTTTTAGTGTAAACGAAAACAAAATATCAGCGAGCAAAAACGAGAACTAGGAGCTAGAATTCCAGCTCAAGATAGATTGAGCATTCTCAGAATATTCCAAGAACGTAGATAGAACAGCAGAAGAATGATCCTCGTCCACACTAGGAGAATTTGATAGAATGGGGATAGAATGAGCATTCGCTCCTCTGATGTAAATCGGCCTTTATCTTTAATATGATTCTATATTCTATCGAAACTAGGATAGATATCTAAGGATAGCAATTTTCAAATAATTTATTTGAGCTTGGAGGCAATGTGGCACTTTCGTCAGCCAAAATAGTGATGACATTCACATTTTCGCTATCACCATGTTGAAAAAGACACTGTTTGTTGTGGATTACGAGATAAAGTTGAAAATACTCACGTCTGGTCTGACCGTAGAAATTCGATAGAATTTACTTCATTTGCACAATGTTCGCAAAGTTTTTAGCTCCTCAGACGCAGGTGAATGTATAAAACTTCGGGATTCCTGCTACAAACTCTTCACTTCACTTATCAGTTATCACTTCACTCGGACACGCATATTATGCCTAACGCTTCCCTTACGTAAAATGGGCAGTGGGCCGTCATACGCCTGCCTGAGCGTGAGCGCTTGCGCGGCACGTTTAATTCGTTTACGTTCACTCATCGAATACCACAACAGAAAATATTGTCCAGTAGAATACTTTCGTCTTTTTTTCATCATGATTTAATTACATTATAAAAAATATTGAAGGAAAATTTTTACTAGTGTTTCCTAGTTGAAATTTAAAATTTTTCCGAATTTTCTTGAGTGGTGGCTTCTTTTGTGGGGCCCCTATTTTGTGGAGGCCCCCGGGCAGTTGCCCCTGTTGCAAGGTCAAATTCTTTGCCGTACAAGAAGATGTTAAAATGCTGGACTCCCCAAACTAAAGCTAACGCCTCCTTTCGGTTTGGCTGTATCTTCGTTCACATTCTGTTAGGGTTCGATTTCCATATGCAATTATACGAGGACCGTTAGCATCAATTCGGACAAGCAGGCACCTAATCCTACCGGGCTTGCATCAGCTGTAACCTGAGTTTTATCGCGAACATCATAATACCCAAGCGATTGGATTTTTGTCAACACTTCATTATACTTTTATACTGACTTTTTATAGCCTTTATTGCTGATTTGGTTGATTGTTTGACTTTTTCTTCCTTTCTCTCATTTCCGTAAACGTCCAGTTGATGATTTACTAACTCTAAAGTATTTGCGATCGTGATTATTTCATCTAAAGTAGCTTTGTCACCGATTGTTAAAATCTTCTTACGCAGCTCGCTGGAAGTACAATGCTCTGTAATTCGGTCAATAATGAAATATTTCGGCTTTTCGAATCCACATTTGTCTGCTTGATTTCGAAATCTAACTAAAAACTTTTCTATTTTCTCACCAGCTTCCTGTTTTAGTTGTCTGGACAAATGCCGTTCATTAACTTAACTTTGCTTCGGCAAAAATACTGGTCCAATTTTTCCACGGCAATTTCAAAAACATCCCTACTGTCTACTGGGTCTTCTGATGTTCCAGATGGCGTAGACACCACTACATTAGCTCCAGGTAAATTTGAATAAATATCCTGAAGTCCTGGTCCTACAAAATGTAACAGAGTAGCCCTTTTCTTTGCAGGGATTTGAATATCAGCGGCCTCAAGATATACAAGCACCGACCTTTTCCAGCGTTCCCAGCGTATAGGGTAAAGACACAGTGCACGCAGGTTTCTGCTTTCCGACAGCCAGCGCCGATAAGCGCATGTTTCTATGCGCCTGGGATAAACACAGTAAAAGCTGATATAAGCAGCTTATGTTTACTTTTATTATTAGTTTTAAAGCAACGACGTTAACGAAAAGATGTCTTCGTCTTCATCGTCTGATGATGATCTAATAGCTCTAGAATCCGTAGTGCCAAAATTAAAATGGAAAAGAGTTGGTGTACATCCTTTAAATCGTGTAAGATCAGATTATGGAGAGTTTCATCATCTTTTTAAAAATGTAAGAAAAGATGACGAACGATTTTTTCAATACACGAGGATGTCACAAAACACATTTGACTATATTTTGCAAAAAGTGGAACCCTGTTTAACTAAAAACTGGTGCAATCTACATAAGCAACCCATTTTACCAGAGGAAAGGCTCGTCATTACTATAAGGTAAGTTTATGAAAATTTTTTTATTAATAACAATATAAAACAAAACTATATAGTTACACTGGTTAAATAAACATTGTTTTTGTAATTAATATATTCAAAGTTGTTTACAACTGAAAATAATTTTGGAAACCTTGAAGGAGTCTTCTGGTGGTGCTGAGTTTTGATCTTGATGAGTAGAACTTGAGTAAGACGATGTAGCAGTGGATGGACGAGATAATAAGAGATCGGTGTTCTCGTAGCAGTATTCCTGTACTACATTTTGTATTGCAGTTCGAAAAAATAGAATTCTCGACTAAGGTATTTTTTCTGACATGTGGAGAAGACTTTTGAAAAACAGAAGATGCTCATCCTCTGGTTCCTTGTTTGGTTTAAGTCGCTTTGACTCAAGATACTCCAGTTTTTTATTTTCAATTTCCAATACAGATGCATTAAACGAATCATGTAATCTCCTCTTCTTTCTGGCTGTGACCGGCGTTATATTAAAAGTAGAATTTGCAACTGCCTGTTTTGGTGGTCTGCATGGTTTTTCAACCCTTTCTTGTTGAACGCTATTTTCACTTTCTGGTATTTCAGAAGAATGCATCTCATCCCCAGAGGTTTCAGCAACAACTTCATCACAAGTTTGTTCATTATTATTTTCAACTGAAAACTGAGACTCTTCTATACATGTTTCAGACGTCTCAACAGCTGATAAATTTCCTGTGCTTGGTCTAGGCCTTACTATATCTTTAAGGAAAATCAATTGTTGAAAATAAGGCCACTTACACACGCGTGTCGATTCTGCAGAATCTCCAGAACGTAGTCGGGAAGTTTTCCTAATTCTACCGAGAACTGATCTCTTAAATACTTCCACTTCTTTCGTATCTTTTGTTCTAAAACAAAAAAGAGGATCCTTTTCATATCGTATCGTAAAAATTAATTATGAAAATTTGTTTCAGATATTTGGCTACAGGTTCATCATTTAAGTCCTTATCATTTGCATTTCGAATTGGGGCATCGACTGCAGGAAAAATTGTCGCAGAAACTACAACTGTACTATGGGAGGAATTACAACCGTTTCATATGCCTGTTCCCGCTAAAGAAGATTTTCAGACTATATCAGACTGTTTTGAAAAGGTTTGGAATTTTCCTCACTGCACTGGTGCAATTGACGGAAAACATGTTCGTATCAATTGTCCCAAAAATTCAGGCTCAATGTATTACAATTACAAAAGCTTTTATTCTGTAGTACTGCAAGGTGTAGCAGATGCCAATTATAAATTTATTGCCGTAGACGTTGGCGGATATGGCAAACAAAGTGACAACGGAACTTTTCAGGCCTCAGATTTTTATGAATTTTTAACGAGAAATTATCTTACTCTCCCAGAACCAAATCATATTTACCCCAAACAAATACGAAAGCTCCGTTTGTGTTTATAAGTGATGAGGCTTATCCACTCCTACCATATCTATTAAAACCTTTCGGAGGAAAAAAATTTGACCAATGAACAGGAAAATTTTAATAAGCGACTATCTCGTGCACGAAAAACCATCGAATGTACTTTTGGAATAATTTACTCTAAATGGCGTCTCCTATCAAAAAGTATTGAAACGGACATCAAGACAGCAGACAATATTATAAAATGTATATGTATACTACACAACACTATAATTGATAAAGAAGGATTTGAAAGACATCTTACAGATGTCTCATTGGAGTTTTCCCACAATGAAAATAGAAGACCAGCAACTGGAAGACCCCTAATGAGGCCAAAATTATTCGAGATATATTTGTAACTTATTTTTCTCAAAACCCTTTATTCTACACTAATCAACAATAAAGACTTGTTTTAAAATTTACTTTTGTTTTGTTTTACTTACCATCTTCTTTCATTTCGCTGCTAATTTCTTTCCACATTTTCTCTACAACGTTTCTGTTGCTGTGCAGTTTGTCCCTTTTATCCCATATAGGGGTTCTTGTAAATACAGAGGAAATCAAAATGTCAATATCCATTATTAAAAATCGATCCAGCTTCTTTAACCGGCGAGCAAGAACTAGTTGTTCATTCCTGTAAACTGCCAGCCACCGACGTCCGGCTCCGACAAGCGCAGACCTGCTTTAACTATGTTCTACCCAACTTAAAAGCATTCACTAATTATTAACGCTTATAGGCGCTTATCGGCGCTGGCTGTCGGAAAGCAGAAACCTGCGTGCACTGTGTCTTTACCCTATGCCAATAGCAGATGTATCGCCATCTAAATCCAGCTTGTCTGGGCCAGCCATGCCATTGGCCATAATGTCCCTTTAGGCTAGTTACACACACATCAATTTTGGACGTACGATAAAAATTCGTACGATCAAATTCAAATAGTGGCGCAAAGAAATGATTGTGTCTTTACACACACATCGATTTTCAAAAGTTTCTCAAAAGTTTTCGTACGGACGCCGTGTTGCGGTCGTCCATTGTCTCGACTATACACGACCGCCGTCTAGTGGTCGTGAAAACAGTGGTGCATGTGATCAAAACGGCGTCTTCACACACATCGAATTTCGTTCGTACGACCAAAGTTCGCTTGGCTTTACTAGTTGCGATTTAACCACCATGAGAGAAGGATGTAATGCAGTGTGTTTGGTGAAATTATTTAGTTTTTTCTCATACAATTCATCAAAGCTTGCTGTTGACATTCTAAAATATCTAGTCTTCTCTGATTAATAGGATGAACCCACTGACTCCTGGTTTTACGCCTTCGTCTACGCCGACGGTACAACAACCACATAGCAGGAACACGAGTCTTGAAAGGGTTCATGCTGATAAGCAACTGAATCGAATCATCAAAATGTACGTCCACGATACAAAATCGACAGGTCTGAAAGCTACTTTAAATTTGGACGTACGATAAATGTTCGTACGAACTTTTATCGAACATCCAAAATTGATGTGTGTGTAACTAGCCTTACTGTGCAGTTTGATGGGGCGACCTGAAAAATACCGTATTATGTCATAACCCGTACCACCATCTCTCTTAGGGTAGTCTTATGCAGTAGCGTGAAATATACATATAGCAACATATGATATAATTTATTAAAACACCATAAACTAAATTGGATTACCAATAAAATGGGACCAGAACCGAATCTGCCCATTTAAGGACAACATAAATACGCTGATAATTAAATGACCTCATGATGTAACCTACCAATTTAATAGCAGCATGATATAAACTCACCAATTTAATGGTAGTACGATGTAAAATCACCAATTTAATGGTAGCACGATATAAAACCACCAATTTAATGGTAGCACGATATAAACCCACCAATCTAATGGTAGCACAATGTTAATCTAATAAACCCCTAAAACCTTCGTGGGAGACAACATTTACTTTATATACAGCATCCATGGGCTGGAACCTGAATTTGCACCTTATTCCCTTTTCATTACCCGAAAGTAGAGTATACCCGAAGCACTAAGCTTGCATTTCTATTTTAATCAAGTTGACAAATGAAAACGTAAATAACGTAAATAATTATTGTAAAATCAAAACGACCACCCTGTTCGGAACTCGAACCCGTGGCTCATCGTAACAAAGTACATTTAGAAAAGGTACACATTCAAGCCTAAAGATCATCCTTAAGTAGGGTAAGGAGGGGGAATGGCGTTCACTTAAGGAAAACATGGTGTACTTTTTAAATTATTTATTATAAATCAAAATCAAGAAAATTAACAAAGTCTTTAACTATTGAGTAATCAACAATTTAATAACAAAAGCATATATCTTTGACCTACTTGTAGTAGGAAAACATTATAAAAAAAACATGTTTGAGCGGTATTGCCCCTGACTTTGGGTAATACCGCTCAGGGTGTGGGGTAATAACGCTCAAAAAAGTTTTTTACAATAATAACAATTAAGATTTATTTTAATGAAAGAAATATTAATGAGATCAACCTTATAAAATAAAAGTAAAGTCTACAATCACAAATTAGCATCAATTGTCCTCATTTGTACGTAATAGTAGCCTTTTTTCAATTTAACAGTTATAGTAAAGCAATGTCAAATCTACTTCAATTATTAAAAAAAATATTATTATTATTATTAGAGGTAAGAAAATAAGAAATCACAAATATATCCATCTGGTGAATCCCACCCTGAGCAAATAGCATGAGCCCACTTCCCGCAGAAGGTGCAGCGATACCACAATTCGTCATTTTTTCCAAATTCTTCACAAATAATACATTTGTTATAATTTTCATCATCAACGTTCATTTCTTGTAGAATTTTTCTTTTGTAAGATTTATGTTTGTTCTTCTTTTCTTTAACTAATTTTTTTGGTCTTGATTTATCATCTTTTCCGGTCTTATTGAGTTTTGCTATTTTTTTCTTTTCTTTATCTTCTAAAATAATTTTCATAGGAGTCGCAGTGAATATGGTAGCATATTGTTTTCGCTTTCTTTGACCTCGCTTAGAAGATGGTGCAATAGTTGGTGTCGATGCAATAGCAGCAAAGGATACCGGAGTTCTTAGCTCAATAAGTTCTTGGTTACAAGCAACTGCTGAAACATATTCAGAGCATTGATTCTTATTTGATGGACCCGCCAAAGGAGATGTATGTCCTGAAATTATGGCCATACCAGCAGACTGGGCATCTTCGATATTTTGGACATTTGTGTCCTGGTTTTCAGCCACTTGTTCTGATTCTTGTGCCATCAGCGACGCTGCCAAAAAATCTTGTTCCGTAAAAACATTCGGGTTCAATGGGTAAATTCCCGTGGCACGAAATCCAGATTCTGCTTTACTTATATTCGCAACTTTTACATATGCTTTATTGAAAAGACCGGCAACATCGTATGGAGTTATTTTAGACATTAAATGTGTCTTCATGTGTCTTCGTTTATCCAGCCATTTTTAGAGTTGGTGTATAATGCACCAGCTGGTCCATCTTTCTCTAATAAAGGCGTCATTCTCTGTCTGGCAAAAATAAACATGGGCGGTATAAAATTTCCAGCCGCACTCATCGCACACATAACTGTTGTATTGCTTCCTCGTTCGCCGCTTGTAACAGATCCGACTCTTCTTTGTCCTTTTTCTGCGAGCACTTTTCCAGGGTCTGTCACCGTGGTGATACTAGTTTCGTCAGCATTTTAAATGTTGTTGGGAATAAACTTTTCTTTTTCCATTAAGTCACCGAGTTTATCATAGAAATGTGTTATTTCGTCTTTGTTGAAAGCAGAAATTCTATTCAAGCTAGTCGATTCAGCTTTGCGTATAGAAACTGAAGGATTGCGTCTCATAAAGGCGTGAACCCAATCCAATCCAGCTGTTTTGCTGCTACGATCAAAATTGTTTTTGATATTGTTGAGCTCAGCATATTTAAAAACAAGTTTACGCAATTCTGTGACATTTAGTCCATAATACAGCGAACCCAGCAACTTAACTTGTTCAGAAATTTCAGTTTCTTGCTGTTGGGTGAAAACGGGTTTGCGGCCTAGTCTTGGGTTGCTCATGTTTTCATTTTTAAGCCGATCTCTTAAAGTAGTAAATGGTATGTTATATTGTTTCGCGGCTTTTCTTTTCGACAATCCTCTTTCAATCGCATCTTTAGCAGATTGAAGGTTTTCTTCGGTCCTACCCGCTTTAGCGGTGGTTCTTTCACGATTTCTTGGCATATCTACAACAACAAAATAATAAGTTACTAAGGGGTAATGGCGCTCAGATGCGCGGCATAACCCCAAACGGCCGTTCTGTGATTAATTTGAAATAAAAAATATAACATACACAATTGTTGAAAGTTGATTGCATTATAACAAAATGGAATAGTTATATAGTCAGAAAAGTAAAATGAATAATTAAATAAGCATTAAGCTTTGGACTTACCAACAAAAAAAACCTAACCAAATATTAGATCAGCGCGGCCGCAAACGAAGAAACGCACTTCACGGTCACATGACGCGAGCTGACTGTCCGTTTGCATCGCCGTCCGTTAGAGACCCCCTCCCCCCGCGCTTCACCCGACGGGACGTGTTGCTACGTTCCATTTTGACAGAGTAACAGAGGTGAGCTCCATTACCCAGTGAACGTCATTCCCTCTGCTTCCCCTATTTAGTTAATTACCACTACTAGTAAAATAACTTTCATAATAAATCTATTAAAACAATCACTACGGTAAACAATCAAAAATGTACTAACAATAACATAATATATATGTAATTATATACCTGTTTCAAAATTAAAACATAAAAGTTATTATTTCATTCGTATTCGAAGTGTTGATATATGCACATCTGCTTCACTGCTATAAATCTGGTGAGCGAATTCGAATACCATAATATATATTAAAATACAGTTTTTCTTCTGGAACTCTAAATATTGAGAAATCATATTAAAAATAATTCCATCTATCGCAAATTGAAGGAATGCGAGGCACCTCGCCTTAATTCACAAATAATTCATCACTCCATTACATTTGAATATAAATATTCAATACACCGTCAACATAATAACGGGACTCCCATTGATATACAACATCTGGATACCTGCAGAAATATGCGTCTGTTATCTCCGATATTATCAGTTATAAAATGATAAACACTGCGACAAATATGACGACATATAAAGCTATCACACAGAACACAACTTCTTCGCCAACGAACAGAACGAATATTTCATACGCAAATGCAATCAAATCCGCACCAATGACAACATTTCCAAAAAAAGACCAGGCTATCATTCTAAACGCAATTGGAGAACTTCGAAATTCAGATTATGTTAAGGCTGTTGGAAACATTGTAGGCGCCAAATCTATAAGATACATGTCACGGTTGTCCAACAACAGAGTATGCATTTTTCTGAATGACATAAAAACCGTAGATAATCTCTTGGAACATCACTCTACCATAACAATATGCGACTACGTAACTAATATTCGTCGACTAGTAACCCCGGCTAAAAGGATTATCATATCGAACGGATGCCCGTCCATACCACACATTTTAATTGAGAAAAAACTTAGGGAATTTGGATTAAAACCAGTCTCCAATATGAGCTTCCTTAGAGCAGGTATGGAAGGAGAAGAATACTCACATGTACTCAGTTTCAAGAGAAAGGTTTACATAAGCTGTCATAAGAGGATAATACCGAAATGCCATCTTCATTTCTTCTGACACATGATGAAACCACATACAGACTTTTTCTAGCTTCTGATGCACCAACCTGTTTCATCTGTAAGGAAAGTGGACATATTGCTGCAGTATGTCCAAATAAATCTACAATAGATCCCGCAGAAGAAACTAGTACATACAATACTGAACAGAATAATTCTACAATCATGAACACGGAAGAAACTGTAACAGAGAACTTAGTAACAGATAACACTAACTCCAAGAAACGACGTACTTCAACAAGTACTCCAACCTCCGCTAATCCAGAAGAATATACGGATAGAGCAGAAAGAGTAGATTTAACTGAAAAATCAGAAGGTCCTAATCCTGAATCACATGACGAACCTACTACTTTTACACAACCAAGTTCGAACAAACTGATACCAAATAAAAGTACAAAACTTAAAAAGATCTCATCACAACAAAAAACAATGAATCTGGATGGTATAGAATCCCTCATTATGAAAAACCCAACACAATTTCCTCTCAAGTTTTCCGAACTTAAAAACTTCTTTGACCTCTGCTTAGAGAACAATGATCCAGTCAAAAATGCCAGAATAGCAACTGATGACATCGATGATTTAGTACACACCATAGAAGAAATCCACCCTCACCTCCCGAATAAAACCACAAAAACAAATGCAAGAAAATATTGAATACCCTCAGATCACAAATACAACTAGAAGAAACTGAAACTTAACTATCTAGTAATATGAGCACTAGCTCCCAGAATCTACGGGATGAGCTAGACATACAAAATATTTAAAACTTTTAAATGGGTTTAAAAATAATACAATGGAACTGTCGGGGTTTCTTACTACGCCTCGAACGTATTCAGCATATTCTACAAGAACACCAACCTGACATTCTCTGCCTGCAAGAAACAAACATGGAGAAAGATAAAACACCTATTTTGAAAAACTATGAGGTCTACAATTACAATAGAACAAATGCGAAGAAATCCAGTGGTGGAGTGGCCATATTTATCAAAAACAAATATCATTCGGAACATATTAATCTCAAAACCAACCTTGAAGCTATCGCTGTTACAGCCTGGGCAACAACAAAAATTTTTCTATGTAATCTTTATATCCCACCAAAACACGATCTGAAAGAAGTCGAACTGAATAATATCATAAACCAAGTACCTAAAGCTACCATACTTCTAGGAGATTCAATGCCCATAACCCAATATGGGGCTCAGAAAACAGGGACAAGAAAGGAAAAATTTTGGAATATATTTTAATGAACACCAACCTCATTACACAGAATACAGGACAACCAACACACTTCAATGAAAGCAATGGTACGTTTTCATGTATAGATCTGACCCTATCTGATGCCACAATTAGTCCTTCCTTGGAATGGGAACCCCTGGATAGCCTATATGATAGCGACCACTTCCCAATTAAAATCAGTTACCAAACATGTGTGGAAAACTCAGACATCACAGAAAGTTGGAAAATAAATAAGGCCGATTGGAGCCTATTCGCAAACTATGTGAATGAAGAAATAACTACTTATACACCAGAAGGGAACATAAAAACCTCAATTGAAGCTTTCAACAAAATTATAGTAGATGCAGCAGAGCGATCTATGGGAAAACGACATATTTCTAGGAGTAGATTTACACCATGGTGAAATCAAGAGTGTGCGAACACATAAAAAGAACCAAACACGCTTTTTACTAGTTAGTTAGTTAGTTTGCCATTATCAAGCACATGTCCTCAATTGAAATCAATGCTTCATTGTAAATTTCTTCACTGATTTATACAGGGTGAGTCTTTGACCACTGCGTTAATTTTAACCATAGGTTCTTGAGATCAAAATAAACACTCTTTCCATTACGGTTTTTCCAAATTCAGCTGCGTTTAGTTTTCACATTGGGCAAATACCCCTCTGTAGTCCAGTTTACTTTGAATGAAAAATACCTTCCACAACTTCCACTATTGAATCTCAATTGTTTAAAAACATAATTTTCCTCTAAAAAATGATTCACTCACTCATGTTTCATCCGATGAGGTCCATATACAGAAGGAAGATACAAATACGAATTTTCTGGTTAAAAAAAATTCAACAACATAAACATAGATTTTTGTTGTTCTACTATAATTTCTTTCTAGTGTAAGATTATAAACCATCCCTTTCTAGTGAGAAATTCCAAAAAAAGCTCAAAATTGTTGGATGTTATCATCATACATTTGTAATTTTCTTCTTAAAATTTCCAAATCATGAAAACCATCATTTCAATGAAAACTTCCAAGGCAAGAGGTTGTCACATTGCTTTTTTTTCACTCAAAGCCAGAAAATATCATCTATGATTTTCCAAACACTGATATTTCTGAAGTTTCTTCTCCTTGACAGAGACCAGTGAACAGGTCTATGAGACATTAAAAATATGGCAATCTTATTCGAAATCTTCAACAACAATGAATAATGTCACTACGAATAATTATTTTACAGTGATGTTACTTTGCTTGATGATTATTTTCTCTACTGAATCCCAATAACAAATTACTTGGATAGATTACAAGTATTGTCAGATTTAGGTGTGCAATTATATTTGCTTGAAGGGATTAGGTTTGATCACCTACATTTGATTCTGAAAAACCAACTACGTGTTTTTTCGTTAGTAAGAATCTATTCTGTTTAGACTATAATTAATTACTGAACAAATTTTTGGTTTTTATAATCAGAATATCTGATTAAATGATGTAAACAAAAACAGAAATATTGAATAATGGTTATTCATAGATTATGTTTTAATACCTTATCATAGAATATTAATTTATTACCGAACCCCAGGAGAGAAAAAAATTAATAATTGCAAAGTTTTTTTCAAATGAAAGATAATATCTGTAATCATTATCGGTCTTCAGTTATAATTTTTTCTCAGAATAACTAGAGTGAATTATTACCACATTGAAATGTTATAATAACGTCTCTGTGGTGGGTTGTTCCCAATAAAATAGTGTTCTGTGGTTCCTTGTTGTTTTGATTCTGTTTGAAACTGTCAACAGTTATTTAAAAAATGTGGAAAATATTATAATAAAATAATAATAATAATTTAGATAATTTGAAATTATTCAATTCAGTATGAAATGATTATGGTCAGAAAATACATTTCTATTCTAATCTTTCTTGTTTATGAACCTATAGCTTCCAGTTTCAATATTGATTGAATTTTAATTAACCATGCATCATAACAAACATTCAGAAATACTAAAACTAAGTCAAATTCTATTATTTCCTAAGTTCTGTAGGTACCAGGTTGAATCGGTGTATGAAAAAAATATGTGAAAAAAACCTACAAAATAAATCAAGGAGACTGGATTCGAAGATTTTAAAACTCATATGATCTTAATTTGAAGCATTCCTATGTTAGAATAGATATAATTTGATGGATCCTGAAAGTCTGAAGATATAAAGAACCAGCTCTTCATAAAGACAAGTCTTCAATTCAACATGTCCTGACAGAAAATACATTACCTATTTCAACGGTCATGAGAATATACCGAAGTACCTATGTTAGTGAAGGAAATCTTTTTCTCTATTTATTATGGAATATTACTCTGGATTAAATATTAAACAAGGTGCTAGACATCATTAATAATGAATACAGCAAATGGCAATTCAGATTATGTATTGAATGTAAGACAAAAATTGTTCAGTGGTTAATTTCATCTATTAGTTTTTAGTGGTGGAACCATAGACTGGAGAGATTTCCCCAACCTTTTGAAGAAATATTTAATACAGACATAAAATATGGCAACATTGAACAAATCTTGTTATTGAAACATTTCAGCACAGCGTTGGATTTGGGAAAATCAGAAAATTTGGACAAAATTATATCGATTTAATTCCTTTCAACTTCAAATATCTCAAGAATGGTGCAATTTAGGAGGAAAGATGGAGAATGATTTTATCTGCAAAAAAGACTAATGATTCCAGGAAGTACAAGATATGGACCTTTAGTTCAACGATATTTGTTTTTCATGCAATTTAACCAATCTGTAGAGTAGTAGTGAGAAACCCACAAGAAATGGAATGAATCTAACGATGCCAAAATATGCATGACTGTTATCAAAAACCTTCTACAGGAGATCATTTCAATTGATATTGTCGTTTGAATATTACAGGTGAAAATGCAATTTTTTTATGAAATTTCATCACCCTATATCTTTTGAACGGGGCTAAATTTGGAAAAATGTAAGAGGAAGAAAGTGTTTCTTGTGACGTAAAGAATCTATGGTTAAAATTAACGCAGTGGTCAAAGATTCACCCTGTATATTTAGATTTCCCATTCTATTCCGTATTTGATACAAAATATCATCACACATATAATCTTTGTACTTGATCCACAAATCAATTGGGTTTGATGGGAAGCATGTAGATATTATTATAGAAAACAATGTTCGTATTTGATGAGCGTGTGGGGATATTACAGCATCATTGAGAGTTTGATCCCAATGAGCGTCATTTTCATGCAGTTGCAAACTTTGACAGGCTTCTCTGTAGGATCCACACAATTCACCATCAACAGTTCGTAACTGTTGGAATGATGTTGGGCCACGTACATTGATTAATAGCAGTCGTAAATAAAAACATTCATCATTGCGTGGATGTACTGAATAAATCCGGCCAATCGCATCGGTGGAATATACATCTGTATATCCTGGAACTGGTTTTCCTTGCTTCCGTCGTATAAATTTCCTTGAGGATTGATTCCAGCTATAATATTTTGGCATTTCAGAATATAGTAATGTTTGTGCGAAATTATCGTTTTGGCATGTCTCAAAAGAACTGGTTAATGTAGTAGATGGTGGCTGAGCAGCTCTTTGTACTGCTTTCTGTGCTGTAAAATACACTCTTTGTCCATTTTCTAAATGCACAGCTAAGTGAACAACAGAAGGGTGTCTCTCATGAATAGGAAAAGAAAATATTCGTCAAACTGCTTCATTACTACTGACATAGCGGCCCATTTGGTATTGGGTAACTTCATCATTGGAATTCTCTGCACCAATTCCAATCACAGCCATATCACTCCCTTTGGTTACATATTTGCAAATGTATTTAATAGATTTCACTGAATGGCAAGATTCAACGTTGATGTGTGCTTTGAATGTCTTTGATAAAATGGGTGAATATGGAACAATCCAACGATTATCTATTTCAATATCTTGTTGATTTAATTCGACAATTGTTGATTTTCCATTGTCTACTGTCGATCTGCGACGATACAATGAATAACCGTCATTACCAGTAATTGTTTCTGTCCGTGGATATCGTTTTGAACATTTACCATCCATCATACACGGTGAATTTGGATTAAGAGTTCCACATGGACCATGTATCATGTTTTTGGTAACTACCTCATGCAATCTTCTTGTACATTAGGGATTTCAGCTGATATTGCTTCGTCTTATAGGAGGCATATCAAATATAAATTATTTATTTTATATATATATATATATATTTATAATTCAGTAATCTCAGCCTATTTACTTTAATAAACGATAGTTATATCAGACAAAATGGAAAACTAAATTCATACAAATTGTTTACATTTTAATTCTATTTTAATGTATCAGATTGTTATTTCATTTTGTCCAATCAGTAAAGAGAAGATAACATACGGGGCTTGATTTTAATTACACATTCTGGGCGGCCTAGCTCACATTCCTCCTTTTGTTTCAATTATTAGAAAATTTTTGACGTACCTTTTTCCCGTCGCCACTTGTATATTCTGCCTTTATATGGGGCTTCACACAGGCTCGTACACGCACTTAATGGACAGACTCCCAACACGTTTACTCTCGCTCTTGGCTCTCGTATATAACGGGTGATTTTTTAAGAGCTTGAGAACTTTTTTTAAAAAAAAAAACGCATAAAATTTGCAAAATCTCATCGGTTCTTTATTTGAAACGTTAGATTGGTCCATGACATTTACTTTTTGAAGATAATTTCATTTAAATGTTGACCGCGGCTGCGTCTTAGGTGGTCCATTCGGAAAGTCCAATTTTGGGCAACTTTTTCGAGCATTTCGGCCGGAATAGCCCGAATTTCTTCGGAAATGTTGTCTTCCAAAATTGGAATAGTTGCTGGCTTATTTCTGTAGACTTTAGACTTGACGTAGCCCCACAAAAAAATAGTCTAAAGGCGTCAAATCGCATGATCTTGGTGGCCAACTTACCGGGCCATTTCTTGAGATGAATTGTTCTCCGAAGTTTTCCCTCAAAATGGCCATAGAATCGCGAGCTGTGTGGCATGTAGCGCCATCTTGTTGAAACCACATGTCAACTAAGTTCAGTTCTTCCATTTTGGCAACAAAAGTTTGTTAGCATCGAACGATAGCGATCGCCATTCACCGTAACGTTGCGTCCAACACCATCTTTGAAAAATACGGTCCAATGATTCCACCAGCGTACAAACCACACCAAACAGTGCATTTTCGGGATGCATGGGCAGTTCTTGAACGGCTTCTGGTTGCTCTTCACTCCAAATGCGGCAATTTTGCTTATTTACGTAGCCATTCAACCAGAAATGAGCCTCATCGCTGAACAAAATTTGTCGATAAAAAAGCGGATTTTCTGCCAACTTTTCTAGGGCCCATTCACTGAAAATTCGACGTTGTGGCAGATCGTTCGGCTTCAGTTCTTGCAGGAGCTGTATTTTATACGGTTTTACACCAAGATCTTTGCGTAAAATCTTCCATGTCGTCGAATAACACAAACCCAATTGCTGCGAACGGCGACGAATCGACATTTCACGGTCTTCAGCAACACTCTCAGAAACAGACGCAATATTCTCTTCTGTACGCACTGTACGCATTCGTGTGGTTGGTTTAATGTCCAATAAAGTAAACTGAGTGCGAAACTTGGTCACAATCGCATTAATTGTTTGCTCACTTGGTCGATTATGTAGACCATAAATCGGACGTAAATCGCGAAACACTTTTCGAACCGAACACTGATTTTTGTAATATAATTCAATTATTTGCAAGCGTTGCTCGTTAGTAAGTCTATTCATTATGAAATGTCAAAGCATACTGAGCATCTTTCTCTTTGACACCTTGTCTGAAATCCCGCGTGATCTGTCAAATACTAATGCATGAAAATCCTAACCACAAAAAAATCACCCATTATGACGTTGTGCGTGTTAGAATTAAAGCGAAATTCATAGTTTTTTATATTTTATTCTTTAGAACATCTACATCAGTTTTAACATTATTGCATCATCTCTTATTACACTACTAAAAATTGAACTCAAGCTAACCTCTTTTTATCCATAGAAAAAGTTGTCGTTGCACGACTTGGTGGTTTACGGCATAAAGCCCTGTTCACAATTAAGGGCCATGAATACTATAATATTAACACCCTCCCTCAAACCTCCAAGTTCAGCATTCTGACAAAATTATTAAATTTTACAGAACATAACGGTTAAGTAAACACATCTGCTAACTGTTCATTAGTACATACATTCGCAAGGTTCAAAAGCCCTTAGTTAATACATCCAATACAAAATGAAATTTTATGTCAATGTGTTTACAGCGTTTGTTATTTTCAAAACTACTCAACAATTTAATTGTGCTTTGGTTGTCCTCGTACAAAGTGTATGGAAATGTGCATTGAACACTCAAATCATTTAAAACATTTTTAATGTGCAATAATTCACACATTGCATAAAATATAGCTATAAACTCAGACTCAGTTGTTGAAAGAGCAACTATTGATTGTTTCTTTGAACTCCAATTAATTAAGTTTCCAAATAGCTTAAAACAATAACCACTAATTGATTTTCGGTCATTTCTGTCATTTGCCCAATCTGCGTCGGAATAACCAATTAGTTCTTCAATGGACTAAGAAAAATATAATTTGAAATTTATTGTTGACTTGAGATATTTCAATACCCTTAAGAGATATGTGAAGTGTTCGTCTGTAGCACAATCCTCAAAATCTACTAAAATAGCCTACACTATAACATATATCTGGCCTTGTTCCTATCATGATGTACATCAGACTGCCTAAAGGTTCTGTGTAAGGTAGTTTTGTTTTTAGTGAATCACTTTTATTCCTTTCAAGATTAAGATGTTTTTCAATAGGTGTCTTAAAATTTTTACAATTCTCGACATTATATTTCTTTATTAAAGATTGGATAGCTGGTATCTGATCAATTGATATAAGGTTTTCTTCCGGTCTGAAAGTTATATTAAGACCCAAGAAACTAGATATCTAATCAAACGTTTTCATTTTAAATGTTTCACACAAACTGGATTTGAAACCTCTCAAGAAAGAAATGTCATTACAGGCTAATAGAATGTCATCTACATATAAAAGCAGATAACATCTTAAATTATCTTTATGGTAAGTATATAAACAATAATCTGACTTTGAACGATTAAAATTTGATTTTAGCATAAACTCATTGAATTTTTCATTCCAGACCTTTGGGGCCTGTTTGAGACCATATATTTTTCAATAAACATACTTTGTTTTCATTTAATTCATTTATTTCTATACCTTCAGGTATTGTCATTGTATAATTTGCCTTTATATGGGGCTTCACACAGGCTCGTACACGCATTTAATGGACAGACTCCCAACACGTCTACTCTCGCTCGTGGCTCTCGTATATCTGATGTGGTGCGAACGAGACTGTCACTGTCTGTGTGACTAACTGAATGACATAACGAATACTTGTACGAATGAATGAATGAATGGATGAATAAATGCATACACTACATCCCTTCCTTACCACAATTTTTTTTTATTCAATGATAATCAACTTGAAATCATATTCTACAATTATCAAAAAGGTATCATTATAACTAAGAATTAAATAAACCTATGCCTTATTCATTTATCTAAATTTTCATCAAATTAACAATTATCAGAATAGTATTATTATAACTGAGAATTTAATAAACCCCTGTCTTATTTATTTATCTAAATTTTCTTCAACTTCTTGTTCCCCATTTCCATTTCCTTCCTCCTGTTGTACGGCTTTCCATTTCCCTTCTACTTTTTTTTTTAAGTGAACGATATTTCTCCTATAAGATTGTCCTGTTTCATCATTTTTGACGATACAATCACCTGCATTGATACTTTCTACAGTATGCTGAATTTGATTGAAATTAGGTGTCAACTTGTTAATTTTATCCATGGTTTTTATGTAGACTTTTTCACCCTCTTTTAATTCTGATTCATCTGCTTTTCGTTTCCTATCCCCATACTCTTTTCCTAACTCCTTTTGAATCATGTCTCTATCTCTCACCTCAAGATCGTTAATTTTCCCGCTTCAATTCTCTAATGCTGGTATTTTGTCCCTGTTTTGCCTTTGGAAATACAGTTCTGTTGGCGTTCGGGCAGTAACCGAGTTTGGAGTGCTATTGTACATCATAAGATATTCGTATAAGGAATCTTTCATGTCTTTTCGTTCTATTTGGCTGATACGCAATCTCTTCAAAATATTTCAGTTCTGTCGTTCCACTTCTCCGTTCATTTGAGGCCAATATGGAACGGTGTTGAAAAAGGCGAATATTGCATTCTTTGCAATATTCACGAAATTCTTCACTGACAAATTGTCTTCCGTTATCGACAGTTATAGGGACAGGAAATCCAAGTCGGCTAAAGATTTCTCTGAGAAGTTTTATGATCTGAGTGCTTAAGATTGATTTGGTCACTTTCACTTCTTTGTAGCGGCTGTAATAGTCGATGAGGACTAGCAGATATATACTTGGAAGAGGTCCTAGAAGATCCATTTTCTCACCAGCTTCCTGTTTTAGTTGTCTGAACAAATGCCGTTCATAAACTTTACTTTGCTTCGGTAAAAAATACTGGTCCAATTTTTCCACGGCAATTTCAAAAACATCCCTACTGTCTACTGGATCTTCTGATGTTCCAGATGGCGTAGAGAACACTACATTAGCTCCAGGTAAATTTGAATAAATATCCTGAATTCCTGGTCCTCCAAAATGTAACAGAGTAGCCCTTTTCTTTGCAGGGATTTGAATATCAGCGGCCTCAAGATATACAAGCACCGACCTTTTCCAGCGTTCCCAACGTATGCCGATAGCAGATGTATCGCCATCTAAATCCAGCTTGTCTGGGCCAGCCATGCCATTTGCCATAATGTCCCTTTACTGTGCAGTTTAATGGGGCGACCTGAAAATACCGTATTATGTCATAACCCGTACCACCATCTCTCTTAGGGTAGTCTTATGCAGTAGCGTGAAATATACATATAGCAACGTATGATATAATTTATTAAAACACCATAAACTAAATTGGCTACCAATAAAATGGCACCAGAACCGAATCTGCCCATTTAAGGACAACATAAATACGCTACTAATTAAATGACCCCATGATGTAACCTACTAATTTAATGGCAGCATGATATAAACCCACCAATTTAATGGTAGCACGATGTAAACCCACCAATTTAATGGTAGCAGGATATAAACCCACCAATTTAATGGTAGCACGATGTGAATCCACCAATTTAATGGTAGCACGATGTAAACCCACCAATTTAATGGTAGCACGATATAAACCCACCAATTTAATGGTAGCACGATGTGAATCCACCAATTTAATGGTACCACGATTTGAATCCACCAATTTAATGGTAGCACGATGTAAATCCACCAATTTAATGGTAGCACGATATAAACCCACCAATTTAATGGTAGCACGATGTGAATCCACCAATTTAATGGTAGCACGATGTGAATCCACCAATTTAATGGTAGCACGATGTAAATCCACCAATTTAATGGTAGCACGATATAAACCCACCAATTTAATGGTAGCACGATGTAAATCCACCAATTTAATGGTAGCACGATATTAATCTAATAAACCCCTGAAAGCCTTCGTGGGGCAACATTTACTTTATATACAGCATCAATGGGCTGGAACCTGAATTTGCCCCTTATTCCCTTTTCATTACCCGAAAGCAGAGTATACCCGAAGCACTAAGCTTGCATTTCTATTTCAATAAAGTTTAATCAAGTTAATAAATAAAAACGGTAAATAAAATAATTATTGTAAAATCAAAACGACCACCCTGTTCGGAGCTCGAACCCGTGGCTCATCGTGACAAAGTACATTTAGAAAAAGTACACATCCAAGCCTAAAGATCATCCTTAAGTATTTCGATAATAATAATAATAATAACCTTCATTCAATTCAAAGGACATTTCAATGTACAAGAATAAATGTCAAAAAACAAAAAAATTACTAAAGGATTATATTCCTTTCTTTCTTACAGAAATCCACAAATTCTTCTATATTATATGGTTCACACCTCATTATAAATTATCACTGTTGGTGTCCATAATGAAATTCAAAAGTGCACAATATGATGTATTTAAGCATTGTATATTAATATGTGCCACTTTGAATATTTTTGAATTGCAGTTTGAGATCTGTTTCAGGTGTTCAGACTGATCTTCTTCCATTGGAAAAAAATTCTGAAACTGAATTCCCTCACTACCACTCCTTCAGGCCAAAACGCCTCATCGCACCAATTGTAAATGCTGAATTTTCACCCTTCGCATCGGGTTTCTTAACCTGAAGACCAATTATTTCTTTTGTTTTCAACATTTTTCTCCGTTGTATCCTTTCCTTGAATTCTTCCAAGGTATATCCATTTTCTTTTCTTTGCTCCCTGTAGTGATGTTTCACCAGACTTGGTGCCAGTGCATATGATTTTCTTGAAATGCTTACTTTTCTTTTTTCTGGTAACAGTTTGCCATTCTCTATCATTCTGTTCAATGTTATCCACACAATATCCATCGTTTGTCGTTTTCAACTGGTTATTTTTCGTGGTTTTAACAATTTCATTTCAATTTCTTTGCTTTTGTTTAGATTGTCCTTGATTTCTAACATCAATTGATATGTCGTCAATGGGCTTGTTGTTTACAACTACTCTGTGACAATCCGATGACACCTGCGGTCGTAGATTGTGCGCCAGATCCTTATTATGAGATTGCTTACCCATAGAATTGGATAAAACAGTACCGGAGATAAAAGGAGATATGTTATCTTGCATGTTTACATTTTTTTTCACTTTATTATTACCTGTTCTTATTTGATCTTCAAGGTTTGATATCTTTTCTTTTAACAGATAATTATTTTCAATTAAAATTATATTCTTACTCCTTGTTTCTTCTAGAAGTGATTTCAGATAATCAATTTCGATGCGAAGCATCTTGTTTTCCATCTTCATCGAAATTTCTTCGTGCATTTCACCATCCTCAGATGCAATATGATGGCAGGTTGTATTTTTTCCAGTTGCTTTTTCAAACATGAAGGATGAAAAAATACCATGACACTTGATACATCTTCACTCAATGACATCTTAACAATGATGAAATAATTAGCACTACTAGTAAAATAACTTTCATCTATTTAAAAATCTATTTAAACAATCACTACGATAAACAATCAAAAATGTACTAACAATAACATAATAATATATATGTAATTATATACCAGTTTCAAAATTAAAACATAAAAGTTATGAGGATTATAAGGAATCTGCACTTCAACAAGTTGGCTATATGTAGCTGTGTTTGTGTGATCCACCCATAAATATCTGTAGTTATCCTATTATTCCTTTTCCAAATAATAGGTACTATTTAATTATCTGATGAAATTTAAATCACAGGAATATGTTCTATGATCTTTAGTCAATATTAAAATTATTTTATTTATAGGTTAGGAAATAACATTGTTAAATTCATAAACTTTACTCTGGTATGTCTATCACCTTGATAATTCAATAATCTCAGTCTATTTACTTTAATAATACATATATAAGACAAAATGGAAAACTTAATTCATGCAAATTGTTTACATTTTAATTCTATTTTAATGTATCAGATTGTTATACCATTTTGTCCAATCAGTAAAGAGTAGATAACATACGGGGCTTGACTTTAATTACATATCCTGGGCGGCCTAGCTCACATTCCTCCTTTTGTTTCAAATATTAGAAAATTTTTGACGTACCTTTTTCCCGTCGCCACTTGTATAATCTGCCTTTATATGGGGCTTCACACAGGCTCGTACACGCACTTAATGGACAGACTCCCAACACGTCTACTCTCGCTCGTGGCTCTCGTATATCTGACGTGGTGCAGAGATGTCAAAAAAGTAAAAGTAAAAAGTACCTAGAATTGATTCGGAAAATCCCTAGAATTCCCTAGATTAGTGCAGAGGTGGCTCCATTCGCCCAGTGTAGGAAATATGTGAGTAGGGGGGGGGGGGTTGTGTTGTTCTCAAAGTTTCGTGGAATATTAGGAAATAACGAAACGAAAATTCTTGGGATATGAGTGATTTTATTTCTGATTCTCATTCATTTCCTGAATAAACTAATTATAATTATTTCATATATCACTATTTGGAAATAAGTTTAAGAATAAAACATTATCGAACAAAAGTTTTATTTGACTTAATAATAAAAACAACAACGAATTTATATATGTGTATATTATATAGGCTTTAAAAAACTAATCATTTATTTTATACAAACTTTTATATTGCATCAGCTTCAAATGTTCAGGTGTTACTTCGAATAATTTACAACATTTTTCATCATTTGAAAATCTAATGACTGAAACAGCGTTTAATGCTTCACTACCTATTTTATTTCTTTTTTTTTGTTTTTACATCTGTAACAACAGAAAAAACCCGTTCTGTTTCGGCATTACTATAAGGTAATGCCGTACATAATCTAGCTAATTGTACTACATCTTGGTATTCATTAACTCCATTAAAATCTTTGTGGTCACCTGAGCTATTCTAAAATTCTTCTACATTCATTTTCATACATAATAATTTTTTATTGTTGTCATCAGAAAAGTCTATTGCAATATTTTTCCACTGCCTATCAATATCATCTCCTTTGATGCCTTCGACTGAAGCGAATTTACTCCAAATGATTTTGAGAGACGAAAGCTCATCGGGTTTTTTAAAATCTAAAGCTACTTCCGGTGATAAAAATTTCAATGAATCGAAAAAAATATCATCAAGGGGAAATCTTTGCTGTATTTCAGTTGCAGCAGTAACGAAAAAATTCAAACAAGACTTTCATATTGAAGTTTGAACTTCTGGCGGTAGAAGGGAAAGTAAATTGTTACAAGAAGAACCGCGATCTATTTGCTCCAATTCTAAAAAGTGATGGGGGTTTTTACAATTCATTTTGGGGTCATTTAAAAATTCGGGTTTAATGAAATGAGCTGTGAGTTTACGAAAAATCTTTTTGCAATTATATGATAATTCACGAATCAATATTTTTTTTGATTGAAAAAGGGCATTGAATTTATTGAACAAATTTAGAATATGATTCAAAAATAGTAATATTCCTTTAGTCGAATTATTATGCAGTTCATCAAATATGAAATTTACACATTTCGAGTTATCTTCTAATTTCGCAACTTTAAAATAAAAGGACGGGCGGACGGGGTTGAATGAAGTGGTAAGTTATAACATCTGTTGTTTACAATGTGAACAACAGATGTTATAACTTACCACTTCATTCAACTTTACAAGCTCAAAGATTGAATATTCTTTCAGAGATTTCTTTTTCAAAGGAACCGACCAAGGAAGTAATTTTTGTCGAATTATACCACACTTAGAAATGTTTCATCCACATTCCTCAGCATAGAATACTATATACATATATATATATATAGTGTTAGTTTAAGTGATTCAAGGGCCAGAAGCGAAATTTTTTCTACCTCTACGTTTGAGGATTGAAAAATCCCTAGAATTTCCCTATTTCCCTAAAATTCCCTAAACCCAAAATTTTTCCCTAGATCTAGGGACAATTCCCTAGACTTAACATCACTGACGTGGTGCGAACGAGACTGTCACTGTCTGTGTGACTAATTGAATGACATAACGAATACTTGTACGAATGAATGAATGAATGGATGAATAAATGTATACACTACAGTCAGGTAAACGTCCTCATTCAAGGAGCCATTTAAAAAGGTATTCTTAACGTCTAATTGTTCTAATTGCAAATTGTATTTCAAAACATTTTATAATAAAGGCCTTACAGTGGACAGTTTTGCCACTGGAGCATGTAACAATGATAAGTCGTGCATGTTTTGCTCGAAACCTCTAGCTACTAACCAAGCTTTGTAAATGGATTCTGCATTGCCTTTAGTCCTAAAAACCCATTTATAACTTATTATTTTCTTGTTAACTGGTTTGTCGACTTGTATTATTCTCTTGCAATGCATCTAATTCCTCTTTTATTGCGTTTTCCCAACATTTCCATTCAGAGCTGGCTGTCGCTTCTGAATAGGAATTTGGCGAATTACTTAATTCAGCTAATAAGGCTAAACAACTGACATCAATATCAAAATCTTCACATCTGGTTGGCAATTTTATGTTTCTTTTTGGTCTTCCGGTATTCACTGAATTTCCTTCTGTCGACATTTGAATTTCATTAGTGGAATGGAAAGTACCTCCTCAGAAGCTTTGTAAGTAATTCAACATGTCGCTCTTGCGTGGATTGGCTTGCTTTCAGTGTTCTTCCAGAATAAGTCGATATGATGATTCTATTAAATGCTATAAGTGCGAAAATAACTTCCACATAAAATGTCGTGATATATCAATGGAGAGTTTCAATGAAATGCGTGAAAATGAACTTATTACAAAGTGGGCTTGTGGCAATTGTGATGGTCCCAATTCTACTTTTGGAGCAACTATACCTCAGTGCACTCAAACAGTGGGTGAGGATTTACTTTTCACTACACTCCACAAAATTGTGAATGAATTAATTACACCATTGCATTCTCAAATTTTTGAATTGAAAAATATTATTTCAATTCAAAACAAACAAATGTCTTCGCTTATCGAAGAAATTCAGATGTTGAGACATGACAAAACTGTGACACGCTTATCTTATCAACTCAGCGGGATTCCCCAGATGATGGTGGTCAAAGACCGGGCGAACCTTTAATATGCTCACCTCAGGATTTTTCGATTCCGACAGGTGAATTATCTACAGCTGTCCCGGATAAGTGTGAACTACTTTCGCATGCGAATATTGTCGCAGGAAATGCATCCTTTACAACTGTGGATCGAACTGATGAGTGGAAGATTGTGAAAAATAAAAGAAAATTAAGATCTAAGGACACATCTAAGAATTGAAATACTGAACCATCTAATGCAAAACCTCAGCGCAAACCAATTTTTGGTTCATCGAATTCGACAGCTCTGTCAGTTGTGTCTAAAAAAAGATTGTCTCATGTTCACGTATCGAGGCTTAGTCCTACCTCGACTGTGGGTGATCTCAAAAGTTTTATTAAGCGATAGTATTACTCATTTGCTGATTGAGAAGTTGAATTCTAAGAAACCGGATATATATTCCTCGTTCCGGCTATCTTTTCCAAGTGAGTATGAGTCCCTTGTCATGGAGCCGTCCTTTTGGCCAGAAGGAATTATGGTAAATAAGTTTTTTCTGCGATCCCGAGATTGGGGCACCAAAAACCATGGAGAGTGATAACAGGACCATGGTAAATTCTGTCGCTTCCGAAGCCAAGTTGAGAATTTTGCAGCTAAATGTCCAAAGTTCAATAAACAAAATAAATCGAATTGATGTCTTCCTCACGCTGGCTGGCCCTGATTTCATCAGCGTTGCTGAGCACTGGTGCAGTTCGGATAGGATACCATTTATGAGACTGGCTGGTTATCGATTGGCTGCTCAGTATTGCCGCTTGGAACGGGAATGTGGAGGATGTGCTTTATATGCTCGATCTGGGTATGTAACTCATTCTTTGAACATTGATAAGTTCTCGGTGGAAATGCACTGTGAATTGTGTGGACTGAAAGTGAAGATTGGTGATATAATCTGTTGCATAATTAGTGTTTATCGACGTCCATCTGGTGACTTGATGATTTTTATACGTACTCTTGAATATGTATTGCACTACTGTGCTAAAATTTCGAATATATTATTTTTATGTGGTCAACCTTCTCTCTAATGATAATCAGAAAAAATTATTACAAGAATTGTTACTAAGTTTTAATCTAAATCTTGGCTCATGTCAACCTACTAGAACGTTCACTAACAAGCGTGGAAACACTTAAAATAGTAAGGTGGACTATATTGCTACCAATTTAACCTCTGACAGATTTCTAGTTTCTGTTGAGGAACCGTTCATCAGTGACCACAAGGCGGTCATCCTTGATTGTTCTCCGAGTACTTCGTGACTAGAGTGCTCGTCCGGGATTCAGTTGTCTCGATGGGTTTCTCCGGGCAACTTCTTTTTTCCCTCGTCCGAGAGGTTGATTTTGAGAGTGCCTGCTATGGCCTGTCGGTTGAGGATGAGTTTCGTTGTTTTGTGGATATTCTTAGGTCGTCTTTTGAAACTGCCTGTCCCATTAGGATCTACAAAAGTTCTCATGGGCAACATCCAAGATGGATAAATTCGCATATTATAAGATCTAGGGAAGTATTACGTAATCTGCATTGGCTTGTGCACAACTGTAACACAGTAACGACCAATGAGAAATACAAAAGGGCGAAATATCAATATAATCTGCAGCTGAAATTTGCAAAATAGTTCAGTCAATCTGTCAATGGACCTCGGAAAAAATATCCACTCTGGTAAAAGTTGTTTTTATTGTTGTAAGATGAGGTAAATGAGCTACCTTGAAGATGGGCATTTAAAATTTCACTGCGTTTTTTTAAAAACTCAAAAAACTGAAAAAATTTTGAAATCGTTTTTCTCGAAAAATATACATTTTACAGAAAAAATTTATGAAACAAAAAATGTAGAGGACGTTGCGATCTACAATTAATGTCATTGATGCTATGCTGTACAACAGGAAGTGCGCACTGTAGGTGGCGCTAAAGGTGGGAAATAAGTGTTTTTCTATGTTTTTACCCTGAAAAAATTATTTTTATGCATAAATGTAAATGGAAAAGTTGTTCCTCTGAATGTTACTAACAACTTTTATTTAAACTTTTTTTTTATACGACTTACCGTTTTAGAGCAGCAGCTTCCGAAGCTATTCAAATTCCGATAATTCGGTTGCACGCAGTATGCGAACTCATCTGGATACACATATGAATAAAATTACAATTATTTATATTGTTTTTGATAACATTTTAACATTTTGAAATAGTTTTTTAAAAATTTGTTATTCATTACTATATGTTTTGAACAAACTGATGTAACATGATACTTTGTGTTGTTAAATAGATTTATATTTTTGATTGTTATTAATGTTACTAACTTTTTCATATTTTTCATGAATTTTTAAATATTTTTAAAAGATTTTTGAAGATTTTTAAAATTATGACAAGGTAGACGAATAAAATTCAATTCACATCATTAAACAAGTTTTTATTGCTAAGTATACTTCAATTTTTGTTTTATTATACAAGTTTTCATTTAATAATGATCATTTGAATGATCAAAAATGCCTCCCAAGTACTACTTGGGAGGGAAAATAAAAGTTGTTAGTAACATTCAGAGGAACAACTTTTCCATTTACATTTATGCATAAAAATAATTTTTCAGGGTAAAAACATAGAAAACACTTATTTCCCACCTTTAGCGCCACCTATAGTGCGCACTTCCTGTTGTACAGCATAGCGTCAATGACATTAATTGTAGATCGCAACGTCCTCTACATTTTTTGTTCAATAAATTTTCCTGTAAAATGTATATTTTTCGAGAAAAAACGATTTCAAAATTTTGTTTCAGTTTTTTTGAGTTTTTAAAAAAACGCAGTAAAATTTTAAATGCTCATCTTCAAGGTAGCTTATTTACCTCATCTTACAACAATAAAAACAACTTTCACTAGTGTGGAAATTTTTTCCCTTCAACTATTTAATTTACGATAGATTGACTGAACTAAAACTTGAATATCACCGAAATCTCTTTGCCAAATCTGCGAATGTAAATAAAACCGTGTGGAAATGTGTAAATGACGAATTAAAACGCAAGTCTGTGAAAAATGAGATCACATCCCTTCAGATCGATGGTAAAGTATTGTCCTGCCCTGAGAGGATCTGTGAAATTTTTGGCGAGTATTTTTCGAAGATCAGTCATATATGAGTGATATATGAGCGATCTCTATGTGAGTTCTACGGGTCTGCCCTATCGGTCAATTGTACGAGACATAAACTGATGAATAATAATTTCTTTTTTTTTCCAGTCGTCACAGAAGACGTTTTGTCTGTAATTAAAAACTTAAAAAATGGAAATAGTTCAGGTCACGACGGCATTTCGGCAAAAATATTGAAATCATTGGCTCCGCTAATCGCCAAGCATTTAACTTTCCTGTTTAACCTCTCAATTGAATCTGGGTGTTTTCCATCTGTTTTCAAACTTGCCAAAGTTATTCCAGTACATAAAAAAGGGCGTGAGGACGATATAGTCAACTACCGGCCGATTTCAATTTTGAGCTCCCTATCCAAAATATTTGAGAAAATAGTTTTTTTTCTGCCTCTTTTGTTCAGATATATTTTCTTGAAATCTGGCTGATCGTATTCTGTTTTGAACAAAAGAAAATTTGGGAATTCAGGATTGGTTTCGGAATTCGGAATTTATATACAGTTTTTCACCGTCCTCATCCTTATCAAAATTGATTGCAGTTTTTGCCTGAAAACCTTTCAAATCATATATTATTTCAGTTTGGGACAACTCATGAACCTCATAGGGTTTATTTCTTCTGGCAAGTCGAACTGTTGTCATCCATTGTTCGGGAGTGTAAATAGGAATATTTTTCGAAGCTCTCTATCATACTGTGGTCAGACCCTCATTCTGAGTGTGCCCACACTCTAAATATGTATGACGAATGGTGATCTCAAATTTTATAGAAAGACTAGCTGACCCGGCAAACGTTGTTGTGTCATGTATGTTATTTCTAGGAAACATTTTTATAGGCAAATAAAAATAATTACCTACCATATGTGTGCGGGGAAGTATTTATAATCGAATGCATTATAAAGAATAAAAGTATGTTTTATTTAGGTTAATAAATAAATCTTCATTAGAGTAACGAATATATTTTAAATAACAGTCTTTGATAGCTATCTAAACATCAAAAATAAATATTTATATTTTTACTATCATTTATGGCAGTGGAAAAAAAAATTAATCCCTTAGCGCAATAGAGTGTACCATATTTTTGGTTAGTCCGTCTTTAGCCAACACAAACAAACTGGATGGTTTTCCCACGCGAGAACATCCTACATATAGTTGTCCGTGGGAGAAGCACGGTGTTTCCAAAACTCAATTGGATAATTCACAGTCTGGTTGGTATCGCAAACTGCATCGATAGATTTATATGACACCAAGTCCCCAGGCAACAGCTCTTGTATCTTTAAATTTAACCCATTGACGTCCACATTTTTAGTTGCCAAGATCGCTTTTTCTGCCAGCCACTTATGATTTGCATATTGTGTGTGTACGTCGGGAAATATGTGATCGATAAGACTATTTTGCGAGTCGATGATTGTGCAGAAGTCCGACTGTAATTTTATGCATCCAGTATTTTCATGTACAGCAACTTTCCCATCACCAATATCTAACAGTTGTTTAGAGAAAGTTGCGGCGGATGGATTCTGAAACATTTGATTTTAAACGTGGAATTAAATTGTTGACCGTTTGCTGCAACATTGCTAACTATTTCTGTTGCTCCAAACGATGTCATTTGGAAACATGAATTGAATGTGCGAATTGACTTCAGGAACAGACTAGAATCTGGATCAGTACCAATAAGTAAACCGGTCAATGGCTCAGGTGGTGTTTCAATTTCGGTTAATTGTACTTTTCCTGATGAGCAACACATCCCAAGTGGCTCATTTTCAAATTTAAGTGCATGACAATGCGGGAATTCCTTCTCCAAAGTACCAATAACCACTTTGGAATGAGCATAATATTCAATATCAGGCTCGTAGTGGAATGCAAGTCGAAGAAATGAATTTGACGTAAATGCTCGATGAACTTGTTGGCGTTGTTGATCAATTCCTCTATGTCTGTCGACTATGAGTCTGCGAGTTTGTCTTCGTTCTAGTTGTCTTTGTTGATTTTGTTCACCTCGTGCCTCTTGTGATCGTTGTCCACGTAACTGCGACATTCTCGCACGCAACTTTGCATTGTCTTCTTGAATTTGTTCGCTTGATCTTCGTGCTCTTAAATCTCGCACGGCTATGGAACTGCTCGTTCGACGACTCAAATTGGCCCCTTTGCGCTTTTTTGACATTGCTGACTGTACGGGTAAAAAAATTTGTTTATATTTGATAAGCTTTATCAACTGTTAATAAACGATTTTATTAACATGACTTTCAGTGACATGACATACATTGTGATGGCCGACAACTGTGTACGGAGTGAGAAAGAAGTTGTATAATTTTTCTCGGGAAACTAACCAGAGTTTTCTGGTATAGCAGACCATTAATTTCGGACCCATTGCTCCTGGAGGTTACCTAATCATCGGTCTATTGACTTCGGCGTCGTTTGGATGAGCTGACAAACGAATAGAGCCTGCCAAAACGTTATTATAAGGTCAGAACTTTCCAATATTTATCTGTCGCCTAGCTTAAGCGAGAAGCTCCTTCATTTTTGTTTCGTTACGACATATTTGACAAGCTGAGTGATAATAATTAGTAAATTGAGTTAATTCGAATTCTAAACAATACTTTTTTTTTTGGGTTGAATTTTATATAAGTATATATATATATATCTTGACTGATCATCCGGATTGATTCTTTTTATATTTTATATCTTTCTTATACTGTTTAATTATTATGCGGCCGGTTATATAACGTACGTTATATCGAGGCAAATCTACCAACTTGATCAAGGTATAGATGATATTTATATTGTTTATATGCTCCCCTTGTCGAAAGTATATCTTTTATCTTATCTTTCGTGAATACTTTGGACTGTATATTATGTTTACCGTATATTTTATTGTCTTTACTTCGATTTATTTATTTTTTCTTGGTTTACCTTACCGTAGGTAATACCTTATCGTAAGTAATATTGGTGTTCTTCGCAATAAAGATGGCCCTTCGCTTTAAAGTTAATCGTTTGAAAAAAGATGAGTTGCAGTATGAGCCCACTATGAGAGGTTTTAGTGTTTCAGAGAATCAGACAGACCGTTGATGATATGCGTTATTGCTTGCGTCCGCTTTTGAAGATGGAATCAGGTAATACATCATTTTCCTATCCCGAAGTGGAGATTAATTCGGAACAGGAATTAAAAATTTCTTTCGGAAAGTTTTCAGAAATTGTTGCGTATCTGGATCAACCAGAAGATAATACTGAGAACATTTTTGGTTGTTTGATTCACTTAGATTCGAGGTCAACACGAATTAAGGTCGATGATTTGAACACAGAGGCGCAACGGGAATTAATGACTATGAAATCCGACATAAAAAAGGTTTTTGATTCGCTGAAGGGTAGAACTATGCTCAAAGACTTGACTGAGAGACTGATAATAGAGGGTATTTTGTTCTATATTTCGAAAGATTTAATGAAAAGTGTAGATATTATAATAGTAATAGTAATATTTATTGATTCCATTAGATTACATATACAACGTAAAATTGGAATAGGTCAGAAACATGGAATAGAAAAATGGTTAACCTTTACAAAAATCTTTGAAATCACCTATATTGTAGGGCTCACAATTTAAAATCACAGGATACAAAGCTTTCTTAAATTTCAAAGGGTCAGAAATATTTCTTATTTTAGGTGGCAACATGTTGAAAATACTCACTGCCATATATTCTACATTTTTTTCTTTTAAAGTGGTCTTGTGTGCTGGAACAGTATAAGGAAATATTCTTCTGGTAGCATTTAAATTTTTGTAAGGCTCGAAATAATGTTTGTGTTTACAGAAAAAAATCATTAATCTAAATATATATAAACCATAGATAGTTAGAATATTATTGCCTTTAAAAAATCCTCTACAAGATTCTCTATAACCTAAATTTAACATTGTTCTTAAAGCTTGTTTTTGAATGACAAATAAATCGCTCACATACAAAGAATTTCCCCAGAAAATTATTCCATACGACCGGATAGATTGAAAGCTGGAAAAATATACAATTTTAAGCAGATCAAAATCAATTTGCTTACTCAACATAAAAAGCATGTAGTTTACAGAATTGAGTCTACCTCTAAGATGTTCAATATGAGGTCCCCATTTAAGGTGTCTATCCACTACAATTCCCAAAAAAGTAACACTCTCACTAACCATGACATCATTACCTGAAAAGTTTATTGACAAAGGAAAGTGCAATTTAGATCTTTCAGTATAGAAAAATAAACACTGAGTTTTATCCACATTCAAAACAATATTGTGAGCTCCCAACCAGTCACCCACTAACTGCAGTACACTTTTTGAGTCTTCTGTAGCTGTTGCAACACAAGGGGATTCAAGAATGTAGTTGGTATCATCAGCAAACATACCCATATTGTGCTTGATTGGAATTCTGGCCTTAGGTAAACCATTAATGTAGGCAATGAAAAGTGGAGGTCCTGGGGTACTTCCCTGTGGAACGCCCATAGTGATTTCTCTCTCGTTCGACTGCAATATTTCACCGTCCACTTCCATAACAACTATCTGTCTCCTGGATGACAGGTAACTCTCAATTAACTTCAACTGATTGTCTCTGATTCCGTAGTCCTCAAGAATTGATAACAACTGTTCATGATCCACACACTCAAAAGCCTTGGTAAGATCCAAGAATAAACCCAAGGGAACCTCACCTTGTTCGAGGGTAACTAAAACATTCGTTATAAGTTAAAATGTGGCGGTTTCAATATTTCTGTTCTTCACAAAGCCATGTTGATGTTTCGAGATTTAGAATTTTCTCAAAGACCTTAGTAAATGAAGATAAGATGTTGACAGGTCTGTAACTATTTGGCTCTTCAATAGGACCCTTCTTATATATGGGCTTCACAATGGCAATCTATCCGGAAAAATGCCCTCTTTCAACGAACGATTGATTATAAAACATAGAGGTGCAAGAATAATTTCAATCGATGCCTTGACAATTTTCATTGGAATTTCATCATAACCAACGGACTGTTTGTTCTTTAAAGATTTCACAGTTGATAGAAGCTCATCATGAGAAACCTCAAACAGGATTTACCCAGTCTGTCATGACCAGTGTCCATATCCTTGTTCAAATTACTTGTGAGTACATGAGGAAAATCAATGAAAAGTTGTTGAACTCATCTGACAACAGAGAGCCTTCACAATTGCCAGCATTAGTGGCTGAAATCTTGTTTTTAGTAAGGAGTTAATTACATTCCATGAAGCCTTGGACTTATTATCCGAATTTCTAACGAAGTCGTTGAAATGTTCCTTTTGCCCGGGATAGCAGGTAGTCATATTGTTTTTAGTGGATTTATACATGGATTTAAATTCAGGTTTAATGAATGAAGCAGTATATAGTATATCAAGCTGTTTTTTGATAGTCATTAATTAAGGAGTAAGTTTGAAGTTCTTTTTTGATGGTGAGTGCTTAATGTTAACTCTTGAGAACACTGTGTGAACAAGTTGGAAAAACGTTGATGAAATACATTCCAAAGTTGATTGGGATCAACAGAGGTGGTATAGATGTCATCTCAACTCAGAAAAGAAAGTTCTTGAAGAAAAAATTCAATAGATTCAGAGCTGAAGATTCTTCTTTTGGCAGTTATGTTTCTTTGTTTAGTATTGAAATTCAGGTTGGTAGTGAATTTCAATGCAGAATGATCGGAAATATGATACTCTATTACCTGGGTCAATCCTTCAAGGGCAGTAATCACATTATCTAAACAGGTGCCTGAAGAAGGACGGGTTGGTTGTCGATTTAATGGTTTCACATGAAAACTTTCCAAGAGAGACCAGGGCCGTAGCTAGGGTCGAATTTGAGGTAGGGCAGCATTAGTTACAGGTAGGGCGGAAGTAAAAAAATTATCATAATTGATCTGCCGTCGAAACACGGGCTCCTAAATCAATCACCATGTATATCACCATCATGTGAATAGTTATTCGTAGACAAATAATTACTGTGACAGTGCATGAGCATGGATCGAAGAACTATTAAATCCTCAATGATGAAGAACAAGTGAATAAGATGGTTGAACTTCCAGATTTGGATGTAGAGATCCACGTCTGAGTGAGAGTGAGGTAATAATTAATTATTGGGTGGGGTGATACGAGTAAATAGAAACGACCAAAAATACCATTAAGATCACATTGTTTTTGCGTACTTATTATAATAATTAACTAACATAATAATAAAAACATTTAAAACAGCTGAATTCTACGATTCGCCATGTTATTAAAAATGCGAAGAACTTCGTTCAGATCAACTGATTTTGTTCTTTTTTTTCAAAGGCCAGAAATACCATACCAGCCATTCTCTCGTGACCCATTGACAGCCTTTGAGGCCTATTGATTGCAGTTAAAGTTGAAAACGTAGATTCACACACTGCAGTGCTACATCCTATGGTCGCCACAGACGCAAAAAGTTCATATGTATCTTTGAACGCCTCTCGTTGCCTGTACAAAACTTGCAATGTATTTTCCATTATATCCTCGTTACGACTCAAGTAAGCTTTAACCACACTAGCCTCTTCTCTTGATGGAATTTTCAGACCTGAAAAATTAGTTAAAATTGTAAATTGAACATGACAATTTTTTTGAATTATTTTTTTTTTTAAACTTACCCAAATTTTTCAGTGGAACCATTTTATCTACATCCAACTCATCAAGACTTGCAATCGAATTAATTAAATCATCGTTGTCCGAAAACCTTCTTTGTAATTCAGCAATTAAAATGTCCAACGTTTCGAAATACTCAGACTTAAATGGCTCGTCGTTCTCATCTATATTTTGTCTGGCGGAGGAACAGGGGGTGTACGTCAAATAGTCATCCATCCGATTTGGTTTTTTTACTTGCCTCTTCGAGGTCTGTGTCCTATTTTCAGATTCGCCGCAGTCATTGCTTGTTAAAGACTTAGCTTCTTCCAGAATTTGATTATACATTTGATTTGATCTTAATTTAACAATTTCATCTTTGACACACTTTATGATTGTTATGGCATCTTTTAATCCTGCGCTTCGGGCTTGCAAGCTGCGTCTGCAGGTTGTAGCGTGGATAAGATTTTTTTGGCCACAACCATGGCTATTCGGAATTCCAGATCAAGCATGACTTTTTTAATACCTATACTCTTGGCGACGTCATCACCGTTGAATCTGCCATTTTTAATTTCTTTCAAAGTCTGCAAAATCGATGAATAATTATCGTATACAACTTTTGTAACTGCTAAATGTCCAGACCAGCGTTGTTCGAGGAGTCGGCCAATCCTTTTTCCATCATATAAGGCAGCTATTTTGCCATGATGAAAGAATTCATGTAACATGATGCATTGGTCAAAAAATAAACGAATAAAAGTCATTTCTGAGATAGTCCTGATGACTATTAAGTGCAAGCGATGGTTATAGCAGTGGACGTAAGGAATTTTTCGGCCCAATTTATTTTCTATTCTAGTCGCAACTCCTGAAACTTTCCCACTCATTACACTTGCGCCATCATAGCATTGGCTAAGCATACAAGAGGGGTCAATGTTATTTTCCGTGAGAGTATTTAACGTTAATTCCGTGAAAGTGGCTGCATCAAGATTTTCAGTAGTCTTAACCATCAGCAACGACTCATTGACGACACCATCCTGACGTAGCGTATTGCTAATGCAATATTTTCGCGGTTATTTTATCTCTCGTCCCATCTTCCATTAGAGTAAACCATTTCACGTCAGATTCATTAATATCTTTGACAATGGAACTTCGTACCGCTTGAACCATTGCTTGAATTATTTGATTTTGAATTTCGGGTGAACGATATGTTGCGTTTTTGTGGTATATGAGTGAGAACCTCGTTCAAATTTGGATCTTTCATACATGTGTATTCAAATAAATTCTGAAATAATCCTTGTTCTTTTTCTTCTTCCAAAATATAATTTCCACGCAAAGCTAATTCGTTGACAATTAGAAATTGTATTACTTCCATGATAGACTTTACATAATACCTATATTTTTCTAATACTTTTTGATATATTAACGTTTCAACACTGCTAGATGTAGATATTCTTTGTAATTTCTCCTGCCACATCGACATAGCTTGAATATGAGAAATTGATTTTTCATGTTTTGGAAAACCAGTTTTAGAATCAGTGGCATTTTTCCAGTTTCTAAATCCTGTGGAAGTGTACGAAGTCTGTTTGCTTCCATGAGGTAAAAATTGCTGGCATGGATAGCAAAAAGCAGCATCTTTCTCGACAGAATACTGCAACCATTTATAACGCTTGAACCAATCGGAAACAAAGGCCCTGTTGTGTTGTTTTGGATATGTGTCTAAAACAACTTGTTTTATTGGTTCTCCGATTTGTGCAATATCAGACGGAATACCATAGCTAACGTTACCTGTTGCTACGGAACTAGGAGTAGCGATTGTATTTGGTGCTTCCACCTGTTTTGAACAGTTAGGTTTTTCGTGGTCAATTTGCTCCTCAAGTCTTCGTTTTTTCCAAAGAAAGCCCGTATATCCATCGCGAAATAAATGAATCTTCAATTTATAGCAATACAAATAACAATTGTATCGATTTTTGTCTAAAGCACTCTTCACCGTACACTTCACTTAACCAAACTACAAACAATCATAATCAATCTTTAGGTCAGGTTTAAAGGGATTCCCCATACCATAGATTGCAATATAGCCCATATTGCAGTCTATGGTACGGGGATTCCTCTGCATCACACAGATATTGGCGCCCAGTACACGCTCAATCTGGATCACGATCCAGATCTTGCCTTCTCGCTCTTAGATAAGACGGTGTCCTTTCAGACTCCTACGTGAAAGGGACATAATTCAGTTGAATCTTCAACTGTTGACAATTGTAAACAATTGAAAAGGTGGCTAAAATGTCATGGGCGTCCGCAAAAAGGGAAAAAATTAGCTGATTGAGAGGTTAGTCATCGAATATTCGTATTCTAATTCTTTGTATAAACCCATTGCTTCATGAGATGGCGCTTCGAATGCCATCTATACACAGAACAAAGAATTATTATAATATGAAATGAATGTCACAATCTGTGGTAGGTAAGTATTTTCGGAAAAACTTAGATACCTATCGCTACATTTTTTTTCTCAAACTATGAACAAACAATTTAATTATAATAATTTATCTTAGTTTTAGATATTTTTAAGGTAGGGCATTGTGGTTTCACAATGCCCCCCCCTAGCTACGGCTGTGAGAGAGACATAAAATTTCTGACATCAGGTGAAGTGGAGAGGATGTCCAAGTTAAAATCTCCTACCAAAATGAATGGAGCTCTTTCCAGCGAGCAACGTTCAAGTATTGCCCTAAGTTTTTCCAAAAATAGATCCATATCTGCCAATGGTAGGGAATTAGGCCTGTAAATGCAAATAATCAGAAATTTGTGCTGATCTACCGAAAATTGAGCTGCAGAGCATTCAATAACATAGGGTATACTAATTGAATTATAGTCCTGCCTTTCGGTACAGGTAAATTCTTCCTTACAGTATATCGCACAACCACCATGACTTCCCCTTGCACGACAGTATCTTGAAACCAGCTTATAACCAACCAATTTATACGCCTGGAGTTCTTCATTGCATTTCCAGTGTTCAGTCACAGCTATTATATCTGTTTTTTCTTGATGAGCCATAAGTTGAAGCCGATTGATAGCAGTACCCAATGATTGAACATTCTGAAGAATGAGGCTAAAACATTTCTCTGATTTAAGTTCAGAACTAGCAGCAGCAATTATGGTTTCTGTTGTTCTCTGCTCTTCTGAAAAAAATTTTTATCAAAGGAGAATTCTCTCAATATAACTCCTCGGGGCCAGAAGGATTCACAAAACACAGTTTTGTAAGCATTTTCATCTGGTAGGCCTATACTGAAAGCCGAGTTTTGTGCAATTGTGATTAACTTTTTCACTATAATGAGATCACTATCTTCTATACCATCCAAAAACGATAACATAACCTGTTCTGTAACTTCTTTGCCAGCAATTCTACCAACATAGATCCATTTTCTACGTATTGCACCTTGTATTAAACTTTCTGAACTATCCGTTTTCGTACCAAAACAAACTTTCTTCTTGTTTATTTCAGTTGGTTTTCTCCTTTTCTTCTCAACTGTGGTCCATTCCGTTTTCTCTTCAGGTACATTTATATTTGAATCAGAATTGCCCCAATTATTCACAATATTCACTGGTGGTACCTCAATAACTTCATTGTTTACATTCATTTCATCTCGACATTGACACTCGGATGACAATGCAAGTTGATCATGCGCAATAGCAAGGTTATTTTTGACCACAGAACTGTAAGGATTTTTGGATGATGATGAGCCAGTGTTGACGGGTACAGTTATCTTATCTTGAGGATTCATGGTTACGACGGTTTTTTTTGTTGTTTTTATTTGAAGTTCAAAGCTGGAGATCTAAAATTTCAAAAGTTCGTTATTTTCCCACAGGATCGTGTTTTTACTTCTGGTTTCGTCCAAAACAGATTTCAAGTATTGAATTTCAATGCGAAGGGTTTTATTTTCAGTTCTGATAGAAATTTCCTCATTTAACTTTAACTGACCTTCATCTGATGGGGACTGATGACAGGTGGTGTTTTTCCTGTTTGCTGACTTCGGTAGGCATGATGGATGGAAAATATCATCGCACTTGACACACTTTATGTATTCACTAACTTTTCTGTTGCAATAATTGCAAATTTTGTCGGGCATCGATGGCATCTCTGCCCTGGCACTCGGACTCGCTGAGCGATCATGTGACACATCTTCACGCAGTGACATCTTATATGAATATATAATATAATTATGTTTTTCGATTCTTGAAGTCAGTTTTTAAAAAAGAATTTATTCTTTTCAATTACAAATCACAATAAGTTATTCAATTAATGATTTTGGTAATTATTCCTAACGTGCAAGAAACGGAGTAACAGAGGTTGATCTTAACAAAAAGTCGTAAGATAACTTAATTGTACAAAGTCTAAATCTGAACTAACTTCTAGACATTGTCTTTCTTTGGAGGAAAACGCGATTTCACATCACGATTGCACTTAGCACTATCCTGTTCGCACTATCCTATTTCACTTCCCGGAATATCTAGGAATGTGTAGGAATGCAGTCTCTCACGGTAGCGGATACATAACTCCTCCCTGCTTAGTTTCGATAACGTCCTCGTTATCGGTCGGTTTTCCAGGAGGATTGAAGATGGTTCTTTCAGATGCTTTAATTGAAGATCCACTTTGTGTTTATAATTCAAAGGGAGCTTCGAAATGATTTCGGTTTTTAATTCGTAGACTGGAACAGTATTGTCGAATATTGAATTCTCGATAATTATGGTGCAATCGGAATTCAATAAATTTGATCCTTGGATGGATTTTCTTGTAATGATACCATGGCAATCTTCAAGTATCATCTGTGGGTTCTTGAATAAAGTGAGAAGGTGTTTGTTCTTCAGTGTGTGGATTATCTTGTAGTTGTTTTCCACAAGCACGGTTTGACATCGGTTTGGTGTTACTAGGGAGCAGGCTTCTTTGATAGGTTGATTGAAACATAAGACTGTGGAACTGCTCAATGTTGAGTGACAGGCTTCGTTGGTCCAATACTCTTTTATATTGATTTTTGCCAAATACTTCTTTGGGGGTACGATGGCTATATCTTGGTCGTTAGGTATTGGATAGACTCGGGAATAGTTTGCTATGAGGTTTTTTAAGATAGGGACTTTGAGGAGGAAGGTGATGGTTTCATCAGTCCCAATGGCAGATATTTTTGCAAACTCAATAATTTTAAAGAGATGAACTTGATCGATTGGTGATAATTGCTGAGGCTTGTACATTTTTCTTAGATAATTGACAATCGAGTAAAGTTCATTGACTTTTAATATTTCTAAATTTGGTATTTCTTTTGTTGCAAAGCTAATTGTTCTTTCCTACATCAAAAGAGTATTTAATAGCTCTTCGGATTGAAATATTTGGTATTCTACAGTCATTCTAAATTCTTCAATTGTTTTGATATTTTCGAAGAAAATTTTTGTATGTAAGATATTATCATTTAACAGAGCTATGTCTTCGGAGTACCTGTTAGTCAAGTGATTAGCGAAGGAAGTTAATTTGTTAATTCTTTCGATTTCAGAATTTTTGTATTGATACAAGCTTTCTAAATTTTCGTTTATGATCTTTAGATCGTCATCATCTAAATTTCCAGTAATGAATTTAATACCTTTTCCAATGAAGTTTGCCAGACCTCTTTTCACTTTTCCATTTAAAAGTTTGTGTAATATCTGTTCGATTTTAATTAAGTTTGATTTCAATTGAATGTAAATTCTATGAGATAATTCATCCAGAGTACGGTTCTTTTGGATTGCATTGAAATTATAATCTAACTTGTCGAAGCTTATTTGTAATGTAGTAGTGTTTATGAAGAAGAGAAAATTATGATAATGATCAAGAATTTTCGCGTTGCCTAGATGTTCTTCGAAGAATCCGTTATTGATTATTTTGTTGACCTGAAGGCCCTGGTTGATCTGGATCTGGATTAGGAGGATTATCGGTATCCTGAAAAGAGCAAAGATTTTTCTTAGTCTTTTGACTTTTTGATATGGGCTGTGGTTTCTCTAGATTTCTGAGTTAAACCGCCAATTTTATTTTGTTGTTGGTGCTCAACTGTAATTTTTTCAAAAGGGGGATCCGTTTTTTTAGGTCTATTCCTTTCCACGTAGACTTGTTTTTGATTTAAATCAGGGGTCGTTCCGATTTTCATTCAATTTATTTAATTTTTCTGTTCACGTTCTTTGTTTCGCTCATAAATGTGATCGAAAAATGGTAAAATTTCCTGTTTTCTTTTTCATTGTACTGTTCGTAAACGGTCATATTTAAATCGAATTCAGATAATTTATCATAAGGTCCGTAAAGTAAATTAAAGGGAGAATACCCAGTCGCAGAATGTATTGACTGGTTATAAATTAATGTTGCAGAAATCATGAGATTTGCTGGATTTTCGTTAGGATTTTTCAGTTTCAAAATTCTGAGCTTTTCTAGTAATGTTGAATGAAGTCTCTCTATGGGAGAGTTTGAGCTAGGGTTGTTTACCGTAGTAAAGTGCAGTTCTATTTTATTCAACTTCAACAGTATTCCGTAAATGTTTTATTATGAAATTCTCTGCCTTCATCGCATACAACCTTTTGTGGAATATTATGATGGGCTAGATAATGACGGAGTTTATTCAGAATTGTAAGTGCAGTACCATCCTTGATTAAGTAAGACTGAGCGTATTTGGAAAAGAGATCGATTATAGTCAAAAACTTGGAATTTAGGAAAGAAAATGTGTCTATGTGTATGACTTCAAATGGTCTTTTAGCAAGAAGTGGACCTGAAAACTTTAGTTTGTAAGGATGTCTTTCGTATTTCGATTGGAGACATAGTTAACATTTGTTGATTATTTCCGTAATTTTATTCTTCATTTTAGGCCAATAATATTTTTTCGATAGAAAATTATGGGTTTCTGAAATACCATTATGATTTTTATCATGATATTCGGAAATTATTTCTTTTTGATTTTCCTCTGAAGTTACGTCCAGAAGATAATTATTACTGATGAATAATTTCACTGAGTAGTTAAACGATTGTTTACAAAATCGTACAAGTGGTAAACGTAATCTCTTTTCTCTAAAGAAAATTCCGTAGGATTCATTGGGTCTAAGAATTTCTTTGAAAAGCTCTGCAAAATCATTTTCCATGTGATTTTGTCGTATGGATATGTTATACGTATTTTTGCCAAAGGGTTTCGTAAATTTTAAATTATAAAGTTCACCAATATTGAAAATAATTCTGTTAGGGTAAATATTAACTGGTGTTTCCGTAATGGGGATAACTTTTCCATTATCTTCTTGAGTTGAGTGTATAGTTGCATCCGTATTGGAATTTAAATCATCGTTGGGATTTTCCTGTTCTTCATTATTTAGATTGAGCGGTGTATTATTTTGAGAATTAAGAATTTCTTGTAATTCTACGTCGCCTAGTTCAGGTAGTTCACTGACATTTGGAAGAATGGAGGAGAGTTCTACATTCAAGTCGTCTTCTGAGAATAAAGTGTTATCTTCGCGGTTATTTATCTCGACTCGAGAAAGAGCGTCAGCAACTTTGTTTTCCTTTCCTTTGGTATGAATTATGTTGAGATCGAATTCATCTGATTTCAATTTCCAACGTATAAGTCTGGAATTTGGTTCTTTTATTTTATAAAGCCATACAAGAGGGTTATGGTCGGTTTCGACTGTAAACTTTTGTCCAAATAAATATGGTCGAAAATGTTTCGTAGAATCTAAGATACCTAATAATTCTCTCTCTATTGTGGAGTAATTTCTTTCGGCGGAGTTCAGCGTTCTCGAATAATAAGCTATAGGGCGATTGGATTGAGAAAGAACACTTCCAATTGCAATATTTGAAGCATCAGTTGTGATTTTAAAACTTTCTTGGAAATTCGGATAAGCTAAAATGGGAGCATTTGATAAAAGTTCTTTACAATGCTGGAATGCATTTACATATTCTGCATCTTGACAATTTATTTTTGCACCATTTTTTAAACATTTTGTGAAAGGTGAAACAATGTGGGCGAAATTCTCTATAAAACGTCGATAGTAACCTATCAGACCTAAGAATGATTTTATTTCCTTGACAGTACGGGGTAATGGGTACTTTTCAATAGTTTCTAGTTTTGATGGGTTAGGAGAAATTCCTTCAGGTGTAATTACATGACCTAGGAATGCTACTTCTTTGCTTAAAATTCACATTTATCCGGTTCAATTTTGAGATTGAAATCACTAATTTTTTTCAAATATTAATTTTAGGTGGCAAATATGTTCTTGTAATGATTTGGAAAAAACAACAACGTCATCCATGTATACAAAGCAAAATTTATGTAGATATTCTTTAAGTACGTTATCCATTACACGTTGAAATGTACTTGGACCGTTTTTCAGACCGTAAGGCATTCGGAGATATTCATAGTGGCCGTTATTTACTGTAAACGCAGTTTTTTCGATAGACTTGGGATCCATTTCGATCTGATGAAAAGCTTTTGCCATGTCAATCGTTGAAAAATAACAACTTCTACCAAGATTGTCTAAAATTTCTTCAATACGCGGTAAAGGGTATTTGTCTTCTACAGTTTTTTCATTGAGTCGTCGATAATCGATAACCATTCTGTATTTCTTTTCTCCAGATGCGTCTTTTTCTTATCGACTATCCACACTGGGGCACTATAAGGCGAAATTGATGGACGAATAATTTTATCATCAAGCAATTTCTGAATTTGTTCTTGAATTATACTTTTCATGTGATGAGGGTGTCTGAATGACTTAACGTAGACGGGTTCCTCATCTTTTGTTCTAATTTTGTGTTTGACAACATTACTGAACGAAAGGTCGCAATTTTTATCATAAAAGATATTTTTGAATTTAGCACAAAGTTTAAAAATTTCTCTTTTTTCTTCAGAGTTCATGTGTGAGGTTCTGATAGTTTTTGCTAATTTGATATTTTGATTCTCTAACGGGGGTGTACTTATTTCGGTTTCTAGAAGAGATTTCACTGGTATTCTTTCTGAAAAATTAATTTCTACATTTTCTTTAATTGGTTTAGAAATTGGTATAAAACAAAATCCATTTTTTGCGTGAGCTATGCACTGTGGGGTTGAAAATTCCTTAAAATTAATTTCTGGTAGTAAAACATCGCCATTTTCTATTGTAACAGGTATTTTAATAAAATTCTTTACTTCAAATTTTCTTGGTTTTAATTTCGTGGAAGAATATTCGAGGTTGAAAGGTATTTTCAAGTCATTAATTTCTAAAGTATGGGTTTTATAATCGATTTTTGCTCCTAATCTCTGGAGATCGGATGTTCCAAGTAGAGCGTCAAATTTTTTATGCCAATCTACAACGTGAAGATGAATATTTTCGAAAATTCCTAGTTCACTTAAAATTGGAATATTCAGATTTTTATCAGCTGTGATTGTATTGCCTAAACCGGAAACAGAAAATTTCTCGTTATATAAAAATTGAAAAAATTTATCGAATGCTGGTTTCGAATTAATTACAGAATTTGTTGCTCCTGAATCTATAAGGATTCTAAGATCTAATTTAGGTAGATAAAAATAAGGTAATTTTGATTTTATTTTCACACAATTCAGATCTATGTTGGTGTTTGTTCGGAAGCAGTTATCTGAAAATTTTTCCTCGTTTTCGTATGAAGTATTGGTTATTTGAAAATGAATTAGAAGAATTGTGGGGTGTGTTAGTGAAATTAGGGTTTGAATTACTGAAACGATTTGGAACAGTTTGTGGTGGAGAACGATTTTGAGAGGGTTTTTTCGGTATTTCTTGTGATTTCCGGAGGAATTCACAGTATTCCCATTCTTGTCTCCTATTATCGAAAAATTTGCATCTATTGATACATTCTTCTAAACTGACGGGGTCAAAATTACTGAGAGTATGATCGATAGGGTTCCAATATTCCTATTTGAAATGTTTTTAAGGCAAGCATACGAATATCTTCTTTTTGTATAAAAGATAGTTTCGATCGGTAGTATTCAATGTCAAGTGTTGTAAGACATCATTTAAGTTTTTAGATAATCTACTGTAGAAATCTAGGTAGGTTTCACTTTTATGTTGGACACAATGCGCTAAAGAGGAAACTAATAAATCTTCGTTTCGCAGGTCGCCGAATCTTTGTAATAGTACTCGTCTAATAGAATACCAATCAGAGGCGTTCTGGAAAGCTATAAAGTCTCTGGCTTCATATTTTAATTTAGATCTTATTGCAAAATTAAGCGCGTATGATAAATCGGGATTTAATCTTCCTTCGAGATGGTTTAATAAGTTATCGACTTCATTGACAAAGATCGATAAATTCTGACCAGGAGAATATTCTGGTATTGAGTTTAATAGCATTTGCAGATCTGGTCTAGATATTACATCTGCCGCATTTGTGTTAGAAGAAGTTTGGCTGTTCATTTCTTCGGTTGGGTTTTCTATTGAATCTAATAAATCTATGTTTGTTTCTTCAACTAATTCTACTATATTTGATCCTCTTTTAGGATAAGGTCTAAATCTATTATTTTTGAATAGTATTTCTTGAATATTTTGTGGATTCAAAGATTCTAAAACTTCGGAATCTTCAGCAATTACCTCCAATTTATTGAAAGAATCTGTCATTGAAATTGAAAATTCTAAAATGATGGAAATTTGTGGTAAATGGACTTACACCAAGATATTCATCTTATAGTGGATCGTCCTTCCTTCTGTATCGAAGTGGTTGGTTTGTGGTTCTCTTCCGTCGGATGAGGGTTGGATGTTGATGGTTCCACTGATATCGCACAAAGAGTTGAAACTCAACGGGTGATCCTCGAACACGATCCGGTCACAGTTCGTATTCACAATGGATACTAATTTCAGTTTTTTCTCGAACTAAAACCCCGTTACGATATCCTGTTCGCAGCGCCAATTATGTTTTTCGATTCTTGAAGTCAGTTTTTAAAAAGAATTTATTCTTTTCAATTACAAATCACAATGAGTTATTCAATTAATGGTTTTGGTAATTATTCCTAACGTGCAAGAAACGGAGTAACAGAGGTTGATCTTAACAAAAAAGTCGTAAGCTAACTTAATTGTACAAAGTCTAAATCTGAACTAACTTCTAGACATTGTCTTTCTTTGGAGGAAAACGCGATTTCACATCACGATTGCACTTCGCACTATCCTGTTCGCACTATCCTATTTCACTTCCCGGAATATCTAGGAATGTGTAGGAATGCAGTCTCTCACGGTAGCGGATACATAACTATATAATATATATTTATTATTCGCAATGGTAATTTACGGTAACCTATTTTACTAATGCAAATACCATTGATACTTTGATTGAAAAATTAAAATCTTTGCAAGCATCATATCGACTAGTTAATGACTACAGATGATGGGAATATTCATATAATATTGAACTATAAGCCCTGCAAGTACGATTATATTCGATATCTATTGTAGGTAGTCACAGGAGTGAACCGACTAAGTCTGTTCAATTTTACCGAGTAGCAGTTTTATGTGCGGTAATAGGGCATTAATAGAATGTCATGAAAATAATAACTCTGGACCAGAGCATAAAATTGTGTGAAACATGTTTCATCAAATTTGGGTAAAAGCTGAGTAAATGAAACAAACTTTCAATGTTTAAATTTATTAATAACAGAAATTCATAACAAAACCACTTGAAATGATATTTCTGCATCTAAAACATAGACTCAACATTGATCATTCCTAAAGAAAATTGTTTTAGTATATATTGACCTAGTTCTAAATTTCTTCGAAATATCTATTAATTTTCTGGTTTCATGATTGAGCCTTATATGAAAATAACTTTTCAAAATCAATTTCACCAAATGAATAGCATGTTCATCTAATATATTCTGATCATAAAATGATCACCAAATTGGTTGAAAATTGCAAATGACAGATTAGCAACAGTTTGATTAACAAGAATTCGGAAGGTATTATTCTTATTGTCAAATATATTATTTGTTTTGTGATAAAACTTGAAAAACCGTTCTCCTTCTTTACAAATCATTATAACCCAGTTGCTTGCGATCACTAAGCTGCCATGAGTTTTTCTTTTTTGCAACAGAGACAATGATGAGTTATTTTCTAATAAGTTGAGGCATTTGAAGCATGAAATGAACTTTTTAATGACTTCACCACGTAACCTGCAACATATGACACAACATCTTCAACGAAAGGTGTTAGGTTCCATGCATCAGAATCAATATAAGAATTTTCGTTCATATCATCTTGAATTTTTTGTGAAGCCATTAAATAGTCTACGTTATTTTCAAGATTTGAACCGTTACACAATGAGATGGTGTTATTAGAACCATATGTAAAAATTGAAACATTATCAAGATTGACAACATTTCCTGTATTCGGTGGTAAATTGTGGCATGAATAAGTAGTCTCTTTTATGCTGCTTCAAACTGCTTAGCGGTCGGACTACCTCTGCTACCTATAGTTCCAAAAAAGAATTCGAAGTGATCCTGTGAGAATTTATAGGTTAAAAGATATTTAAGGACTTTTTTCTCTACAAACAAGTCTTCATAAAGATGTTTCAAACTTTCAAACAAAATAAGAATACCTAGAAATCCTGTTTGTCTGCCAGATTTTACAATTGGAACACAGTTCAGAGTAAGCGTCAAAATATAATTCTCCATGGAACCAAGGAATTCGAAGATTCCTACAGATGTAGTTCCAGAAAGAGGTCTTTTGAAAAAGTATTTGGAAAAAGCATTTCTTGAATAAAAAATATCGAGGAGGTTATTGAACTGCAGTATGAAGTCAGATGTGGCCTTTGAATCTCTGGATTCTTGAGGTCTTCCCTCAAGAAATTCAATGCATCACTCACACTTTTACTCAAACTTTTACTCAAAGTTGTTGCTAAATGGACCTTCATTTTTTCTCTTGTTCACTGAATATGCCTAATTTTCAACTTAGTGGCAGCGTGTAATCCTTCAGTAGACGGCTTCTTCTCTTATTCAGAAATGAATTCCCATTTTATATCTTCACCCTTTCCATTTTTCAAGTCCTTCGTAGAAGCTAAGCAATTTCTGACTAATTTGATCATATGAAATGCATCAGGTAGGATATAAGGTACCTGAGGGTATTAAGGCCTAGCTAAGGGAGATTTGTAATAAAATGAAAAATATCCAATATAATCTAGTTTAGAATTGAATGTCCTAATATCTGGGAGATCCATGATATGAAATCGAAAAACTATTCAGATATTCAGTACTTTGCGATTTTAATTTTCAACTCAACATGTTTCGAGCTAATTCAGCTCATCTTCAGGAGTACAAAAATCGTCTTCTGTACGTTGGATGGCAGTGTTGTTATTGTCGGTTATTTCATTATAGATAACTTTGTTTTATATAACTTTCGTTTTTGTTCTTTTAGCTGGATGGCGGTAGTAGTATAGAATGGGAGCACGCATGATATGATTATGTATCTTCATTTGTTATTATAACTATTCTAAAAAAAAAAAAAAAAAATTTTCTTCGATCGATCTACGACATTTCTCATTCTTTAGAAGAACGGGATATTTTGTGTTTAAAGGCCACTGCTCCCCTTGAAATAATTTGAAAGAACATTTTTTTAGACCATTAGCATGACTTCAGATAATTTTTTCGTTGAATTGTTCCTGAAGATTTTTATGTAAGTTTTTTTTTTTTTTTATTTATGACATTCTACCTTTTCCATACAGCTTTGTTCATAGCGGTTTTTTACACCCGCTATTTTTAGTTATGACATTATATTTTTTCAAACCGTTTTCATATTGTTGACTTTGTTTTATTTTATATAATTGACCTTCATAACTTGACTGTTGTTTTTTGATAGTCTTTTGACTTTTGTAAAGTTTCATTAGTTCGATTCAGCTTGTTATTTGTATCGTTTTTTTTTTTTTTATACTTGAATTTTTCTATTCTTTGTCCCTGTATTTTGCTGTAGAGAATTTTTGCGTTTTCTACATGAGTTTTTGTTGTTTTTCAGCTTCACTTGTGTGATTTTTGTACTCTGAAGATGAGCTGAATTAGCTCGAAACATGTTGAGTTGAAAATTAAAATCGCAAAGTACTGAATATCTGAATAGTTTTTCGATTTCATATCATGGATCCAATATAATCAACAAGTTTTATTATTAATCAGTCATATAGTTCAATTACTACAGAGTTAAAACAAAAAATAGCTTCTCTAGCTTAAAACCAAAACAATATATAACTTTTTAAAAACACAGTCTGTAGGCCTTATTATACTAGGTAGGGTAAAAAGGCCTATACTTTAAACTATCTAAAAATCAACTTATACAACGTAAATTGGTATTCTTGAGATCAATAATCATTAATATAAAGCAATAGGAATCATAGTGGTATTAGAAAATTAAATAAATTGGCTTTATTCACAGCCACCAGGACATTGAAAGTCATCAGTGTCTTCTGCAGTCAAACCGACACACTCTTCGTGGTACCACTTAGAGCAACGTGAACATTTCCGCATTGCGTCTCTTTTATCTTCTTTGCAGGCATGGCAGTACCAACTCCCTTGTTTTTGTGATTTCCTTTGACGGTAGTAGACTTTTTGCAGATACGACTTTAGTTTTCTTAGGATTTAAAGCCTTTTTAAACTTCGTTCTTTCTTTTCTACCTGTTTCAACATCAGTAAAGTTTTTGTCTTGTTTATTTTTCTTTCTTTTGTTATCTTCCTCTTCTTTACTATTTCTCTTCTCTTGATTATATTTATCAAACAGATCTTTTGTGACTGGAGTACCTCGATAATTAATGGCTTTTCGTCTAACAGACGGTGTGGATGGTTGATCTTTAACAGGCGTAGGCATAAGATCATAAATGTTTTTTTTTTTCAACTGACTGAGAGGTAAATCATCATCAGATTCATCTGAACTGGAGCTTGTTCCATAAATTGTGCGATAATAGCTGCGTTGCACGGTTGTTTCTCTTGAGACCTGACTTGTGGATGTTGATGCTATAGCTGGTGATTGCTTAGTTTGTTCTGGAGTCGCAGGTCGAAGACAATCAACAGGTGAAATATTTGTAAGCCAGACATCGGGTATTGGAATCGGTGCCAAAATTGATGGTGAACTAGTAGTAGATTCTGAACTCTTCTGTTGATCACTATTAAGAGGTGGTATATTTTCTTGATCACGATCAGGCGTTGAGGCTCCCGATAAAATAGACGGTGTTGAAACTCCGGATTCTGAAACATTAGGATGTTCAAGAGCTGGTGCGTTTTCTTGTGCACCATCTGGTGCAGAAACTTCCGTTAAAATGGAAGGAGCAAAAGCTGTTTCTGGTATGGCCTGTGGGTTGAAAGGATACAAGCCAGTTGCTTTAAAGCCACTCGTGATATTGCTGTGTGTCATACATTTAGACCAAACGCTTGAAAGAATGATATTAAAGCGTGCTTTAGTAAGTTTTTGTCTCTGTTTTGGTCCAAAATGATAACAATTCAGCATCCCAGTGGTGCTCGAATGATCGATATACAGCTTTGTCGAGGGGCTGCAATTCATGGGTTGTATTTGAAGGTAGGCAGTACAAGTTAATGCCAAGTGAATCGGATATATCGACTAAGGAAAGATCTAAATGACATGCTGCTCCGTCAAATATCAAAAGACATGGTCCCTGGCTTTTGTATCTAGACAAGTGTTTTAAAAATATTTTAAAAAGTTCATTGGTCATATACCCCTTTGCTGATTTTTCTACTAAAGATCCTTGAGGCAAATTATCGTACAATTCTGGTTTCAAACGTTTCCCCTTAAATATGATCATAGGTGGTATGGCTGTGCCAAGAGCATTGACACATCCTGCGATGGTAACGCTTTCAGCATGTTCAGAAGACTGCAAATGAACTCTCTTAGCCCCTTTTTTTTTTTGGCTAAAACACCTTGCTGGTGGTGAATAGTGAGACGGCATCCTTTCTCATCCATGTTATAAATTTTCTCGGGATGATCATATAAGTCATATTTATCGTAGATATCTCTCAGTGTTTTAAAATGGTCATCAACAATAAATCTATTTAACTTTTGGGCTCTAGCTGGGTTCATGAATTGCGCTTTTCTTAAGGATATTTCATGATGTCTTTTCATGAACGCTTTGAACCAGTCTTTGCCTGCGCGTTTGCCCTCATCATTAAAATTATGTTTTATATTATTTTGCTCACAATACTTATACACCAATCGACGCAATATTCTTGGTGTCACAGGCAAACCCATTTCAGAATACCGGATGATCCTCTGCGCAAGTTGAGCTTCCTCTTCATTATTTAATATAGGTTTGCGTCCCAAACATTTCTTTAAACTGCCAGACTGCAGATGATTTCTAATTGTTCTTCTAGGAATCTTATATCTCTCTGCAGCCTTATACGTACTTAAAGTTCCTCTTTGTACTGCTCTAACAGCTGCGATCAGATTGTCTTCTGACCACAATGCCCGTTTGGGAGGCATCGTGACCGTAAATACTGAAAACAATGATAAATAAATTTAAAATTAACAACTACGCACGTACCACCCACCAACAAACATTTTAAAAACGCGCTCCTACTTACATAGCAGTTAAAAAGGAGTATATTAAGGCCTACAGTAAAATTTTATAGGCCTTAATATCCGACGACTCCACATGGTTACAAAAAATAATAATAATATTTTTTATATAACTACAAGTTGTTTAATACGGTAGTCTAGGGACAAGCATACGTTAATGAATAAATGGACTGTCAATAAAGATTGGAAAATATCATATTTTTAAAATAACTTACGTTTTACTGAAGCCAATTTTTATAATTCGTGCCGCGCGACCGCCCCGCTGAATGATTTCGACGACACTGGCGGGGGGAGAAGCGCAAGCGGTCGCCTGCCACTTCGCAGCGACTTGTATACGCTCTGAGCTTGTGTGAGTGTAACCTTGAGTGTCCGCTACTCTATTTCGTACGTTTTTTGTTACTTAGGCCTTATTGCCCGATAGGCCTTATAACCCGCGGGTACCTTATACTGGTTTCTTTGTGATAGGATGGTTGAAATAAGTTCTCAAATGTTGAGGATTGTTGAAATCTGCACCCAAATTCTCCGCCATAGAAGAATTTACTGGCGCACCATCGGAAGTAGGGTTGCCACCTTTTATTTTTGCAGTTAAAGTACATTGGTTATTATAGGTAAGAAAAAAAAAGTACATAGTATCAAAATAAAGTACAATTTATTTTGCCTAATTACTATGTTTAAAAATATACTTTTTATTGCTTTTTGCAGTTTGTATCAAATTAGCATCTTTACTAAATAATTGCACAGCATCTTTACAGTCTATATTAAAATTAAAGTAAATAAATAATTCATTTTTTATTAAATTCAGAGACGCTTTGTTTCTTTCGTCTCGCCATTTGTTATTCATCACAGAAAACACTCTTTCTGTAAATGCTGACGTGGCGGGAATAGACAATAAAAATGAAATTACTTTATACAAGTTTAAAAAATTATCATCACTCTTACTAAATACTTGCTGCCATTTTTGTGCAGTTGATAGTTCTGCAAAACCCTTAGAAGTACATAACTGATTATAAAGTTGGTTTAATAAAGTGATTTCTCCGTAAAGATTCTCCATATCCACATTAAGCCTTTGCAAATTTAAATTCTCAATTATGTTCACAATATTATCAAATTTTATATTACTCTTTAAATTTATATTACCAAGTGTAAATAACCAGTTTGTGTTATTAAAATCAAACCATTTATTCAGGTACTCTAGGGATTTGTCAATAAATAATAAAAAATTCCCTTGAATTTTCCTAGTCAGTTCCGGTGAAGATAACAGTTGAATTTTTTTGCCTGTTCCATAGCCAAAAAACATATCTTGTTTTCTTTGTGTTAATTGATCTCTAAGACTAACCATAATCCCATAAATATCTAAAATTGTTATGTAGTTGCCTTCTAGACATTTCACAGCTTTATTAAATAAATTTAATATGTGACTACAAAAATGCAAATAAATTTCAATCATATCATTCTCAGTTTCATTGAGCATCAATAAATTTTGTAAAACTATTGGACAATGGTCTAAACTTAAAAAATAGCTTCTAATAGGTGACCAATTCAATAATAATGTATCAATGCATGGCAAAAGAGAAAGCCATCTTGTTCCCACATGGCGTCGTAGTTCATGAAAGTCTCCATCTACTGATGCTACAAATTTTTTCAGTTCCTCTCTTCTTACAGCAGAATGTGAAAAATGTGCATAAATTTTTAAAATCACATTTTCTATGTCATGTGATAAAAAACTCATTGCATGCCTTACACAATTATGCACTATATGTGCATGACAATTGCCTTTAATCAAATTTGGTACCATGTTTTTTATATTTGTGAATAAAGAATGATTAACGCCAAAATTAGCATTTGTATTATCAGCACTTAACCCAGATACATTATTAAAAGATAATTTGTATTGCTCTAATGACTTTTGAATTGCTTCAAACATACCGTCAGCAGATTCATTACTATTTTCATAAAAGTCAATTAATTTGTTTTCAATGCCATTTTTGGCTGTAAAATATTGTACCACTAATGGAAACAGTTTTATATTTTTTTTGTTTGAAGCATCTGTTTGTAAGCAGTAAAACAAATTGTCTGTATTAATAGTATCTATTACATTTTGTAAAGAATATGGGCCTAACACCTCTGTAACTAGTGCTTCCATTTTTGTTCTAGCTAGACGAATTGCTGTAGCTGTAGATGAATCGTCATAAATCATTTTATTCAATTTTATAGTACAATCCATGCTATTGTAGGACAAATTATGTTTTACTGTGTGATATGTTAGGGCTAACTCGGATGCAACAATATTTTCTTTATCACTGTATCGAGAAGATGTGGAAGCAGAAGAAGAGTCAAGAAATTTGTCAATTAGTCCAGTTGTTCTCCTCATTTCTACTTTTGATTTGTGTTGTTTGGTCTGTAGGTGTTGTTTAATCTGAAAATAATAAGAATAATCCTGTCACCATACCCATCACCTCCAGTCACCATCAAATAAATATGCTTTTAAAGTTTTTGGTAAAATCTCTGCATCATTATTTTAAATAAAATCAGATCATTTTATAGCATAGCACAACATAGTTTAGTTTTGATATTTAATGCAACCATAAAAATAAAACACACACACACACCCATGAACATACAGAAAAAAGAAAAAATATTACATACTTGTCCTATTCCTGCTGAGGCTACTGTAAATGTAATTCCACAAAATTTGCATTTTCCATTATATTCGTTTAGTGGATCATTAATTAACCAATCACCATGTTCGATTTCCCACTGACTTTTATACTTCTGCAATCGTTTAATTTTCTGTTTTGTCGGATCATTTTTTTAAATATTTTTTCGGTGTAGTATATTTATATTCATTATCTATTTGATCCGTTTCACAATCGAAATTACGTTTTGCAGGTGTATGTGGAATATTCTTATCCATAATGTGTATTTTAATTGCACCACAAAGTACTTTTATTTAAAGGAAAAATTGCACTCAAGCCGCTCCGCAAACAAACAAAAATTTGTGACAGTAAGTGGTGACATGACATGACAATTTGAGGTTAGGTTTTAGGTTGCGTTCAGAAATTGTAAAAAACGAGCGCTTGAGTGATGTGGCGAGTGGCGAGGACCAAATCACCAATCGATAAATTTCGTTAAACAAAATAATCGACTAAACTTTTCAAAATCTCGAAGAAATCAAATCATGCGAAATAAAGTATTTTTGTGTACTTTATTGTTCTCATAAAGTATAGAGTACAATTATCTAAAATAACGTACAATACTTTATAATAAAGTACGGGTGGCAACCCTAATCGGAAGTTAGAGATGTTATGGTTATTCCAGTCTGATGTAAGAAATCAAGGCATTTATGTACAATTTCAGCGTTTTCAGCAGCTGTTAATCCATCTATTAAGAAATATCCCACTGGAATCTTTATTATTATTATTATTATTATTACAATGGCAAGAGTAAAGGTAAACCTATAAACTCAAAATTAAAAAAAAAAAAAAAAAATACAATATGAAACTAAGAGTAACCCAAGAAGCGACAAACAAGATTGAATGTTGAATTGATTGGTTGAAAACAAAAAAAAACTATCGCTGTCGCTGGCTGGACCATCTATCCACATCCACATCTTCCAATGTGCGTTAATGCATACTACCATGAATACGAAAGCTTCACTTGATTCTGCGATCTTATCAGAGTTAATTTTTGTTCCTATGTCAACAAGGCCACAAAATTTTTTTCCTGTTCATTCTACTTGTCGTCTTATTGACATTTAATCCATTACCAAATTGCAAAGTAATGGATGATTAGAACTCCTTACTTTTAATCGCAAAGCGTTTTGTTAACTCAGACTCTGAAACCCAGTGAGACATTCGACATAGAAAAGCTCAAAAGTTCAACTGCTAATTAATAAGTTCATTCTTTTCTTGAAAACCGATGTTCTCAAGCTTTTTTCATTGCTACATATAGGATCAATTCCATTCTGTTTGATCATCTATATAATATTCATCTGTGTAAATTGTTAGAGAACAAAATCGTATAAGTACCCGAAATGCAACAAAGAAATCATTGATATAACTAACCTGAAGGATGCCAAATCAGATGCTCTATGAGAAAGTAGTTGATTTGCACCAGGTTTAATATATTTCACACCATTTGCCTTCAAAATAATGTCACTTTGTGCAAAATGAGAGAAGCATATTAAAGGATGCAATGGAACTGCACTACCTACTTCAACTCCTACCAAGGAAAACCAAAATTTTTTGTTCTTGATTGCTCAGAAACCTGCAATAAAAATTATTGAAGTCGTACATGGATGAATGATACAAATAGGGTTTGATATTGATTCAGGTATTTCATTTTGTTCAAATGTATAACTTTAACAGCTATTCAATTAATACATGCAACCTTTGCATGCACTTCATTCTACGACACTGATTGTTCAAATATGGACGTCAAAAGCATATTTAGAAACTTACCGGTGAAAAGAAAGATTTGGGTTCAAATAATCATATTTTTTGCAAATTTGTCGAACCATGTTTTACAGTTGAAACTCACTTTCGAAGTCTGCAAAATCACAATAACCACTTAATTTTACCTAATTTTCACTTGTAAACAAATACAAGTTAGCTTTTTCGTACTTCCGGGCCTAATGTGACAACTTCACTCCCTTGTGACAGGTACTAAAGTGTCACATTTAATCCCTCCGGGATTAAATATTGACGAAACTCCCGGAACGATTTAATCACAAACAAACGAATTTAAGGGATATTTTATTGAAAAATACAATTAGTTAGAATGGTAACCTTAATATTCAAATTAATATTGTGACAGTTCGTCATATTGACCAGTCTTTCCTGGGTTAATGCAGCAAGTAACTGAAGAGTAACAGATAGTTCCTTATCATATTGAACTGGTGTTTGTTTCGAAGATCCTGCGGAAACAGGAAGCGAGAATGAGGACTGTGGCATAACTATAGTGGACGAATCGGCGACTTGACCAAATATTTTATCTGAAATTTTTTGTTTATTTTTAATAGACGATTCAATATATCCCTCGGCCACGTTGGAGGATTTCCATCCTCCATGTCTCTTCAGCACGTCTATTGTTGCTCCCGAATCAGCTAACAAAGACGCAGATGTGCGTCTAAAACAATGTCCCGTATAAGACGTCCCATTTTCTAATTTCAAGAAAGCTGCTATTTGCCGTGGAAATGTACCAAACATGTTTTATCCTACTACTCGCGTAGTACATTCTTTGTTGATGTATTGAACAAAAAATTTTGAATGAGGTGTCCCTGTCTTTCGCAATGCCACATACTTTCGAAATATAGCCACAAAACTGATGGCACTGTTTTCTGAATTTTTGATCACAAAATTTCGGTCAATTTTATTTTTGGTGTTTCTAATCGCAGTTAGGAAGGAATCGCCCAAATCTCTCACATCGTCGATTTCTAAATCAACCAACTCTTTTCCAGGACAAGCTCCCGCAACGCCCAAAATAAGTGCAAAAAAATTGATTTCTTAAAATTTCTGAATATAAACACATTTCCAAATTTACCTTAAGCATTAAATATTTATCATCCGGAGCCTCCTGTAAGAACTGATCTACCTGCTCAGACGTGAGAATTCTTGACTTCTTCGGCTTAAATCCCTCATTTCTTCTCTTCAAAAAAGCTAATAATTTTGGAAGTTTACTTATATCAATATCTTCTCTAAGGTTAATAACCGATTTCAGCATTGAGTAATGTGCCCAGAGAGTTGAGGCACAAACCGCTTTTGATTTATCATTGAAGTAGACTAACAGCGCATTTTAAGTAGGTTGTCTCACATTTTTTAAGCGGCACCACTTTTTAAAAGCATCGTACTGCTGCTCGTATAGTTTTCTAGATTTCGGTGGTAACAATTCTTCACCTACTTCGGCTGCTCTTTTATCAATATCAGATACACCTTCTTCACTCATGATACCAATAATTATCAATAACAATGTTTCTTTACAATGACACTAGTAATGACAATGTTTCTAAATTATAATTATCACAACGCAATGTTACTATGGTAACTTATTTTAAAGACAGTTTATTAAATGTTATTAAAATGGAAGTAGGTGTCTTTCTCAGACTTTTTTCTTCTCAAAAATCTTACATTATATATGGCACTTCCAATATCACCTAGCTTTTCTGTGACTTTTGCCTCGTAATATTTCATATCTGAAGAATTTTCTGTTGGAACTTTTACTACGACGAACATACCAGGTTCAACGTTCCGAACTTCATGATCTTTTTTCAAATTGCAGTCTGTTAAATTTTCTTCTTCACAGTGTTCTATGGAAAAATCTTCATTGTTAGAAGGTTAGCTTGTTAGGTTAGCTTGGTCTTTTTGTATTAAACGGTTCCTTATAACACTTAGTGGTTCATCGTCGGAGTCTATTGAGTTCACTTGTTCTAATTGCACTTCTGCTTCAATAAAATCTCTGATTTCTACAGCCTTTCCCGCTTTAACATCTATGCGCTTTCTTTTATTTCGTGTTTTAGGCTCGGGCGTCCTAGATGTTTTGAAAAAACCTAATAAGCTGTCTGAGAGCAATGAAGAATTTCCATCATTTTCCGCTTCTTCTTGGTTTGGATCCTCCTTAAAACTTGGTCGGCATTTAACGGCCATATTCCAGTTGCCTTAAAACCTGAAAGAATATTTCGTTCAGAAGCTGCTTCGATTTCATTCAAAGTTCTTTTGATCAATAATGGAAAATCGGATTTCTGGAAAGGTCCCCTTCTTTTTAATTTCCAATCGGTTAGAATGCGCCTCCAACATTTCTTCAAAGGACCAAAGAAAGCAACATCTAGTGGTTGGCAAACATGGGTTGAATTTGCAGGAAGTAGAACGAATACGATGTTATTTTCTTCACATTTCTGAATGAAGTATACCGTTTACAAGATTTTTTTTTACTAAAATATTAATATTTCTTACCCCCAAGTGATCGAAGCGTCTGTGTCATTACTTTGAATCATTATCCTCTGTTGAATGATAACTACAGCTTTGTTCTACCTCCATTTATATACTGTATAAATTACCGTTTACCCTTCCTTCCATTACCAATCGATCATCTTTGTAAATTTCAACTCTACCTCTATAGAAAGTGACTTTGAACCCATTAGATTCTATTCTAGGGACTGACCATAGATTTTTTCTAAGTTCTGGGACAAAGTAAACATTTTTAATCGTACAGGTAGTGACTCTTTTTCCTACTTGACATTTTGCCCTAATATTTCCAATTCCTAATGCCTTCAGCATAACCCCTTCTTTAGCCGCAGCAATATTTCTAGGAAACTTAAGTTCTGTATAATTGACAAAAACATTCTGATTATTTACTAAGTGATATGAGCACCCTGAATCAATACACCATGATGAAATGATTTTCATTTGAAATATTATCACAATTATAAGCTTTAGTTAAATTGTTTACACATAAAAGAGCAACATCTGACTCACAGTTCTCTGCTGTATATGACTCATGCCCTCTTCCATACCCTTGGCCTCTTCCTCGTCCATGTCTCCTTTCTCTCTGAAAACCATGACCTCTCCCTCTGTAATGACCTTGACCTCTTCCTCGTTGAAAATCTTGACCTCTTCCTTTCATGCTACATTGGAACTTCTTATGGCCGGGTCTCCCACATATAAAACATGAAAATGCTGTACTATGTGATTTATTTCCACCTGAGTCTTTCTTTTTCCTTTCTTCTTCTCCAAGCAATCTATTCTTTACAAAATCAAGTTTCAAGTTCGCCATAGTTTCCAGAGCTGTTATTATACCATTATATGGATGGGGCATTGATAATAATAAATAATTAACCTTTTCTTCTTCGCTTAGCTCTGTATCGGATTCTCTTAGATCTGTGAAGATTCTTTCCATATCGATGAAGTGCTCGATTAACGAAGAGTTCTCGTTGTATTTGATTTCTGATAACTTTCTTCGAAGAAATAATTTTGACCGTACTCTTGAAATTTTCCTCTAGGTTTTTGAACAACAGGTAAGCAGTGTCCTTTTTCAAGTATTCAATATGACTATCTGCTACACCTGCAATTAATATTGCTTGAGCTTTCGCTTCTGCCTTGGAATTATGTTCTTGTTGACCATAAGATTCATCTTCAATTGCTTTCTGTACCCCATTTTCCTTGAGTATACTTCTTATCCTGAAAGACCATGTGCTGAAGTCCACGCCGGCAAACGGTACGATTGGAAATCTCTCTCTCTTGAATTTACCATGGTAAGTATTTTACGAAAACCACGGACTGCTACTACTGTTGAGATTTGTTGATCAGTTTGCAGTTCATTGAAACAACTCACAGATACTTTTATCCATTTATTCCTTCCAAACTTTAATCTTTTACATTTCTCATTGTAACTCTCTTACCGCTTTAAAATTATCTACTGACTCTAACCTTACTAATTCTATCCATAACCACAGATCATAAAACATCTTTTGAGAGGTGAGCATTGTCCATCAACATTAAGAATAAAGTGTTGTATATGATATAATAAAGGATACATCAACGTACCATTTCTACGGCTATTATTTGCCGCTGATAACAAAAATATAAAAATTTACTGGAATCGGCACTTAACACAACAGTAAAGTTCGTTTCAAATGAAAACTAAAGTCTAACTAAAACCATATCGGACTTGTTTATTTATATATTAATTTATAAACAAATATTTCTGCCATAGAATTAATGAAAGATTTAAAACCAAAGATATTGAATAATTTATTAATCAATATCTTTGTCTGAAACCTCTTTAACCACAGAACATCATAATTGCGTGTAGCCAATGAAATCGCTCTATTCATCTAGGGAGAAATAAAATACTGAAATGTCACTAGATTGAAAAAGTTAAGGGTCGGTTTGTTAAGTTTCTATTAAGTGAAAGTCGTGCAACCGGAGATGAATTTAATCGACCCTTAACTTTAAGCGGCACTTAGCTAAGCGACATTTTAAGGGGCGTTGGTGCAAACGGCCTTAGAGGTTATCAATATTTTATATGATACATAAAATATGAATTGGAATATCTTTGTTTGATTTGGAGATCTCGAATTTGAAATATTTCCTATTTTATCTCATTATGGGATCTGCAAGATGTGAAAAAAAAGTTAGAAATGATAAGTGAGAACTTTGAAGTCCATGGAATGAATATATTAGGAAATTTGCTGTCCCACAAAGAAAAAAATCTTTTTCGTACTTCCGGGCCTAAAGTGACAACTTCACTCCCTTGTGACAGGTACTAAAGTGTCACATTAAATCCCTCCGGGATTAAATATTGACGAAACTCCCGGAACGATTAAATCACAAACAAACGAATTTAAGGGATATTTTATTGAAAAATACAATTAATAAGAATGGTAACTAACGTTAATATTCAAATTTATATTGTGACAGTTCGTCATATTGACCAGTCTTTCCTGGGTTAATGCAGCAGGTAACTGACGAGTAACAGATAGGTCCTTATCACTGGTTAACCTAACAAGCTTTAATTAGCTTCTGAGGAGTGTACATTGATATATGTACACCTAGGTAAGCCAGTATAAACATAAATAAAAATAAAAATAAAATAAATAAAAAATATTGAACTGGTGTTTGTTTCGAAGATCCTGCGGAAACAGGAAGCGAGAATGAGGACTGTGGCATAACTATAGTGGACGAATCGGCGACTTGACCAAATATTTTATCTGAAATTTTTTGTTTATTTTTAAAAGACGATTCAATATATCACTCGACCACGTTGGAGGATTTCCATCCTCCATGTCTCTTCAGCACGTCTATTGTTGCTCCCGAATCAGCTAACAAAGACGCAGATGTGCGTCTAAAACAATGTCCCGTATAAGACGTCGCATTTTCTAATTTCAAGAAAGCTGCTATTTGCCGTGGAAATGTACCAAACATGTTTTTTCCTACTACTCGCGTAGTACATTCTTTGTTAATGTATTGAACAAAAAATTTTGAATGAGGTGTCCCTGTCTTTCGCAATGCCACATATTCTCGAAATATCGCCACAAAACTGATGGCACTGTTTTTTGAATTTTTGATCACAAAATTTCGGTCAATTTCATTTTTGGTGTTTCTAATCGCAATTAGGGAAGGAATCGCCCAAATCTCTCACATCGTCGATTTCTAAATCAACCAACTCTTTTCCACGACAAGCTCCACAACGCCCAAAATAAGTGCAACCTACAAAAAATTGATTTCTTAAAATTTCTGAATATAAACACATTTCCAAATTTACCTTAAGCATTAAATATTCATCATCCGGAGCCTCCTGTAAGAACTGATCTACCTGTTCAGACGTGAGAATTCTTGACTTCTTTGGCTTAAATCCTCATTTCTTCTCTTCAAAAAAGCTAATAATTTTGGAAATTTACTTATATCAATATATTCTCTAAGGTTAATAACCGAATTCAGCATTGAGTAATGTGCCCAGAGAGTTGAGGCACAAACCGCTTTTGATTTATCATTGAAGTAGACTAACAGCGCATTTTCAGTAGGTTGTCTCACATTTTTAAGCGGCACCACTTTTTAAAAGCATCGTACTGCTGCTCGTATAGTTTTCTAGATTTCGGTGGTAACAATTCTTCACCTACTTCGGCTGCTCTTTTTATTAATATCAGATACACCTTCTTCACTCATGATACCAATAATTATCAATAAGAATGTTTCTTTACAATGACACTAGTAATGACAATGTTTCTAAATTATAATTGTCACAACGCAATGTTACTATGGTAACTTATTTTAACGACAGTTTATTAAATGAGTTGAAGAGAGAAAAAACTGATTGAAATTATTGAAATAATTAATAAAATCATACCGGAAGTACGAAAAGTATCGTATATACCTCGGGACTGAAGTAGTACATTTAATCCTGTCTTCAGTCTTCAACTCAAGCCGTGCACAGAGAAATGCAACGTCGCTTACGTTGATTCCGGGAGTCCTATGCTCTCTTGTCGATCCGATGTTAGTTCGACGGGGACTCCCTATGTCCGCATCCTTAGTTTAAAATTGTTGCATAATTCACGGAATAATTGGAAGAGAACTATTGTTGAGGAGAAAATTAAGTTTATGTTTTGTTTGAAAATTATTAGAAAAGGTAGTTTCCACAACACCCAGGAGGTACTACCGTTAAGCGTTACTTTTTAATGGGTACTTCTGCCAGTAGCCCTATTTTCCCAAAAACAATTGTTTTTCAACCAAAATGAAAAATAACAAAATATAAACTCTGTAGTTGATAATAGATAAAAAAAAGCACGAAACATAACTCTTACCTAGTTGATAAATAAATGAAATAATATATGTACCCTACTATAAAATAATATAGAAACTTACCTATTCTCTATGAATTTGTACATGCATACAAAAATGAAAATACACTCTGTTCATACTATCTGGAGAGTTTGTAATTTTTTTTTTTGGGGAGGTGTTTAGATGAATCCGAGGGTGAACGGTCTTTTTAGATTCAATGTTTGAGTTGGTCTTCTCTTTTTCTATAATCATTTAATATAATATTCGCAAATACTGAAAGCAAATGAAACAAAATTTTTTTGTACTCCTTTCCACATAAACAAGTTTGTTGAAATTCCTCAAAAGCATATTCTGTCTGAATACCCAAAAACGTTAATTTTGAAAGAATATATTTTTGATCAACCGCTCGTAGAAAGTTCGATTCTAAGGAACTATCATTTAAAATAACCTCGAAAATAGCACACATATGAAGAAAAATTATTCTAACATGAATAGTTGGAATTGATAGACCCCTCTCTGCAAACTGTCAAAATATTCATTATCTACGAAACTTCCTTTCTCTTCTACAACCAGGGACAAGCAAATACTACAATCTAATTTTTGGAAGCACTATGGGATCCATATCCTGAAATATAAATTGCTGCCGATTCATCTACAGAACAATCAATTATTAGAATTAAATATTTCACTGAATTTATCGATATTCAAGGTGTCCTCATCAAAGTAAAACAACACGAATCATTCATTTCTAAAGAAAATTTTTTTTTTATATCGTCAAGGAAAATGTTGATCTATTGCATTTGAATATTCAGCTTAACTCTAATTTTTTCCGCATTCAAAACTGCATCCAATGATACATTATAATTACAACCATTTAAAGTCTATAATTGCCAAAACGCTTTTCAAGTTTTTCGGTGGTGAATTTACCCGGTAAAAAATATTCAATGTTATAATTTGTAAACTATACTTTATTACATCCAAAGTGTAGAAGTACTCAGAACAAAAGCCTTATAAGTATCATTTGTGAGATGACCGTTTGAATCTAAATCATGCCATTTATTTACCCACACAACAATTTTTTTCAAAAACTGAACTCTATAATCATCATCTTCATTTGAAATCGGTTTAGAAAATTCATTTCTCCTAACGATGCCCTTTATGACACTAGTATTATTAACAATATCCCACCAATTTCTTATCAACTGCAGGAAGTCTGCAGTGTCGTTAGGGTAAGGAGGGGGAATTGCGTTCACTTAAGGAAAACATGGTGTACTTTTAAATTATTTATTATAAATCAAAATCAAGAAAATTAACAAAGTCTTTAACTATTGAGTAATCAACAATTTAATAACAAATGCATATATCTTTGACCTACTAGTAGTAGGAAAACATTATAAAATAAACATGTTTGAGCAGTATTGCCCTGACTTTGGGTAATACCGCTCAGGTGTAATGAGGTAATAACGCTCAAAAAAAGTTTTTAGAATAATAACAATTAAGATTTATTTTAATGAAAGAAATATTAATGTGATCAACCTTATAAATGAAAGTAAAGTCTACAATCACAAATTAGCATCAATTGTCCTCATTTGTACGTAATAGTAGCCTTTTTTCAATTTAACAGTTATAGTAAAGCAATGTCAAATCTACTTCAATTATTAAAAAAAATATTATTATTATTAGAGGTAAGAAAATAAGAAATATAAAATTTTATTTTTGGATACACAAATCACAAATATATCCATCTGGTGAATCCACCTGAGCAAATAGCATGAGCCCACAGACCGCAGAAGGTGCAGCGATACCACAATTCGTCATTTTTTCCAAATTCTTCACAAATAATACATTTGTTATAATTTTCATCATCAACGTTCATTTCTTGTAGAATTTTTTTTTTTGTAAGATTTATGTTTGTTCTTCTTTTCTTTAACTAATTTTTTGGTCTTGATTTATCATCTTTTCCGGTCTTATTGAGATTTGCAATTTTTTTCTTTTCTTTATCTTCTAAAATAATTTTCATAGGAGTCGCAGTGAATATGGTAGCATATTGTTTTCGCTTTCTTTGACCTCGCTTAGAAGATGGTGCAATAGTTGGTGTCGATGCAGCAAAGGATACCGGAGTTCTTAGCTCAATAAGTTCTTGGTTACAAGCAACTGCCGAAACATATTCAGAGCATTGATTCTTATTTGATGGACCCGCCAAAGGAGATGTATGTCCTGAAATTATGGCCATACCAGCAGACTGGGCATCTTCGATATTTTGGACATTTGTGTCCTGGTTTTCAGCCACTTGTTCTGATTCTTGTGCCATCAGCGACGTTGCCAGAAAATCTTGTTCCGTAAAAACATTCAGGTTCAATGGGTAAATTCCGTGGCACGAAATCCAGATTCTGCTTTACTTATATTCGCAACTTTTATATAATGCTTTATTGAAAAGACCGGCAACATCGTATGGAGTTATTTTAGACATTAAATGTGTCTTCATGTGTCTGTTGCATTCGTGCCTATAAGCAGCTTTCAGTGGCCCATAAAAGACACATCCAGTGGCTGTGTTCTGTGAGAGCTGTGCGGTGGAATGGAAAGCATTGTGATGTGGTTTCCTTGCAAAAATTAAAAGACTGAAGGAAATGTGACTGCTGTGATTGTCCAGATTAACAACACAGGTGATTCATGGGTGGGCTTAGCAAATGCTGCGAAATGTTTGAGCCAAGTGACAAATAGGTCTTCGTTTATCCAGCCATTTTTAGAGTTGGTGTATAATGCACCAGCTGGTCCATCTTTCTCTAATAAAGGCGTCATTCTCTGTCTGGCAAAAATAAACATGGGCGGTATAAAATTTCCAGCCGCACTCATCACTTACACATAACTGTTGTATTGCTTCCTCGTTCGCCGCTTGTAACAGATCCGACTCTTCTTTGTCCTTTTTCTGCGAGCACTTTTCCAGGGTCTGTCACCGTGGTGATACCAGTTTCGTCAGCATTTTAAATGTTGTTGGGAATAAACTTTTCTTTTTCCATTAAGTCACCGAGTTTATCATAGAAATGTGTTATTTCGTCTTTGTTGAAAGCAGAAATTCTATTCAAGCTAGTCGCTTCAGCTTTGCGTATAGAAACTGAAGGATTGCGTCTCATAAAGGCGTGAACCCAATCCAATCCAGCTGTTTTGCTGCTACGATCAAAATTGTTTTTGATATTGTTGAGCTCAGCATATTTAAAAACAAGTTTACGCAATTTTGTGACATTTAGTCCATAATACAGCGAACCCAGCAACTTAACTTGTTTTCAGTTTCTTGCTGTTGGGTGAAAACGGGTTTGCGGCCTAGTCTTCGGTTGCTGATGTTTTCATTTTTAAGCCGATCTCTTAAAGTAGTAAATGGTATGTTATATTGTTTCGCGTCTTTTCTTTTCGTCAATCCTCTTTCAATCGCATCTTTAGCAGATTGAAGGTTTTCTTCGGTCCAACCCGCTTTAGCGGTGGTTCTTTCACGATTTCTTGGCATATCTACAACAACAAAATAATAAGTTACTAAGGGGTAGGGGAGACCAGGGATGAACGTAACAATTTTCAATTTTTCCGTGAAAACTCACAAACCGTTCGGAATGCCGAGACTATGATCAGTTTATATGATAGGGAGTTTTTGACTATAAATTAAACATGACTTGAGTATGATCGATATAACAGATGTTGAAAAATTCGACCGAACACAAAAGGTGAAATATGTTACTACCATCCCCATCCCTAGGGTTAGTTGTAACAAGGTGATGGGATGGTTGTAACAATGCAAATAAGAATGAATTTTTTCAACTCTCAGCAGATTTATTAGTGTTTTAACTAGATATCATAATTAACAAAATATATTTTCAATATCGCTAAGGAAATAAATAGAAATTCTTCTGAATAAATAAAAATACAATAAAAAAAAATTTAGAAAGCACTGACGTGAAGTCAGATTGCTTTGGCGCTCTTGTTGAGCTACTTGCGAGTAAATATTCAAACCTTAACAAATCTATAAGCTCTCTGATCGGGTGAACAATAGTCTTTTTCCGTACTATGGGACAGTGTGATGTATATATGAAAGCCTAATGAATAAACAAACCTTTATCTCAATTTGAAAATAACTACTCATAATTTTCACCAAATTTTGTTCTATGCTTCTCCTAAAACTTACGTCATTGCTTTTTCTGAGTTTGACAACGCCATCAAATTCTTTCTCTATGATAAAAATTTTTTGATTA